>JAPWTK010000109.1:77500-435000 GCA_029963805.1 Aromia moschata
CTTTATATACTTTTTGCTGAAGGATACGTTCACAGTGTATCTAGTATCTACTCTACATTAACATGTTTATTAACATCATTCCACTCTTTTTAGTTTGCCCTTTTTTTGTTATTGAAGTTAATAAATTTAAACCAAAGAACAACACAGTTTTCCATTATTACAAAAAAAATCGACACTATAGATGCTAAGAGAACAGCTCGGTGATTAGCTGATTACGATTACTGTGATTAGAAGCTAACAAATACGAAAAATGTATGTGTATAATTTATTATTCATAATCATCAAAAAGTTATTGTAGAAACAGCTAATTTACAATTTCTTTGTCAGGGCCGCATTTTTGGAATTTGTTGATATGAACATACCTAAAAACCTATTTATAAATTTGTATTGTGTATTATTATTTTTCTAACTTCACAAATACCATATTATTACTACTACAATCAAAATTATACCTAATATTCCACAAAATTATACCTACCTACAATACATTAGCAATTTCTTATTATTCTTGACTGATTACAATGTAAAAAAAATTAATACTCTCCTGCTCATGGATTTCATCAACAGTTTGAAAGTATGTTATTCCTAAATAAATGATGATTAGAGGAAAATAAAGTTCAATATTTCCATGTGTTATCCAATCAACTTATCACTCCCATTTAATACAGAAAGCAGTATAGAAAAATAATGATATGACCGCCTAAATCATATAGGTCATCATATCAACTGTAAAAGTTGTTAAATAAGTTTATGAAGTTTTGCCTTGCTGAGAGAAAGAACGGTAAATTTCTTCAGTTTATCGCGTTTCTCGCGATAGTTAAGTATTACAAATATGGATATTAATGATTTTTTAATCAACAATAATAATCGGTGAGTTTTATCTTTTTATTTACATTTTTTAAACCTAACGCATTCGTAATATTTTTACTACGTTTTTTTTGTTTGTATTTGCTTTTGCATTTTTCCCCATCCCCCCAATATACATTTTGAAATAAGGTATCTACTTATGTAGTACCTATAGGTATCTACTTATATACTAGTGTATAAGTAGATACCTACGTATTCATCTTATTATATGTACTACCGTAAGTGTATACATCAGCGAATACGTGCTTGAAATTGAAATTATTGAAGGAAGAGCTAATTCTGAATCTTTTGTGGATTTGAAATAGTAAATTATTGAACTTTGAGCTTTCATATTTTGCCTTTTATTTTTTGTACTCAAATTACTGAAGACCCTTTCGGAATGTCATTGCAAACGAGATGAGTATTAGTATACACGTGTATGTACATACTAGGGTGATTAAATTTTTTTTTTTTGCAAACAGGCTTAAAAGTTCCGTTTTGGTGTAAAAATACGCCAGTTAAAATTTGAGCCCTTAATATTAATATTAAGATAGTCCGCATCGCACTTTTCTATTTTCCATAAGAATAACATGGGAACATTTTTTTTGGCACCTTCTGATTTTTATTGCTTGCTAATAGTGTACTATATGGAAAAAATTTTAACATATTTTTGTCCAGAATTGAAAGCTCTATAAAAAAAGGTCTCTTATGATTTTTCGCTGGTTCAAAAGTTATTCGAGGCCAAAGTTGAATTCACCGAAAATTTGACCGTTTAATTATTCAACTTTAGTTTTGAAATTTAAAGTTAACAATGATAATTTTGAAAACATGTACTCAGAGTACGGAAAAAATTGGAGAAAAATCAAATGCAATATTTTACTTGACGCAATTTTTTTTTCAAAAATATAAAAATTTTAATAATTTCAACTGAAAACATTTTTTTGTGTTTGATTTTTTCTTTTCATAGCGAAAAATTGTTAACTAACATTTTCTAAAAGACCAAATTTAAAATTTACATAAAATTTTGGCTACATATTTTCGATAAAACCATTAATTTTGTTGTAATACACTAAAAACGGTCAAATTTTCGGTGAATTTAACTTTGGCCTCGAATAACTTTTGAACCAGTAGACTTAGAGAAAAATCATAAGAGACCTTTTTTATAGAGCAATTATTCTGGACAAAAATATGTTACAAATTTTTCCATATAGTATACTATTAGCAAGCAATAAAAATCAGAAGGTGCCAAAAAAAAATGTTCCCATGTTATTCTTATGGAAAATAGAAAAGTGCGATGCGGACTATCTTAATATTAATATTAAGGGCTCAAATTTTAACTGGCGTAATTTTACACCAAAACGGAACTTTTAAGCCTGTTTGCAAAAAAAATAAAATAAAAAAATGTTTTTTTTTTAATCACCCCAGTACATACATAACATATGTATATCCCTTATGTTATGTATTTTTATTTTATATAATATATTACACACCAAAGGATGCAAATTATGTAGAAAATTTAAATAGAGGAAATAGAAACTATTCCATAATATTTTAATTATAATTAGGTATTAACATTAACTATGACCATATATGTACACACATATATATCCACAATTACAATATATGACAAAATAATGTATATACAAACATATACTTACATACATATACATATACATATATAATTACAGAGTATTGCACACATGTGCTACTGTATATAAGTCAACATTTTATCGGAGACAAGTCAATAATACATAATTTAATTAAATGGTGCAAATGTAAAATCTAATACGTCAGCATATATCCAGAGTTCAAAGTGGCAGTTCCTCTAGAAGAGGAATATTCATTTAAAAATCAATCTATTAATAATCAACAGAGTTTATATGTACATTTAAAAGTAGAGATGTATAAATTATGCCAGTAAATTAATTACCTTTCACGATTACCGAAATTTTCGGAAAATAAAAAAAAAATGAAAGAATGGGAAACGATCAGGTGGAAATTTAAACTGTTAAGTTTCGTTTTTTATTTTAAAAAAGAAAAAAGTTCAATAACACTGTTCTGCATTTTGAAATTTTTTGTCGCTCCCTGATATTTTTTGGGCTTTTTGTGTCTACTGTAATGTGCTGAATTCAAATATGAGCTCGATTTTTACCTATCACCTATAAGTTTTGAGAGAAGGGAAGAAGAATATAAAATATTAGAAACCCAAACCACAAGCAATCTAGTGATTTTCCAAGATTTTAAAAAAACAAAATCACTTTTTTTTTCAAAATAAATTGTGTCGTAAAAAAATATTATACAATCAATAAATCATTTTGTTGTCTTTTTTCGCTTATATTCGCCGGGATCAGTTTCACATTTGACGGCCCAACAGTAGCCCGCTAACATGTTTGGGATCCATTTTCCACTATACTGCTTCTCCATTTGAGCAATTTGCTGGTGACATGTTTCACAAATGGGAGCGAAGAAAATGTAGTTTAATTGACATGTTGCAACCTAACGTCTTGTAAGATTGGATAAGTTCTTTGGATCTCTGTAGTTCTCCGGTTTCTTACTACCTAGGAAGTTGCTACATATGTACATTTTTGAGGGCAGTCCACGCCCTATTTTCTTTTTCTCACAAGTATTATTTCAAAATGTTCGTCTTTAAAAAGTTCTCGTATTTGCGGCCCAACGAACATTTCTTCTTTAAGCTTTGCCTCTTCTTTAAACTTTGCCTCATTTCTTCTTTAAACTTTGACAACGCGCAAATTTCGGTCTCAAATAAAGAAAGAAATATGCAAAGCATTTCTTTCTATTAACAACATTTATAAGCCCTTTTATGAGCCCTTGTTTTATGTGCAGAGGAGGTCAATAAATTTTCTGATGCTCTACTAAGGGTTAGCTCTGCTATCCCATTTGCAAAAAAAACAATATTTGGTGTAGTCATTCTGCAGTCCTGTATGTAGTGCAACTACTTTTAGATCGGCACAGCTATTCCATTTATGATCTTCGTATTTTATGTTTTGAAGTAATATACGCATGTTCTCGTACGTTTATTTCATATTTACAGCATAACCCACGGGAACAGATGGTTGTTTCCATTAAACAATAAAACTGACTTCAGACTTGTCTTCGAAGAGTCAATAAACAGTCGCTACTCGGTAGGTTTATAACATATTGTTGATTTTCTCTAGATTTTGCTACGTGATACGACAATTTACAGGTCAGTGTAAAGGTTACATGTAGGTAGAAATTATCGAAATAACACATTAGTTCGGCGGAGAATTTTCATGCAGAACAGTGTAATGTAATTAGGTTCCTGTGCCGAAGTTTTCCAAAAAATACCTAATACATGTACAACTTGCCCAAGTTAGCTTGGCGCGTGAAGTGCGCAGTTCAGCATACGGCATGACAATGGGAGTACCATAAAGAAATTTGGTTTCTTTATGGGGGAGTACTATGAGGTCTTGAGGTCTTCCCCCTCTACTGTAGAGTGTCTCATGCTTACCCGACCTTAATCGGCCGTCTTTTTCGTAGACTCCTACTTTTATGTTTGCTCAAATCACAAGTTGCCCAAAAGGTACGTACTGGAAGTACATGTCACAGGAAAGCAACATTTAGCCAATTGAGCGGTTGGAAAAAACGTTTTTGATATTTTATTTTTATATTAAAATTTTATTATTTTAACAAAAAAAGGTCATTAATATGTTATATTTTTAACTTTTTTTACTACCTCAAATTTTTTTCTATTTTTTAAGTTTTATAAATTAATTAAATTTTTTTAATTGAAATTAAGATTAAAAATAAGATTTTTAGTGGAGAGCATGACCAAAGGTGCGAAAAAATTTTTTCAAATATATTTTAAATAATTATTTTTAATATTTTTTGAAGATGAGCTAGCAAAGTTTTCAGTTTTGAACGCTAAAAATCTGTGGAATATTTGCAGTATAATTTTTTTCATAATCTAGAAACAAATATAAGATGTTTTTCGATTTGTTACAAAATATTTTTGTTTCAAAAAGTATGGCCATTTTAATTTTGGGAAACAAAATGTTCCTATAAAATTAAAATTAAAATGGCCATAACTTTTTGAAAAAAAAAATATTTTGCAACAAATCAAAAAACGTCTCCTTATATTTGTTTCTAGATTATGAAAAAATATATACTGCAAATATCCCACAGAGCGTTACTGAGAACCCAGGGAGTGCTCCAGTGTTTTTGAAAATTTTTTCGCAAACTTTGCTGACGATTTTTTTCACATATAAAACCTTTCTGTAAGAGGTGTATAGTCATCACCTAAAAAGTGAAGTGGGTCCCATGCGTCGTTTTCAAGATATGGCTAACTGAAATATCACGCACCGCCACTGCGTAGCTGGAAGACACAGAATACTCATGTACTTCTGACACGTTTTTTTATTATAAGGATATTTCATAAGAATATTTTAGGATATTTACAGAATTATAAACGTTAAACAAATGTCAAGGAAAATTTCATTTTTGGTGTTTATTACTTTCCGAAATGTAACTCTTTAAATAAATTGCCTAATAGGTAATTTATTAGTTGCCTCTCTCGACTTAAAAGTATTGTAATATGTATATACAAGGTGTTTCACCTAAGGCGGTTTGTTCAACTCCGTTATTGTAAATTTAAGAAATTTAAGAATGTGACAAACATTGTATAAAAGAACACTTTCAATACGGCAAGTGTCGTGTAACAAAAAAATTACCAACGTTTTTCACAAAATATTTTCATTTAAAAAGTAAATTCACATAAAATACCGTACCTTGAACATGGTAAGAGGAGAAAACAAATTTTTATTCATACACAAGCACGAGACGTGCTAACTAACTTACAAGATGGCTGTTGTTCAAATCCGCCGAAAAAGACTATTCTCAGCCTATCCATTAGTAGGACGTAGAATTCCATTTTACCGATAAATTGCCTTTCAAAATTACCCCAATTTTATATTACCGCAATTATATGAATTTTATTATATTTAAATACTTATATTTCAAACAAGAAAATTTTTAGGTTATTTACAGAATTGTATTTGATCCAGAAAAAAAGAAAATCCTCTGCTAAAAAAAACGAACAGGAACATATAGATACGGACAGACCCCACTGTGCGTCTCTGTACGTTCAAGAGATAGAAACGGACACAGCTGTCCGTTTCTGTACGTACTCCAGGTATTTGACCGTATTCTAACTGTTTCCTGATTTCATCGCTTGTAGTTACCTTTTGCTGACGTTCAGAGACGTCCAGAAACGGATAAGTCCGTCAGTCGCATGAAGTTTCTGTCCATAAAGTCGCTGTCCGTTTCTGTCTGAAATTGCACCAAAAGCGTACAAAAACGTTCAGAGCGTGTACGCAGAGGCCGTTTTTTTAGCAGGGGCATTTTTAAAATAGACCAAAATTTTTTTAAAAATTTTTTAATAAAACTAAATTTGTATAATGCATAATAAACTTTATACATTAAATTAAGCAACTCAGCCTATCTTTAAAATTATCTTGTAACTTGTAAATTAGCACAGACAGGAAAATATCCTTTTTAATGTTTTGTACCTTCCGAAATTTACTTAAGTAAATTACCTAATAGATTTATTTTCCAGTTGTCCACCTCTATACATTCGTATACAGGATCACATGTAATATGTACATACAAACACAAAACATCATACAAATATACACTGTGTTCCGTTTAAAATAACGAAGTGTGCGTGCATATGAAATAGAGCACGCTGTATGATTAAAAATATACAAATATGCACATCATTTTGGACAACTTATTTTCAACATTTTTTTCCTAAATTTACAATAACGGAGTTGTCGAAGGAACCCTTACCTAGTCTTAGGTGGACCACCCTGTACGTATTAAATCATATCTTCAAAAATGTTAACCTTTAAAATACATACATACATACATTTATACAACTATTTATCTGGTAGTATCAGCGTACTGGTACAAAATGTAAGTATTACGCGTACGTACCCATGTATGTAGTACTTGTAAAGGTCGAAAGTCTAAAGTTTGTCCGAACGAAGTAGCATACGGCTAATGTCGGGATTGTTGTCCTCGTACCTCGGCCAGCAGATGATTAGTGTCATTTTAGTATTATCTTTTTGTTGTATGATAGTGTTTCCCATTGTGATTTGGTTCGTCGGTGGTACGCGTCGTGTGTTTAGAACGATTTCTTCGAATGTACCGAATGTCTTTGTTCTATAGATTAGTGTTTTAAAGCGTTTTTGCCGCGTGCTACGTTCTTATTTAGTAATACTGCGAAGATTGTCTCTAACCTTCGCGAGTTACATCAAACATGGCAACTGATAATCTTTTATTGCAAAACAGGTCCTCGGATATAAAGGTGCAAATTTCCCCAGCCCAGCCGAAGAAACTAACACACTTGCCTGAGAGGCCAAAGGTGGATTTAGCATTCTCAAATTTAACATACACCGTTCGACAAGGAAAAAGTAAGTGGCTATTATGTCAAATAATGTAATTTATGGATCATGCTACATATACTATATACATATCTACATATGTACGTATAATAGATACGGAATAAATATACATACATATGTACATATTAATAACAATAACTATTTTTACCGTTTACAGTATATCTCATACACCAGGTGTCAGGATCATGGTATATCCTATTATCCCCCTTTCTCTCGTTATTTAACTATTAAGTTTATTACGTTTTCAAAAACTCAGTATCTTATATTCATAGTCACCTCACAACAAATCTTAACTTTTGACATATAGCTGAAGTTTCACCGGAACTTCCCAATTTCAAATGGAACATCCCATATATTTTCACACTTGAGTTTTTACACAATTGAATATTTTTGATATCGTTTTCTAATTTTTAACGTACGTGCATACAGTGACTCACAAAATATTCGTACAACGCTGATATGAAACAACGAAAAAAGGATATCCTTTAATTTATAAAAAATTAGTGTACTCCAAGAAGAGTATTTATCTTATAGAAAATATAGATATCGGTAAGTTTTTAGAACATCTACTTATCGTATGTTGACGAATTTTTTTACTATTAGAAGTAGTTTGCGACTTGTTAAACTTTGTGCAAATGCCTAACTCGTGTTTTACAAGGTGCCTCCTAACCTCTGTGACAAAATGAAAGAGGTGAATCGTCACAGAAGGGCAAGGGAAATGTTTCGTAAATAGTAAAAATTTTACATATAAATGCGTGAAGTATAATTTAAAAAAATATATTTACATCGCGTTATTGAGTTCAAGAAGGGCAAGGGAAATTTTTCCTGAATATTCGTGCTAGATAGTAGAGATGGGCACATTTTTAAAAACATCGATGTTAACATCGATGTTCAACATCGGTACCTACTATCGATGGTAGTATAAACATCGGCTAGAAAACATCGATGTTGTGAAACATCGATGTTTCAAAATAATATATACCGGGTGTAACATGATCATGGTACACCCCCTTTTCTCCTTTAGTTTTCAAGATAATTGATTGAAATTGGGATATCCTATATACATAATAAGCGACACTATCTGACATACACGTTATTTTTTTTCCACTTCCTGTTTCGCCGGAAGTGACACTAACTTTCGATTTTTAAATAGAATACCCTGTATATTATTGCATTTATGAATTCTGCATAATTTTCTGAATCCAACGATACCAAATAAGTGACATTTAAAACGTCAATATTTTTTACAATTATAATTTTTAGTTTTCCATTTAAGTGGGCCACGACGGTTCCGATTTAGTATAAACTAGCGACCCGCCCCGGCTTCGCACGGAAATATAAAAAATGGTTATTGTGGGTTATCCCTAAGAGATAGACATATACCATCGCGGACTTTTTTTGTAGACCTTTTTTAAGGTGTACAATATTGTAGTACATTATTTTGATCTATCTCGTAGGGTTTAGCCAGCGTTTGCAATGTAAGCGCAAAAAATGTGTTTATTTACGACATCACATTAGAAACCTCTAAAATTATCAGTGTTTCTCTACTATATTATGCATGTATTATACATATAAACCTTCCTCTTGAATCACTCTATCTATTAAAAAAAAACCGCATCAAAATCCGTTGCGTAGTTTTAAAGATCTAAGCATACATAGGTAGGTAGGAACAGACAGCGGGAAGCGACTTTGTTTTATACTATGTTATGATTATGATTATGACCCATGTAATGCTACAAAAAAAAAAAAAATCCCATCAAAAATACTAAATTATGTGATTTATGAGCAAATTAAGTTCATCAAAATTGTTTTTGGAGCAGAACTCAATTTTTTCAAATGGAACCATATTGGTACCGTAGTACCATTTATTATTACTATTAATAAGTAATTTATTCTTATGTCGTATTAATATGTGCGATAAATACAAACAAAATTACAGCTAAGAGAAATGAGATTCAGAAAATTATGCAGAATTCAAAAATGCAATAATATAACGGGAGTTCCATTTAAAAATCGAAAGTTAGTGTCACTTCCGGCGAAACCGGAAGTGGAAAAATAATCACTTGTATGTCAGACAGTGCCGCTTATGATGTATATAGGATATCCCAAATTTCAATTAACTATCTTGAAAACTAAAGGAGAAAAGGGGGTGTACCATAATCCTGTTACACCCAATATAAAGTGACTTTAATTTTTATGTTCTCTGAAAAAAAGTGTATAGTTTTGTAGAAGTAGAAATTAGAAAATGTTCCTACAGATATCGGCTTACTGTCGTTTAATAAATGAGATCTTTGCTGGAATTTAATACTTTCTGCCTTGACGGATATATGTCGCGTAAGCCACAATGTACAAAGAGTAAAACGAATCAATTAGAAATTTTTTCGTTTTTTTTTTTAGCAACTTAAAAATGTTCGTACTGAAATATTAAATGATATTTGTGGGATACGTATTATTTATCGATGTTTCGATGTTTACAAGTAACATCGATGTTGAAAATATAACATCGAAATTAAAACATCGATGTTCAGTGGAAAACATATTTCAGAAACATCGATGTTCAGTGGAAAACATCGATATTTCAGAAACATCGATGTTAGGTGCCCTACTAGATAGTGAAGTTGTGACAGCAACAGTTATAGTTCCTTTCCTTATCTAGGGGCAGTTCTTAGTATGTATACCAGTGAAGCAGATGATTTATACTTTCACGCAATTTTTTAGTGATACTCAGGAACGTTTGCACAGCATTTAATGTATGTCATCTTGTTTATGACATAACGTATTATATGTGAGTATTTTTTGTTTGTCGCTAGGTAATAAGTAATGTTCTAAAAAATGACCTAGATATCTTATAGAAACCTTATAGAAAAGTTAGTACCCTCTGTGCGTCCAGAATTGGTGATGGTGCTAACTTAGAAACTATAAGCAATAGGAAAACGGTTAAATTGGCAAAGTTGTAGACAATTTTATCAGTAACTGAACGCCGCTTAGAGAATAACTATCTTTTTTTGGTTTTTGATTTATTTTTGAAAAAAACGAAAACATGCATTTTCGAAAAATTTGCTATACCTAACTTTTTTATTTTTAAAAGTTCCTAAAATCTATGAAGAATGACTTCTTTTTTTCTTATGGCAGCCATATCGGACGTGCTATTTTAAAAGTATTCCGTTTTCTCGTTCCAACGATACCTAATATTTGAGCAAAAAATAATTTCCTACTAACAAAAACCTTAAAAACCCTCTTTAGGGAACGTGTCGCAACTTGGCAACTCCGCAATATAAAATTAACAAATTGTAACTATACATACTTCTGAATTATGTTCTCTTTTGGGACAATGAAAAATAATGCTGAGAAAGTTGATGATGGTTTCAGATAGCAGAAAAGTCAAAACCTTAATTCGATTGAATAATTTAAATGTCCTCAAAAAGTTACCTTGATAATGTATTTATGGCTTTTAAAAATTTGTAAAAACAAATAATTTAAAGCGGATTTTCGAAAATGCATGTTTTCGGTTTTTCCAAAATATCCCACAACCAAAAAAGATTAAGTCATTCTCTAAACGGCGTTAAGTTACCTGTAAAACTTTGCCAAATTAACTCTTATAGTTTCCAAGATAGCAATAAGTCCATCCGTCACAAATCTGGATACACTAGGAATATATGCAAGACTGATGTATAAGGTATTATGATATGTAAATACAGGGTGTCCAAAAAGTACCGGGACGGTCGATTATCTCAAAACCAATGCGAGAAAACGAAAAAATAACCTAAACAAAAGTTGTTTGATTGAAAAAACGAGTTTAATGGTAACCTTGACATTGACCTTGACGGCTTTTTCAAGGTCAACTTGAAAAAGTCAAATAGAACCCCATATTTTTGACCCAAGATTCTTAGGGAGCGCGAAATTCTACGTTCAGATATGTATCCATGTCTTATATGAACATGACCTCTAGAGGTCATTTTGAGGTCGAATACGTTTTTAGTCCAGCACAGCCTAGAAATCGTATGAAAAATGAGCTCAATAAAAGTTGGTGGATCAATAAAGCCAGTCTGACGGTGACCTTGACCTTCAAGTACTTATTTTCACTTGAATTGTGATATTGAATGCAAGTGGTGGAGTTCCCTGTTTATCTTTAATCCTTTCACTCCTACAAGACTAAAAATCGACTCTAACAAGAGTACATATCTCCGAAAAATCCTAAATCCGGCAATAATGAAAATATCCTTGAAATGAAAAGAGAAGGAAGTAAGCTCGATAGCTTTTGAAATTTTCATGTACACAGAATAACTTCGAAATAATCGGAGTTAATCTGTATTAATCATCTGCATGTTTTTCGTTAACCGAAATTCCATTAAGATGTACGTCGTGATACGAAAAAGGACACGGTCACCATTAGACTCGCTTTATTGATCCAACAACTTTTATTGAGGTCATTTTTCATTAAAAATACGATTTCCAGGCTGTGCTGGACTAAAAACGTATTTGACCTCAAAATGACCTCTAGAGGTCGTGTTCATATAAGTCCAGTTGCACAATTGAGCTAACCACAACCATAACCATAAGCATAACTAATTTTTATGTTTTGTCCACAACAAATCTACGTAAAATCGTGTGTATTTTAAAACTCCCGCATCGAGGATTCAGTTTAGCCAATTTTACTAAATTAAACATTTTTGTGAAAAATCAGAAACGACACTGGAATTAGAAGAAATGATGGACATCGAATTGTTAACTAATATTGTAGTAATGTAGTATTAATTAGTGTTGATTACAATTGTATGTAGGGTAACCCTTAACCCACATTTCACGAGAGTGCAGACACAAGGTTGGTATAACTGGCAAAACTTAATTTTAAACGTAAAGATAAAATAATTTCATCTTTATGTTTACGGTTAATGACGATTGAAGGTCATTCTTATTGCTAATGTTAATTGAATTAGTTGTAGACAAGAGCATTATTTTCATATACCCCATCTTTGTGATTCTGGTTAATTTTATGTTTATGTTAATTGTGCAGGGGGCCTAAGACATGGATACACACCTGAACGTAGAATTTCGCGCTCCGTAAGAATCTGGAATCAAAAATATTTGGTTCTATTTGACTTTTTCAACTTGACCTTGAAAAAGCCATGAAGCTCAAGGTCAAGGTGACCATTAAACTCGTTTTTTTTTCAATCAAACAACTTTTGTTGAGGTCATTTTTTTCGTTTTCTCGCATTGGTTTTGAGATTTCGACTGTCCGGTACTTTTTGGATACCCTATATATCATCGGATACCCTATAATATTTTATGGACATTGCCTATAATGTTTTATGGGCAATGCATTTTGCGCAAAAATATGCGCAAAATTCACGCCACAAAACCACAGCATTGGGAGGACTAACAAAACCACTTGCTGCGCATCGCCCTCAGCATGTAGACGGGTAAGACGTAAGGTGTAAAATGAGGTAGTCGTATTACTAACGTTCTTGAGTGCACCAAAACAGTGTAAACAATATGTTTACACTGTTGAAACAAGTGTACACAGTGTTGAAACAAGTTGGCGCTTGCTGCGTAGAGATGACTGCGGCGACAGTATTGGGCAGTTCGGGCACATCATTAGGCTAATGCTGTGCCTGAACTACCCAATACTGTCGCTGCAAACCCCTAGAATTTTCAAAAAAAATAATATAACTAAGGGCGAAAACTTCTGGAAAAACATTTTATTTCCAGATGAGAGTAAAACCATAGTTTATCTAAATGCAAATTCTAGGGGTTTACGGCGATTTGCATTATTTATGAAGGGCTTATTTTGGATAGTTCGGGCAGAAAACAATTGTATAGAGAAATTACATCCGGCGAAATCCCTTTGATCTTAGGGTGAGGCTTTCCTCTGTTTAAGACTCCCTTATAGCAACTATATTTTCTGAGCTTGTAGGTATATGAATTACGTTTGACAACACCGCTTCTATTCTCTTCATCTTAACGTGTCTTAACATCCGATCCACGGATGTTTCACAAGAATTACCAAAGGGCTCTTTAAACCCTTTAAGTTGTTCTCTTTTATCTCTAGAGAAATTATGTTCTCTCTCTGAGTGTCTCATCTCGTCTACATTTCTATGTAGACGTCAGCTTGTTTCAACACTAATGCCGAATTCAGATTCACGCGTATCGCGTACACGGAAGCCGCGCTTTGATTGGTTAAAATCAGATATTTGAATTTTATGGGTATGATTTTAACCAATCATAACTCAAAGTGCGGCTTCCACGTACGCGATACGCGTGAATCTGAATTCGGCTTACCAGACTGTTTACAACGGTTTAATTTTGGACCGCTAGTGAAGGATTTTTTTTCACTTCACCCACCAACCTCGTAATGTTAAAATTCGTAAAATATGTGTTTCAGTTGTAGTAGGTTTCTTAACTGCTATTACAGAAACATCCTATATTGTCAAGGCTTAACATAGCATTGTGTAACTATGTATTATTATCAAATTAGTTTAGAAAATATTAAGCGAACGTAAATATCATTAAGGAATATGGTGTAAGGCACTATAAGGCATTTAAATTTAGAGAGATTACGACTAAATAGGAGCAATGGCGGCGCGTGCCAATTCAGGCAGGTGGTGTCAAAATATTAGATCAATATAATATTATGGAAGATAATTTACCGCCAGTAATTGACTGCTTACAAGAAAGGCAACACAATTTTTTAACGGTAATTTTAAAGTTTGCGATTCATCCTTCAAGTTTTCAATTACTTTATTATTAAAAATTTAAGTTCTATTGACAAAATTTGTTTCCGCAGATATCGTATCTAAAACTCTTATGTTAAGTCTTTCTTTCTTCACATATTCCTGATTCCTCAGGATTTTTTACACATTTAAGCATAAAAAAACAACAGCGTTCGGCTTCGGAGGTTAACTTTTGGCCTCATTTAGCAAAATCTAACGGAACAGATCAAAAAGTAAGTAGTAATTAATTCGTCTAATATAATAATACTTGCATTTTATTTTTAAGCTATTTTTTGTTTAAAAAGAAAATTGTGAACATGTTTCACTTACAATAACACTGTTCTGCATTTTGATATTTTTTGTCGCTCCCTGATATTTTTTTGGGGGTTTTTTGTGTCTACTGTAGCGTACTGAATTAAAATATGGGCTCGCTTTTTACCTATCACCCATAAGTTTTTAGAGAAGGGAATAATAATATAAAACATGAGAAAGCCAAACCATAAGCAATCTAGTGAATTTTTGAAGATTTAAAAAAAAACAAATCACTTTTTTTTACAAAAAAAAAAGTATATAGGTAATTAATAAATTGTTTTGTTATCTTTTTTTTCGCTTGTATTCGCCGGGATCGGTTTCATGTTTGAAGGCCCAACAATAGTCCGCTAACATGTTTTGGGGTCCATTTTACACCATACCGCTTCTCCATTTGAGCAATTTACTGGTGAAATCTCTTACGGTGTTCATCTGAAACTGCACCTAAATTTTCAGGAAATAATTCCAAATGAGTGAAGAAAATGCAGTTTAAGTGACATGTTGCAACCTAACGTCTTGTAAGATTGGATAAGTTCTTCAACTACATATTTGTAGTTCTCCGACTTCTTGTCACCTAGGAAGTTACTACATACATTTTTGAAGGCAGTCCACGCCCTATTTTCTTTTCTTGAAAGCGTAGTTTCAAAATTTTCGTCTTTAAAAAATTCTCGGGGGCTAACGAACTTTCTTTAAGCTTTGCCTCACTTATACGCACGAATTTCCGTCTCAAATAAAGAAAAGCTTTTCCTTCTGTATTTAAAACTTTAACATTTTTTTATAACCCCTAGTTTTATATGCAGAGGAGGTAAATAAACTCTGCTGCTCTACTGAGGGTTCATTAGGGACGTTTTTCAGACCAGGCACAATGTTTTCACGTTAAGGCCAAACTTTGACGACATAACCAGGCGTATGATGTATCATTTGCCGTTATTTATAATACCGCTGTTAACAGCTTCAGCCAATCGGAAACTGGGATTATTTAAAAAGGGTAATCCTGATTGGACAAGAATTATAACATCACTGTTATAAATGACGTCAAATGATACATCATAGCCCTGATTGGTTTCTGGCTCTGCTATCCCATTCGCATAAAAAACAACAATATTTGGTGTAGTTAATCTGCAGTCCTGTAAGTAGTGCAACAACTTTTAGATCGGCACAGATAATTTATGATCTTCATATTTTATGCTTTTAAGTAATATGAGCATATTCTCGCACGTGTAATTTATATTTACAGCATAACCCACGGGAACAGATGGTTGTTCGTTTCCATTAAACAATGAAACTGCCGTCAGACTTGTCTGCGAAGAGTCAATAAACAGTCGCCACTCGGTAGGTTTATAGGAGAGGCCAAAACATGTTGTTGATGTTCTCGAGATTTTGCTACGCGATACAATTTACAGGTCAGTGTAAGGGTAACATATGTAGGTATAAATTACCTAAATAACACATTAGTTTGGCGGAGAGGATTTTCATGCAGAACAGTGTAATTATAAATACTTCGGATAACTCATGTTTATGTTTATAAGCAGAAAATTGTAAAAAATATAATATACAGAAAAATAAGGTCATGAAAAATTCCATGGCTTTGTGGCACTACCTCACGAGCCGCCACTGAAGAGGAGTAATTAGATTGGACAAGGTATTCTTTACTCTTCCAAAGCAACTTGAATCACCTAAAAAACTATAATAATAATAATAATAATATATTATGTATTCATATGAGACCGCTGGTAGCTACTACGTGTTTAAAATATGTTTGTTTCAATGGCATTTGAGGGAACTTTTACGGTTACAGACAGTTGTTCTAAACGACTATAGGATGTTAATAATTGCAGGTTCACTATTTCAAGGTTGAAGACCGTTTATACATGATTGGGAGAAAACTTGAATTAAATTTTCATAATTTTAATTCATTACATATCGTCATAAATTTATTTTAACTAGGTATAAAAGAGAAAAAGTCTCGTGAGAAGTTAGTAGATTTCTTATTCCAACCATCAGAAATATTGGACCAGTTGCGTTTGATATTATATTTTAACTCATTCCATTCACTACAAAACTGTGATGGACGACTATCTAATTCAGATGGTCGAAAATGTCACAAACTGGCTCTGAGAACGGAGCCTCATACAAATTGCGTCCCTTGATCTTAACCTTTTAACGGTGGGAGTAGCCAATATATATCGACCTGATATTGGGGACTCCACATAAGAAATTCATCAAATTTATTTACAAAGTTCGCGTCTAATAAGAGGACGATTTTAACCCGGATTTCCTCACCGTTAAAAGATTAACAGATATTAAAACTGTGAATAGGTGTGATTAGGGTTACTGGCTATACTCTTATTGGATAGTGGCTTCTGTGACGTAATGTCTCGAAACCTATGTCGCCATAAACGGGTACGTTCGGCCACGCCCACTTTAGAGAATTCCCATGACGATTGGTTGATTGGTTCACTCATTTTTACAATTTGTTGTGAGATCAAGGATAGATATTGGTATGTATGTATGTATGTATGTAAGTACATACATATAAGTTAATTTTACCGACATAAAAATACGCCCTCTGTGAATAGATAGAGGATACCGGTTGTACACTACAGTCGGAAAGTTTGGAAGCAGTACGGTATTTTACAAAATAAGGATATTCTAAGTTTTCAAAAACATGTTTATTGAAGTTATATTAATAGTTTTACAGAATAAACATTGTGCAACATGGTTTTATAAAAGAATAGTTACAGATTGATTACTAAAAAGGCTACAATTTATTTTCATCTATATGGCCACCTTTAGCCTTAATCACTGCTCTGAAAATTTTCGGCATTCGCTTAAGTAATTTCTCCAAATATTCGGTATCAATTTGGTGCCATGCCTCTTGCAAATACTCCCTCAACAAACAACTCCATCAACAAACAACACTCAAATACAAAGTTGAGTTAAATTCTGGGGCTGTCGTTGTTTTGCTTTAGTATCTATGGGAGAAAGATCAGGGCTCTGCGGCGGCCATATCATTATTTGAAAATCGCGAGCGGTTTGTTTTTCTTCTAAAAACTGTTTACATATCCTAGCAGCATGTTTCGGATCTTTGTCTTGTTGAAACGTGAAGGGACGACCTACAATGCGTGTTCCACATGGCACTGCGTGCTGTTCTAAAATTTCTAAATATTGTTTTTTCCTCATTATGCCAGTGATTTTTACCAAATCGTCAGGTGTTAAGCTTGCAAAACAACCCCAGACCATTACATTTCCTCCACCGTGTTTAACGGTAGCGTTTGATTCAGCCACTCGTTCGCTTGGTCGCCGAAGCACAAATATTCGCCTAAAGTTTCGAAAAGTTGAAATTTGGACTCGTCGGTCCATAAAACTTTTTTCCAGTCTTCAACTGACCAGTGCTCATGTTCTCGTGCCCAAGCTTTTTCTTTTATGTACTGGCTTCAGCAATGGTTTTTTCACAGCGATACATCCCCGTAAGCCTGCAGATAGTAAACGAGATTTTACTGTGATAACTGAAATTTTAGTTCTCCCACTTGTCAAATTATTTCTGGTACTGAAACACGACGATTCTAGCTATCTAGCTATAGACTATCCTCAGCTTCCGTTGTTACCCTGGGTCGGCCACTTCGCCTTCCTTCCGACAATTCTCCAGTCTCTTGTTTCCTAACAAGAGTGTGGTGTACACTTTTCGGGAAATCCCAAGTCTGGTCGCAATATCTATCTCCGAATAACCTTCATCTCTCAAAGTGCAGATAGACGCGCGTTGGTGAAGTGTGAATCACTTCACTTTTATCACTCTTAGCACTTTCTCACACACGAATATTATTATCACACAATTCAAACGTTCTCTGTTTCCTACTGTAAACTATGACTATATTATTACGTAAACACGACTTTACACTTCAAAAATGACCGGATAACTAAACTGGTTGAATAGCAACCCTCTTTTTATAGACCCTTTGCAGTTACTCTCACAGGTAGCGAAACGGAATGCACTGCAATTATGGCACTAAATTACAAGAACTAAGTGAACATGCCACCAAATGTAATTATGAACATACTAAGTACTAAAATGCGGATTAACGGTTTTTCGGAGCGACATAATTTAACAGGTATTCTATTTCCATTCTAAATTGAAAATAGGTAGAAAAAAGCAAAGTTGTCAGATATATTTTCTAAAATTGCTAAGCTCACTATACAAGTATACTTCATACTTCAGTAAACTGTTAGTTCATGTCGTTCTTAGAAAGCTAGTTTGGAAATATTTAAAAAAAATACATAGATATACATTTATTAGTTAGCATTAAAATAAAGCGTTTAAAATTGCTGGAAAAAACAATTATAAATTCAAACAACTTTATGTATATTACTATACTTAAGAAAATTTTGAAGAGCCGGCAACGGCGGCTGGCGGCACAGAGTAAACCACTGGCGGTACACCGGTCAACAAGACTATTAGACTACTTTGCATTTAATACATTGCTAATACTTCTTCGGTCCACTGTGCCATAAATTTTTTACGACGTCGTTAAAATGATTTATGACATTTGGAATTCTGACTTGTTTAAGACGCCAGTGACGTGTATTTCAGCTAGGTTTATTAAAACAGACAATTTTTTGAGATTGTCTGGCTAAATGAGCATTATTTACAGCAAATTATATTACAAAATATTAAGTTTTGTATGCAGGCTAATTTTAATCTCCTATATTGATTTGAATGAAAAAAATTATTACACAGTTTTCGAATTTATAAAAGATATATGCACGCCCATGGAATCATAGAGTTGCACCGCTTTTTTTGTTCCCCAGGCGTATTTATCATTTTCAATTAAAAATAGAAGGACTATAATTTCAAAAAATTCGACATCTGCTTCCAAACTTTCCGACACTAGTATAAGTCATTTATGACATTTATGTAGATTTTTGCCAAAAAATCTACATAAATGTAAATAAATTGTTGTTTTTTTTTTTTATGAGCTGCTCTGCATTTAAGAAAATATTTAGCAAGTAAATTATTTCAATTTTTGAAGTTTCTTTTGTTCAAGTTTTAAATTCATCCTTTTTGAGAATATGCATAATATGCATCTGTTAAACTCAAATGTATATTTTACAAGACGTAGTCAGTGGCGGCCAGTGGAATTTAACATGCTCGTATTTTCGTAATTTTCGTAAGGGGGCATGGTACCTACACCATATTTTAGGGGGTGGTTACTAGACCTAAGTAGAAGGCTATAATGGTAAAAAATCTCAGGGAAAACTTGCGAATTTTTTTTCCAAAAATGGCTGCCTCCGGGCAGATCTTGGAAACGTCTTGCAAAATATTTGCCAAATATTTTTTTTCATAATCAAGTAAGTACAATTTTTTTATACTTGTGATTTTTGCAAAATTCTTATTTTGGTAAAGATACAACTATTGTAAAATCTCACAGACGAAATGGTGAGATGAAACAAAAATTCAAATTACCATAACTTTTACAGATTTCAAAATGTCAAGAAAATCACAAGTACAAAAAGACTGTATTTACTCGGTGATTATGAAAAAAAAAATATTTTGCAAGCCGTTTCTATGATCTGCCCAGAGGCCCCCTAAGTTATGGTGTGGGTCCCATGCCTTTTTACGAAAATATGAGCATGTCAAATTCCACCGGCCGCCACTGATTCTAGTCTTGTATTTTAGTGTAGTTGTGTATGAGTTTAGTTTGTATGAAAGTTTAGTATGTATTCATGTAAATAAATAAAAATCCTCCTACAATTTTTCCATACTGATTTTTCATTAGTATTGAGCTAGAATACTAACAATAATTTTGTGATTATCAAAATAGTAGGTATACCTATAATGTGTCCATAACAATTAGCGTTATTTTATAAAATACCTTCGAGATAATTAATAATATATCTACATACATGTAGATATATTATTATAGATATGTACATATGTAAATGACTATGTATTCATATGAGACCGCAGGTAGCTACGACGTGTTTAAAATATGTATGTTTGTTTCAATGGCATTTGAGGGAACTTTTACGGTTACAGACAGTTGTTCTAAACGACCATAGGATGTTAATAATTGCAGGTTCACTATTTCAAGGTTGAAGACCGTTTAAACATGATTGGTAGAAAACTTGAATTAAATTTTCATAATTTTAATTCATTACATATCGTCATACCTAAATGTATTTTAACTAGGTATAAAAGAGAAAAAGTCTCGTGAGAAGTTAATAGATTTCTTATTCCAACCAGAATCAGAAATATTGGACCAGTTGCGTTTGATATTATATTTTAACTCATTCCATTCACTACAAAACTGTGATGGACGACTATCTAATTCAGATGGTCGAAAATGTCACAAACTGGCTCTGAGAACGGAGCCTCATACAAATTGCGTCCCTTGATCTTAACCTTTTAACGGTGGGAGTAAGTTTTAAATTCATCCTTTTTTGAGAATATGCATAATATGCATCTGTTAAACTCAAATGTATATTTTACAAGACGTAGTCAGTGGCGGCCAGTGGAATTTAACATGCTCGTATTTTCGTAATTTTCGTAAGGGGGCATGGTACCTACACCATATTTTAGGGGGTGGTTACTAGACCTAAGTAGAAGGCTATAATGGTAAAAATGGTAATGGTGGAAAACTTGCGAATTTTTTTTCCAAAAATGGCTGCCTCCGGGCAGATCTTGGAAACGTCTTGCAAAATATTTGCCAAATATTTTTTTTTCATAATCAAGTAAGTACAATTTTTTTATACTTGTGATTTTTGCAAAATTCTTATTTTGGTAAAGATACAACTATTGTAAAATCTCACAGACGAAATGGTGAGATGAAACAAAAATTCAAATTACCATAACTTTTACAGATTTCAAAATGTCAAGAAAATCACAAGTACAAAAAGACTGTATTTACTCGGTGATTATGAAAAAAAAATATTTTGCAAGCCGTTTCTATGATCTGCCCAGAGGCCCCTAAGTTATGGTGTGGGTCCCATGCCTTTTTACGAAAATATGAGCATGTCAAATTCCACCGGCCGCCACTGATTCTAGTCTTGTATTTTAGTGTAGTTGTGTATGAGTTTAGTTTGTATGAAAGTTTAGTATGTATTCATGTAAATAAATAAAAAATCCTCCTACAATTTTTCCATACTGATTTTTCATTAGTATTGAGCTAGAATACTAACAATAATTTTGTGATTATCAAAATAGTAGGTATACCTATAATGTGTCCATAACAATTAGCGTTATTTTATAAAAAACCTTCGAGATAACTTTATTTTCTAATACATTGTCTTTTGTGTTTTCAATGATAAGATTAACATTAACTTTGTCAGAATTTTCTGGGTCTCAAAAAATGAAGTTCCTCGTTATTCTCAGAAAATATTTCTGTTCAGAGTTCAAATTGTCAACGATTGTAATGAGTAACGAGCATAGAGACGTACGCGTCATAAATGCAATACAAGAAAGTAAATTACCATTTTGCACTATTCGTACAGTACATTTCATTTGTCATATTATTATGAAATTATTTTTTTATATATATTTGTTTGTTATTTATATTATTATCACACTATTCAATGTATTGCATACAGCGGAGGTTGTACAATAGAATCAACTGACACGGGATTACTGCAATCAAATCAAATGAAAGTAACCTCCACCACATGCTACATGAGTTGCCTATGTCGCGAGTGTCGCGTCGCCATACGTCAACTTTAATAATGAGAATGACGCGTCATGGAACTGTTAGAGATACCTGAGTGTACAGGGTGTCCCATTTTCGACGGTTTTCTTAAGTATCTCGATTGTTACTAACGATTAAAGATGCCGTTTTCGCGAACCTTGGCTACTTTTTTGAGGGAAATTTACAGAGCTAACCAAATTTTTGATACCGCTTCTAGTTTTTGTGTTACAGCGGATTTAAAAAAAATGTTATTTCTAACCATCCGTGTAGCAGTCACAATTTGAATAATTGTGATATTGTTACAATTGTATCCCATTTTTTTTATGTATTGGTGTACGTAGTTTTTTGCTGAAATTAGCGGTTTATGAATTTATAGACCTACATCTATTTAAATGGAAACCATAGTTGGTCATGATATGTTTGAAGAGATAAAAAAATCTTCGCAAAAATATATTATTTGATATATATTTTTTCATAAATAACACAGCTCCACAAAAAATAATAATAAAAAAAACACCTCCGGGGTCTGAGTAGCTGTACTTTATGTTTTTGGGGACGCTGAATCCGAATCTGATGTCTATTTAACTCCATGTCATAAGGATTTTTCATAACCTCAAAAATAATGAAATGTCTCGATAACTCTAGCTCTATAACTCCATGAAAATTGAAAACCGTAAAAAATAAAACCCCACACACTTTAATCCTTCAACATATTTCCCCCACAACGCCACAACCCCATAACCTAATAACCCTATAACCCCGTAACCCAGAAAATGAGTAAAAACGACACTTTCGAGTGTCTTAGCCCTGACGCTTCGTGTCTACGAGCTAGATGTAGTAATTGAGACCTAAAACTACATTTCTATCGATTCTACAACACAACCATAACCTAATAACCCCAAAAAGTGTGAAAGGAGACACACTATAAAAAAAGCACCCTGAAGGGAACAAAAGCCTTCTACGTCCTCGTCGTTGTTCCTGGGTTCGGCAAAATGTAGGCACCACAAATATAAAATTTGAATTCGCAGTAACAAATAAATTCCTTCATCAGGCCCGCAGACAACGATCGTCAGGGCTGTAATGCTTACAAATGTCGTTATCACAAATTTTTTGGGGTATGTGGTTATTGGGTTATTAGGTTATGGTATAGGATTAATAGGTTATGGGGTTAAGGTGTTGTAGAATCTATAGAAATGTAGTTTTAGGTCTCAATTACTACATCTAGCTCGTAGACACGAAGCGTCAGGGCTAAGACACTCACAAGTGTCGTTTTTACTCATTTTCTGGGTTACGGGGTTCTAGGGTTATTAGGTTATGGGGTTGTGGCGTTGTGGGGGGAAAGCTGTTGAAGGATTAAAGTGTGTGGGGTTTTATTTTTTATGGTTTTCAATTTTCATGGAGTTATAGAGCTAGAGTTATCGAGACATTTCATTATTAAGCAGTTTTTTTGAGGTTATAAAAATCCTTATGAAATGGAGTTAAATAGACATCGGATTCGGATTCAGCGTCCCCAAAAACATATAGTACACCTACTCAGACCCGGGAGGTATTTTTTCTATTTTTTTTTTTTGTGGAGCTGTGTAATAAACGTATGGCAGTTTGAAATTAATAACATGAAAAAAAAATACATCGACGGCCATGAATGAACAATGGATGCATTTTTATACTTTTAATAACAATTGACACCAATTACTTAACATAGTTCCTATAACATTAAAAAAATATATTTTTTATGTTATCATAGTATATAAAACATTAACAATAACATTAGAACTATGCTAAGTAGTCGATGTCGATCGAGGGAGAACTCGCGTATGAAGTCTGGCGTACACGGTCTAGGAAGTGCGAAGGAATTCAGGGGAAGTCTTGGGGAATTCAGAGGAAGTCCTAGGGGAATTCAGTGGGAAATCTCAAGGAATTTGGGGAAGTCTGAAAAATCTCGTCGTTAGATGAAATCTGGTTTACAAAATCTAGCGCGCGTGGTTTTTCTTCGGTGTCAATTGATATTGACAAGATCAAATACTATATTTTTGAGAAACATAAAAAATGCTTTTCTATGCAAACTATGGTTTCCATTAAAAAAAATTAGGTTTGGTCTATAATTCAAAAACCGCTAATCACAGCAAAAAAAAAACAGTTACGCCACTGAATTCTATAAAAAAATATATAGAACATTCTAACAATATAAGAATTATTCAAATTGTGGCCGCTACAGGGATGGTTATAAATGGTTATTTTTTCAAAAATCCGCTGTAACTCACAAACTAGAAATGTTAGCAAAAGGCTGGTCAGCTCTGTGAATTTCCTCCAAAGGTTCGCGAAAACGGCATCTTTCTAGTAATAACCAAGATACCTTAGAAAAACGTCGACAATGGGACACCCTGTATATATTTAAATGATTCTTATCGTTTAAAAGGATTCTGAACGGTTGGAATTTGACGAGGACGGGTTTATAAAGGACAATTTAAAATAATAATAGAACTATTGATACTTATCCTATTATACACTTGGAAAAGGTCTGTTTTTGACTATTAACTATCTCAATATATTTTGTAGATAAGAATACGGCAACAGAATATCTGAACTTTCGTAATATGTAATCACAAATACATATCTACATATGTACATATATCATAATCTTTCCTTGATAATAGATAGTAAAACTTTTTTCACATTCACAAGTTTGACATAGCAACATAATACTTACTGAATATTAACAAATGCATGTAAACAGCTGTAAAATTTCCACATTAAATTTCTACTAATGACGATTTTCTCAATTTAGATAAACGATAAAGTCTACTTGCACCATAAAGTTATTTATTTACATTATATTTCCGTGGCGGTTGGTGGAATTTGAGATTATGGTGTTTTCGTAACGAAGCTTCTAATCGAAAACTTAGCGATAAAAATGTTCAAAAAAATGTCTGCCTCGCCAGATTATGTTGGAAACAGCTTGCAAAATATTTCCGAAATATATGTGTTTTTTTCTTAATCGCCAACTAAATACAAAGTCTTTTTGTACTAGTGATTTTTTTTGAAATTTCAATATCTGTAAAAGTTATGGTATAGGCCTTCTATTTTTAATTGAAAATGATAAATACGCCTGGGGAACAAAAAAAGCGGTGCAACTTTATGATTCCATGGGCGTGCATATATCTTTTATAAATTCGAAAATTATGAAATATTTTTTTTTTCATTCAAATCAAAATAGGAGATTAAAATTAGCCTGCATACAAAACTCTTAATATTTGTAATATAATTTGCTGTAAATAATGCTCATTTAGCCAAACAATCTCAAAAAATTGAAAAAATTGTCTGTTTTAATAAACCTAGCTGAAATACACGTCACTGGCGTCTTAAACAAGTCAGAATTCCAAATGTCGTAAATCATTTTAACGACGTCGTAAAAATTTTATGGCACAGTGGACCGAATAAGTATTAGCAATGTATTAGATGCAAAGTAGTCTAATAGTCTAATGGATCGTTGACCAGTGTTATCGCCAGTGGTTTACCCTGTGCCGCCAGCAATTTACTCTTCAAAATTTTCTTAAGTATAGTAATATGCATAAAGTTTTTAATTTATAATTATTTTTTCAAGCAATTTTAAACGCTTTATTTTAATGCTAACTAATAAATTTATATCTATGTATTTTTTTTTAAATATTTCCAAACTAGCTTTCTAAGAACGTCACGAACTAACAGTTTACTGAAGTATGAAGTATACTTGTATAGTGAGCTTAGCAATTTTAGAAAATATATCTGACAACCTTGCTTTTTTCTACCTATTTTCAATTTAGAATGGAAATACAGTACAATTTTCGGATTTTTTTTTACCAATATTTCTATTGTTTTAATTCTATAATTTTATTCAAGTTATATTGTTTTTTTTTTAAGTTGAACCAAATTGTGGATTTAAGCTTCATTGACATTTCCAGGGATATACATATGTATCTGAGCAAGTTTCGTTATTAATAAATAACCCATATTCTTAAAATATACCATCTCTTTTATTGGAATTATGCAAAAGTAAAAATTAGTTTGCATCATCATTGCCTTTGGATTTTGACAATAATTTTCAACAAAGGGGTCTTATCCTTTCTGATCGATGAATTTCAAGGTTTCTCTCCATGTGAATGACATGGGTCCAGAGTCTAGATAAAATGGGTATACTATATACATACATATTACTTACTAATATGTATAACATTGTACATACATATGTACTTATGTATGTGCATATATGTATACATATTACTCGACACTGTATTTTTTTTTATTTTAGGTCGCACTGTAGAAAATAAAATGTCGCCTTGAGTCAAAATAGAGAGGGCAACAGTTATTGTTTATTTCTATGTGTATGTTGGTTTTTTTTTTTTTTTAGTTAATGCGATGTTTAATTAAATTGATGATTAATAATCTACGGTCACATGAACCTAAAGCATGATTAGCTGTTACACAAAGGCTGAACAAAGTACACAACGTTATTTTGTGTATCGCTTATGTGTGGTATGAATCACGTTTAGTTTCATGAGTAGGATTCAGATTATTAAATCTAAAGGCGTGCTAGTAATATGCCGCAGCCTTTTTTTATATTTTATCTTGATTCTTTTGATTTGATATTGAAGTCATAAGGAGTTTATTATGAAAAATACACGCGTACAAATTTTATCACAATAATGAGCATAATATTTTCTAGCTTATGTTTATTTACATTAACGTTAGTTCCAAAGTCTACGTATACAATATTGGAAAAAAACGATATTAAATCAACTTTGTGTCTTATATTTATTACTAACTTCTTCAGATAAAAAAAAGGTAAATAACTAAAAAATCGTAAGAAATAAAAATATTCAAATAGTGTTGAAGAAAAGTAACCGGAAAACACAAAATATATATTAATAATAAAAACTAATATACACAAATATAACATTTACATATATACATAGTTTGTATTTTTATTATTTCTCTACTTTATCTGAATAAACATTAAACACAATAATCTATATAATTATTATGTTAAAAACAATAGATGAACTGAAACTTATGTTTGATCTAATAAATTTATTGTAGTTTTATTGTAATTTTGTTTAGACCAGTTTGAACTCTCGAGTTTGTATGAATATAATTATTTTTCTTTGTGTTATCCAGTTACTTAATTTGTCCAACTCTGTATGTTCCTTCGATACATCTCATATACTCATAAATTCATCATCGGAGGCTTGTAAGTATTCTAGAGATACATACAGTAAGCAACGAAAGCCATCACACACCCACTTTTTTGAAGTTTGCTTAAATTCTGATAATTTTTGTATTACAGCATTGATTTTTGCTTCTGACAGGATCATAGCTTGTGATATTCTGCGTCTAATAAGCCGAAGTTCAAGGCGGTATGTCGATTGTGTGAAAAGATATCGCTAAGAAAGTAAAGTTTCAATGTTTTCAAAGAAACGTAAATAACTTCGAAAATAGTAAATCCCTTTCGAAGTTGCTGGACTCGTATTAAAGGGAAATCTTCAGTGTATCTATTTGACTAACTGAGTCATTTTGAAAAAAAAATTCCTAGACATGAACAAAATCTAAAGTTGAACCAAAAATATCACGAAAATTCAAAAAAAGCCCTGTACGCCACACATTAATTACTCCAACAAAAAGGGATTAAAATCCTTCTAGATCTCTGTGTTTTATTAAAATTTCGGGAACAGTGATTTTTACGAAAACGATACTAAGGATGGTAGAATTTTGAATTTTCGTGATATTTTTGGTTCAACTTTTGGTCTAGGATTTTTTTTTCAAAATGACAGTTAGTCAAATAGATACACTGAAGATTTCAATACGAGTCCAACAACTTCGAAATGGATTTACTATTTTCGAAGTTATTTACGTTTCTTTGACAACATTGAAATTTTACTTTTTATCGATATCTTCACAACAATCGACATACCGCCTTCAGCTTTGGCTTAGTAGATGCAGAATATCACAAGCTATAATCCTGTCAGAAGAAAAAAAATCAATGCTGTAATACACAAATTATCAGAATTTAAGCAAACCTCAAAAAGTGGGTGTATGATGACTTTCGTTGCTTACTGTATGTATTTGTGTGATGGCAGTACTCGTAAACATTTTTACGAGTTTTATTCCATCAACGAATTACGCCAGAATAATAAAATACTTAAATGATCTGACGTCACTTAAGAGGTAAATCGTGTTGTATAGAATCCTTGATACAACACACCGGTGAGACGGAGTTTGCTGAAACAAGAAGGTTACTACTAAAAATTCTAATACAAATGAAATAAATTGCTCCTCAAAATTAGCGTAACATTTTTAGATGAATACCATTTGCGTTCTATTTGGTCTAGGCACTTGTAAATTTCGGTAGACTGTAGGGTTGGTTTTAATACACCGAAGTGGCTACGCTGTGACTTAAAGAAGTCACCGTCCACAAAACTAATCAACCCCACGTCGAAATTTAAATTCACAAGATTCTGGCGGCAATTCAAAGACCTACAAGATGGGCTGAGAAGGACGCTGGAGGATAACAACCCTATCCTGACACATTAATACGTTCCTAACAAGTCCTGAGCGGTTGGTCGCTGTCCCATCCCTTCAACCCTTTTTCAGCCTACGTGAGCCACCCCTCTTCATTTACGCATTAATCCCAATACTGCCAAATAAATTAGTGTGGGGTGCTACAGCTCGCTTTCACTCTTTGACAACTCAAAACCCCCCCCCCAGGCTACCCCTGCTACCTGGCGTGTTGTTTGGTCTCATGAATTTGAGACCAAACACACCGCACCGTCAGGACATGAAGTGTGTTGGCATCACTTGAAGGTTCTTGAATTAGTCTGGACTCACTGCGGATGGCTGGTTGAACGCCAAAAATGGAATTTCACCACTAACCCACCCCTGGAAACTGGAAATTTACTGCGCTGAGAGGTTGTAAGCAGCTCTTGACGTTTGGGGCGACTCAAGCGCAAAACCTTCCTGAGGTTGCTCGAGCCCTTTTCGGTCCACCCCGATTCGTTTGACTCCTTCGAATCGTCTTTTGGGTCCCATGGCCCCCTTTTTTGACCCCATCCAAGAAAAAAATCTAGATAGAATCTGGGCCAGCGCTTGCAAGGTAGTCAACCCAAACAGCTCCTCTTTCCTCTAATTTTGTGAGTGAAAGCCTATTTGAGGGGCCTATCATCCAGCCCAAGTAGCAAAAAACACCTCACGAAATTTCGCAAATGTAGCTAATCTAAAAAATGTTACGCTATGTAAAAATGTTTTGACGAGCACTTTATTTCAGACAATCATTTAAAAAAAACTAATTCAAAATGAAATAGTTACTATAGGGATACAGATAAATATATAATTTCGTGGAATTGTTGTTTCAGGAAATTATTCAATAAAACGTCGACGTGTGTAGGTTCTTTGAATGTAACGTTATTGTACAACCTAATTAGTTTTAAAAGTCACGTAACTATAATGTTGACAAGCTTAAAACGAACTAAAACCATGTGATAATTACGTTTCGTTTTTATTTTCTAACAAAGTAAAACAGCACATAATGTTTTGATGGATTTTATTGAAGTGGCCTATACTTGGGCTACCTGAATCCTAAAGTACTTGTTATCCAATGACTCTTCCTAAATAATAATATAATATATCTATTATATTTTTTTAGAAATAAGATATAATTAATAGATAATAAGATAATATCGAACCATTTTCTATTATACGAGATAAACATTTTTGATCGTCTATAATCTTCTGACTTTTGTACTCGTAACCCTAGAAAGATAACACTGGCATACAAAAAAAGTCAAGTGGAAATTACAGAGACACTATAAGGTGTTTTTCAGGTGCTGAATCAAATTCGCAGTCGGTTTAAACCCATCACATCATAGTTCGTCCTTCAAAAACTGGTCTAAGGTCGTCAATGTTGCCATTTATAGGTTGAATCAAGAGTCATCATCAGGTATTTCGGGAGTTCGTGAGCAGACACCTTTAAACATATTGGGTTTCATGAATCAAATAAAAGCATGCAATCACTTGAAGTAGAAAATAAACGCAAATGCAATCGCTACGAAGAGTAAAATGTAGTAACAAAAGCAATTGCTTTGTTTTATATGAATAATAATTTACTTTTACTTTCAATTTGCTTCGGTCTTTGAAGCATAATATGCTACCTTTAAAAAAATCATTAAAATAGACAAAGGATGATTTAGCTAAATTAAAAGCAGATTATGCAAGCAGCAACAGGATACTTGGTTAACAAGAAGCAGATTTCTAAAAAAATTAAAAACATGAAAACAAAAATAAACAGTAAACTCATGTAAACAGAACTAGCAATAAAAAAATAAGTTAAATACATTTTTTTTCACATCGATGGAAGAGGATAGGAATTTTACATCTACAAAAATTCATCATAAAGGTTCAAATTGTTTATTTTATTTTATACTGTACACGTCCCAAAAAATATATTTTTTCTGGGGAAAGATTAAGTTAAAATATGCAGACTGGTGTAATCTTTATAATTTCTGAACTAACACACTGACGGGGTATCGACTGTAGCCTAATGACTAGGCTACCACTTTTGGGGTGTTAAAAGTTATAGAAAATAAAAAAAAAATCCGTGGTTTCATATCCGACATTTCCGCTAATTATCATTTTTTTTTTAAGTATTCCTGTACTGATTAAAATACGAAATTGTAACATCATAACTACATAACACTCCCTGCAATATTATTTTGGAAAAGTGTTTTGGTTAATTTATAATTTTTCAACTGTGGTACTTTACCAGTGAAAATATAAACGAGTTAATGTATAAAAATCAACCATCTAATAATGATACCGTTAATATACTTTTTTTTTTACAGAAGATAAAATTATCCTGAAAAATGTTAGTGGAAGACTGCGTTCAGGAGAACTTTGTGCCATCATGGGTCCGTCCGGGGCGGGAAAATCGACGCTGCTCAACATCCTGACCGGATACAAGTGAGTCCTACTTTAATGTACTTAGAGCGCCTTAAACTTTGACCATACCAGTGGGTGAAATATGAAATCTTATCTTCAGAATGAAACATGACCATATTTGTGGTAATAATTAGGTACAACGCCCAAATTGAAGGCTATATTAGCGATAAAAATTAAAAAAGAGGTTTCTGAAAACAATTCAAAAACATCACACATTCAGCTTCTTACCTGTTTAACTTTTATTTCATTAGTTAATAGTTGCTTTTACGAGGAACAGATGCAAATAGTGGTTAATTACTTTCTTGCTTGTGTTTCTAGAAACCGGCTCTTGTCGCTAATTATTATCATGAATAGGCCTGCACGTGGGAAAATGTCTTATATTATTATTAACCATATGACGCAGTCGATTATACCTATATTTTATTGTACATAGTATGTACATACAATATGCGTCCGTTGAAATTACCAGATAGTAATATTGTGTGTAGGTATAGTTATAATTTGATTCATAATCCTACTGGAATAATGGCTTCTGTGACGTAATATTAGGGCATGCTTACCTTCGAGAACGCCATGAAAATCGGATCACTCACTTTTACTTTCACATCCACGTAGTGGAGTATTATGGTGTTCAGGATTATTTAAATTTCATTGGTTAAATAGGCCTAAAATGTTCTGAAACGTTGAGATTTTAAATTTAAGCGAAAAAATGTCTGTCTGTGTCTGTCTGTTCTACACCTTTTTTTGTGTACACGTTAACTCGAGAACGCGTTACGATATCAAGTTCAAATTTGGAACACTTATGTACCATGACTAGAAGTGGAGCTGATTAGATTTTGAGCTTTATTGGTTGAGGGTTTGGGGTTAAATGAGGGTAATACACTTTTTCCTTGACCACTGGTAATTCGCAAACGATACAACATATGCCCTTCAGATTTGAGACATATGTATGTATTATACCTATAACATGACAGAACCTATGTGAACATTACTTAATAAGATCAGGGGTTGAAGGGGGTGAGTATTTAAAATAAGTCAAATACATATTTTTAACATTAATCTTAATAAGTACAGTGGACGGAGCTCTAAAAAATCCTACTCGTGTTGCACCCTCCCTACCCCCAGGGGTATGGGGATAACTATTACAAAATATAAGGAACTTATTAAACATTTGTGAAAACATATATGTATGTATGGCCACGCTAAATCATACGTTTATTTGGATTTAGCTGATGGTGTTATTTGTTGTTAGGTGTGAGAGCAAGGGGGTTCTATTTAAATGTGAGTTAAGAAAGATCTTCATGTGACGTGTCGTTTTATAGGTTTTTGGGGTAGAAGGAATAAAAAAAACACAATAATAAGTTTCTGCTCTCATTTTTCCTACTATTCCCATTTCCAGTATAATAATTATGACCTATATAACATTGTTTCATATTAGGTTATCAAAATCATATGGGTTAAAAAGTCATTTTGGTCATATAGGTCATACAGGGCATAATGGACATACGGGTCATAAAGGTCTTATTGGTCATAAAAATCATAAGAGTCGTATGGGTCATAAAGGTCATAAACATTTACAGGTTATAAAAATCTATCAAAGGTCACGAAGTTCATAGAAATCATAAAGGTCTCACTTCATAAAGGCCATATAGATCACCAGTGGCGGCCGGTGGAATTTGACATGCTCGTAGTTCCGTAAGGAGGCATGGGACCCACACCATGTTTTAGGGGGTGGTTACTAGACCTAAGTAGAAGGCTGTAATGGCAAAAATCTTCATGGAAAATTTGCGAAATTTTTTTTTCCAAAAAATGGCTGCCTCCGGGCAGATCTTGGAAACGGCTTGCAAAATATTGGCAAAATATATTTTTTTCATAATAACCGAATAAATGATGATATGATATTCGTGTGATTTGTTCCGAAATTCTTTACAGTTTGAACTGTCAAGTGATGTCAGTAAAAACCATATACAATTTATCTTTGAAAGTGAAATATTAGAAGAAGCATTTTTTTTGTTTTTGGTTTCCTGGTTCCTCATATTATCAATGTTGTCAATTTGCCAATGTTAATTTGGAAATGTGCCAATGGAAATCTTTTAGATGATCAGATATGGAAACAGATATCAACAACACATCACATATATTATGGAAGTAGTACAACAAGGAACTATATTTTAAATTGAAACACAGTTCCGGGAATATGGATTATTATACTTGTAATTTTTGCAAAATTCTTATTTTGCTTAAAGATACAACTATTTATTGTAAAATCTCACAGACGAAATGTTGGGATGAAATAAAAATTCAAACTACCTTAACTTTTACAGATCTCAAAATGTCAAGAAAATCACAAGTATAAAAGGACTGTATTTACTGATTATGAAAAAAAATATTTCGCAAATATTTTGCAATCCATTTACAAGATCTTCCCGGAGGTAGCAATTTTTGGAAAAAAAATCGCAAGTTTTCCCTGAAGTTTTTTTACTATTATAGCCTTCTACTTAGGTCTAGTAACAACCCCCTTTATTATGGTGTAGGTCCCATGCCCCCTTACGAAAATTACGAAAATACGAGCATGTCAAATTCCACCGGCCGCCACTGGTAATTTCTGATATTTTCAAAATTAAAATTTCTTATGTTACATTCGACTACGATTCGTTACTTTGAGAACTTATAACATAAAGAAATTGCATCAAGATATTCCTTCCACACAAGAAATTTCGCTAAGAGAAATTCGTATTTAAACCGGTATTATACAATAAATGAAATTAAAATTACTAGTTGGTTAGATGCGTTAAAGAGAAAGTTAAGATCTCCATATAACCGCAAGAGTAAAAGTAAAACTGATCAGTTTATTTCATAATAGTCCCGTGGAAACAATTACATATATCCATCATAGTTTAAACATATTCATATATTTGTAGGTGCTACTAAATATTACTATTCCATGTACAAGGTTTTACCTTATAATTTGCCACCCCTTTAAAAAGCTTATTGGCATTATATTTACAAAAAAAATAGACAAAAGTGCAGGATTTTTTCCTGAAATTTTTTTATATGTTAACCAAAAAGTCGATCGAAAAAAACAAAAGACGATCGAGAAATTCAAATAAGGTGCTTATTTTTAATTTCATTTATTTTTTAAATGGATCCCTCTATACAGGGTGTCTCAGCATTTAATTTACAGACTTTATTTGCTCACCCAGGATAGTTAGCAAAAAAATGTATATACAAAAGTTACTTGAATTCATGAGGCCTATAAAATGACATATTCCGTTTGACATGTGCTAGTGACCTTGAGGTTATGTCAGTGTCAATATAAGTTTTTTAAATACAACACCCTGTATTTTTCGACATTTTTGGATTTACCGAACAATTCTACACATATTTCATGTAACATACCATATACCTATCTTCAACCGTTTTCGGTCAACCGTTTTCAAAGTCAAACAGCTATTATTTTACAATACAAAGAATTTTCAGTTTGCCTTATTTGCCAGCTCAATTTGAAAATTTATTATACCAATGCTATTATAATAATAGCTGTTTGACTGAAAATCTCGAAAACTGTTGAAGATAGGTATAGGGGTATGTTACATGAAATATGTGGAATTGTTCGGTAAATACAAAAATGTCGAAAAATACAGGGTGTTGTATTTAAAAAACTTATATTGACACTGACATAACCTCAAGGTCACTAGCACATGTCAAACGGAATATGTCATTTTATAGGCCTCATGAATTCGAGTAACTTTTGTATATAATTTTTTTTGCTAACTATCCTGGGTGAGCAGATAAAGTTTATAAACTAAAAGCTGAGACACCCAGTATATTGTCACATTTTTTAAATCATTTTCAAAATTGTAATATGTATTTAAAATTAAAAAAAGGTTAGTTTATGTTATTTTTTAGATGGAACACCCCATATATTGTCACATATTTGAAATTAACTTAATTTCCACATTCCAAAAATATATAATATATAGGTATGCCCAGCCGTTTTTGAGTTAATTCACTTTAAATAATTCCGCCCAGTTAGCCGTGCCTGGCGATTCGAAATAAGAGGAATGCGAGTGACATTTTATCGCACTGACTGTGAATCACTATAGAAACAATTACTTTTATTTAATATTTTGACGCTAAACCTTCTGCAAATTTTTGGATACCTATCTATAATACACGGTGGAGACTTTAACTGGAATATATTCGCTAGCGGGGTGGTGAATGATTTTTCAAAAAATTCCCGAGACACGTCAACTTTTAAATGTATTTACCTACATTTTGCAAGTAATATGAAAAATATAGCCCTTCAGGGGTGGCTGAAACCACCCTCGACATGATTTTTTCAAATGCAACCCTATGGCTTGTGACCCCTCATTGTAAAGCTGGTGGAAAGAGGAATACAACCCACTGATCAAATTTTAATTTTTAGTATGTTTGTAAGGTTGCATACAATTAAAACAATTTAAAAATTAAATTTATTTTCAACGTAACAATTGTTCAAAATGTGCACCATTCACTTGTTGGCAGCATCCCAGTCTGTGGTAGGTTTCGTCCCTTACATTATGCAACATTTGCGGTGTTATTTTTCCGATTTCCTCTCTTATCCTTTCCTGCAGATCTGCTATGTTGTTGGGTTTCTGAATGTAAACCCTACTTTTAAGATGTCCCCACAAAAAGAAATTCAGTGGTGTAAGATCTGGAGATCTTGCTGGCCACTCAATATTACCTCGCCTCCCAATCCACCTACCGGGAAAAATTCTGTCCAGATACTGACGAACAATGGCAGCATAGTGTGGTGGGGCCCCATCTTGCTGAAACCATAACCTCTCGTCGGTCAAGTTAGGGTTTAAGGGGTTTGGAAATAAATGACATAGCACTGGCATTAGTTCGTGCTGGAGTAAACGCAAGTATCTTGCTCCATTAAGAGTGTCATCAAAGAAAAATGGTCCTACAATTCTATCTTGTATTATTCCGGCCCACACATTCATTTTCTGTGGACGCTGAGTATGAAGTTTCCTCATCCAATGCTTCGGGTTCTATTCAGCCCAGTAACGACAATTTTGGCGATTTACGTGCCCATTTAATGTAAAAGTAGCCTCGTCAGAGAAAAACTGTCCACTAAAGATAACTGGTTTTGATCAATACAAGTCATCAATAAATCGCAAAATTCCAACCGTCGATCTGGATCATCTTCAAGTAGCTCTTGAACAGCTTGCATTTTATATGGGCGTTTTTTCTCATGTTTAAGTATTTTTAAAACTGTTTTGTGATTAAGATTACTATCACGGGCCAGTTGACGGGCTGGAGTGATTGGATTTTCTTCTAGAGCAAGCAACAAATTCAACTTCGTGTCGTCGTCAACAACAGCCTGCCTCTTACTCGGTACTTTCCTGACATGACCCATCTCTCGATATTGTGCCTCAATTTTACTTATGGTACCTTGATTTAGTGGTGGCAAGTCAGGATGCGTTTCTCGAAACAAGCGAACAACTTCGCATTGAGTTCGCGCCCTATCACCATATCCAATCATCATCAAAATTTCGATTTTTAGTGATTCAGTTAAATAAGACATTTTCACCAATCTGAAATAACACTTCGTTTCAAACTCTGAATACAGCATACAAACTAAATTACTCTTTGCGGCCGTGTAAAAACACTAGCAAAAAATAACAAATATCAGTTGTGGCAAAAAATTGCTTGGAATTTTTTGTGGGGACATATGAAAAGTAAGGTTTACATTCCAAAACTAAACAACACACATTTTGAGTACGAAATTGTTGCATTAAAAATAAATTAAACTATAAAATTACGTTTTAATTGCATGCAACCCTACAAACATGCTAAAAATTAAAATTTGATCAGTGCTTTGGATTCTTCCTCTTTCCACCAGCTTTACAATGAGGGGTCACAAGCCATAGGGTTGCATTTGAAAAAATCATGTCGAGGGTGGTTTCAGCCACCCCTGAAGGGCTATATTTTTCACATTACTTGCAAAATGTAGGTAAATACATTTAAAAGTTGATGTGTCTCGGGAATTTTTTGAAAAATCATTTACCACCCCGCTAGCGAATATATTCCAGTTAAAGTCTCCACCGTGTATAATGCCATAGTACAATTTATTTGTATTGTTTTCTATAGTTATCCATGCCACTGCGATAAATGTCGAATCGCTACGCACGCCTAACTAGACGGAATTAAACTGCTCGTCAAAATTAGAGTAACACATTTTAGATTAGCGACTATTTTCTATTTGGTTTAGAGGCCTGCGGTTTTTAAATTTCTGTAACTTACAGGGTTGGTTTTAATGCCTCGAAGTCGCTACTCTGTTTGCTACTTAACCCATTAACGCCCAAACGGACACAATTTTTCGTCCTTTTTGGAGCGTCAATCTCGAAGGGAAATTAATGAATTCACTCAATAAAAACCACTTATCCTAATGTTTTTGGATGTGATCTTTAGATTTCCGGGGTAGATTAACGTGATAGTATTAACGAGAAAATAATGTTATTGTGAGTTTTTCTTGATCCACAGTCATTTTCCTCAATCAAAACAATACTACTGAATATATTTGACTAAATTTTCAATTTTCAATGATGACGGATTCAAAAATGGCGGCCGGATTTCTCAAGAAATGGTGCGTTTTTCATTATAAAAAGTAAATAGGAGTTTGTAATTATACTTTTCCTATGTCATTTCATGTTTTAGTAACGTTTTGAGTTATTCCTGGTGAAAAAAGTCTGAAATCCAAGATGGCGGATTCAATATGGCGGACATCATTCTTTAAAATTCAAAATTTGAAAACGGAAAAATTACAATCATATTTTACGTAGAATTCTGATGGAAAATGTCCTCTCAATCTTTTTCAGAAAAATGCGTTCTATCTGTGTAAAAAATTATTTGTCATTCTAACCTCAAAACGAGGTTTTTTCCGGTGTTGAGGTTCTTATGATGAAATCATGAGAATTATATATTATGCACTTAGGGATGCTCGGGCGCAAACTACTCGCCGGAAGTACACAGCCTACTTGTTTCTCGTGGTGCATATACGATTTTTTCTCACACCCACCAGAAAGTACGTTCTACGTACTATTCATTTAATAAATATGCGAGGAAGTTCCGGAAAAAAAATTCGTCAATGCGCCCGAATTCAAAATGTATATTTTCTATTTATATGCGAGGTTCCCTAAGCGCATAACCTAAAGGAAAAAAATCGTTTAGAGGTTAGAATGACAAATAATTTTTTACTCAGATAGAACGCATTTTTATGAAAAAGATTGAGAGGACATTTTCCATCAGAATTCTACGTAAAATATGACTGTAATTTTTCCGTTTTCAAATTTTGACTTTTCAAGAATGATGTCCGTCATATTGAATCCGCCATCTTGGATTTCAGACTTTTTTCGCCAAGAATAACTCAAAATGTTACTAAAACATGAAATGACATAGGGAAAGTATAATTACAAACTCCTATTTACTTTTTATAATGAAAAACGCGCCATTTCTTGAGAAATCCGGCCGCCATTTTGAATCCGCCTGAGGAAAATGACTGTGGATCAAGAAAAACTCACAATAACATTATTTTTTCGTTAATACTAGAGAAAAATTCATATTTCTTGAGATTTTATGCAATATCCGCCATTTTGAAAAGATTAGAGTGAGTTGAGGTCGGCAAAAAAAAATTATATCATCAACTCCACCACCCTCCACAATCCGGAGTAGGTTAGAGTACTTTTTGGACCAAAAAAAAATATATATAAAAAAAATAATCCCTAAATTTTCAGTACTTTTCTCCATAAAGTCAGCCATATTTTTTTTCTAGAGCATTTAATCACAATTCTGACCCCGAAATCGAAAGATCACATCCGAAAACATTAGGATAAGTGGTTTTTATTGAGTAAATTCATTAATTTCCCTTCGAGATTGACGCTCCAAAAAGGACAAAAATTGTCCGTTTAGGCGTTAATGGGTTAAACGGTTCGCCGTCTATACCTCAAAGACCAACCCCATGTCGAAATTTGAATTCGCAAGGTTTTAACGGCAATTAACGATTTCGGGGTATTAAAACCAACCCTATAGGCTACCGAAAATTAGAAACCGCAAGTCTCTCTTTCAAATAGAACGCAAATGGCGCTAATCTAAAAAGCGTTACGCTAATTTTGACGAGCAGTTTATTTAAAGTGAAACAACTCAAAAATGGCTGGTCATATTTTTTCTGTCAAGAAATGAACTTTTTAAACTGGTGGCAAATTAGAAGGAAGAACCCTAAAAAACCCTTAGGTAGGTTATTGTTAACTATTTTTTTAGGTCTTTACTTCGAACGTATTTTAAAAAAATAATTCCAAAGTAATTTAGACATTTTCGTTTTGTTTTATTACGAAAATAAATTGTGCTCTCGTTATTTGTAAAATTGTTGCAATACTATTATTATGAATTCTGTAGACCCTGATCCTATAATAAACATTAGCTTGCTCCCATTTAACTAAAAAGTTGACGTAAGTAAGATATTACTTACACGAAAAAATAGCAAATGGCAGAGTTAAGAGGTTTGACTGTTTTATTTTCTTGGCCTTACAAAGGTCAAGTGTCGGAAACACCTTGAAATGTCAGAGAGCGGCGAGAAAGGGGAAACGGAATCCACTAAATTACAGAAAACGTAATTACCCAACAGTGCTTATTAATATTCATAGGGAATTATTTATTTTATAAATATAAATACATACATACATATGTAGGTATATTGTGTATCTAGTAGGAAAAATAACATACTCTCGGCCGACGATGCAAAAAGCAACAGAGGCCGAGAATATGAATTTCCTACGAGGTTTTTCTTACTACTTTTTCAGCCAAGAAAAAAATATTCCCGTACTGCCTAAGCAACCAGATAGATTTTTTAGTAATAGCACACAATATTGGAAATTTGCGTTTTGCGAGTCAAAACTTGCCAGAAAAATGTTACTGTTTCGTCGATCGCAGAAAAATACAATTTTCTTTTGCTTTTGAAATCTAATAAAGATCAGAATAAAATGAAATACATGTATTGAACAATATATTATAATACATGTATTGAACAGTCTTTCTATTTATTAGGTGGTCCCATAAGTTCTCGGACACTTGCGAGCAAAAAATCATTTTATAATAACATTTATAATCAAACAATAATTATTATTCTTCAAAATAAATGTCATTGCTTTCTATATTTTTCATTTTTATTCTATAGTCTCATTGTTCATGGTTGATGGGCGGCCGGACCTGGGTTAATCTCCAAGGCTGGTTTGACCGTTGTGTTGAAGCTTGTGTGGTTTTGCTGACCATTCCCATAGATAAAAGAAGAGATAGATGGAACTCTCTCATAGAATTAAATGAAACCGTGAAGCGCCATCTCTTGAATTGGTCTCAAACTAATTTTAACTAATATGGCGGATGGCGCTATATTCAAAAAAAAATATTCAAAAATAAAATACAGTTTGCGGACTCTTAAGAGTTCCATTATGGACAAAACGTATGTATATAAGAATAGCATAATCATACTTGGTTACATAAAGTTTTTTTATCCTTATCTAGCATAAACTAAATATGATTTTGCTATTCTTGTCATATAATATATATATACGTTTCGTCCATAAGGGAACACTTAAAAAAGTCCACAAACTGTATTTGAAACCGTTCCTCAAGAAATAATGTCTAAAAAAAATAAATTTTAAAGACATGCTGTGATGAAAAAGGAGGATATTTGAGATATTGAAACCATTAAATAACAAAATCAATTGTTTTAGATGTAAGATTCCTTTATTCACAACCACATTTATACGCATTCACAATCACATTTATACACAAGACACAATCACATTTAAGTATAAATTATTTCCAACTAGCCATTTATATAAACTAAAAAAAGTAAAGGCATAACTTTCTTTACATGAAGTTTCATTTATAACACACATCTGGTACCAGTTCTAGTTCTCCTTCTTTTAATGTAATATTAACTAATTTCTGTCGCAAATAAGAATATATAATACCCAATAAACAAATAAACACACAAAATAAATTAACACATGGAAACAAATTAAACACAAAACTACAAAACTTAGGTTTGTTTTGGTTTTACGTAGAACCAATTCAATCGATACGCCCAGATAAATATTGACGTAAGAACATAACGCAAATTATAAATATTAAACATTTGGGCGCATGGACTGAACTAGTTCTTCCGGACTACCAATCTCTTTTTTTTTAACAGTACCAACCATACATAACTAACTAAGCTGGTTGCGCCATCTATAGAGTTGGTCTCATACTAAATATCACATTTCAGGTAAGGGGCTGTTCACTCTTATGAGCCTACCTGAAATGTGATATTTAGTATGAGACCAATTCCATAGATGGCGCAACCAGCTTGGTTAGTTATGTATAGTTGGTACTGTTAAAAAAAAAGAGATTGGTAGTCCTGAAGAACTAGTTCACTCCATGCGCCCAAATGTTTAATATTTATGATTTGCGTTATGATCTTACGTCAATATTTATCTGGGCGTATCGATTGAATTGGTTCTAAGTAAAACCAAAACAAATGTAAGTTTTGTAGTTTTGTGTTTAATTTGTTTCCATGTGTTAATTTATTTTGTGTTTTATTTGTTTATTGGGTATTATATATTCTTATTTGAGACAGAAATTAGTTGAGTTAATATTACATTAAAAGAAGGAGAACTAGAACTGGTACCAGATGTGTGTTATAAATGAAACTTCATGTAAAGAAAGTTATGCCTTTACTTTTTTTAGTTTATACAAATGGCCAGTTGGAAATAGTGTATACTTAAATGTGATTGTGTCTTGTATATAAATGTGATTGTGAATGCGTATAAATGTGGTTGTGAATAAAGGAATCTTACATCTAAAACAATTGATTTTGGTATTTAATGGTTTGAATATCTCAAATATCCTCCTTTTTCATCACAGCATGTCTTTAAAATTTATTTTTTAGACATTATTTCTTGAGGAACGGTTTCAAATACAGTTTGTGGACTGTTTTAAGTGTTCCCTTATGGACGAAACGTATATATATTATATGACAAGAATAGCAAAATCATATTTAGTTTATGCTAGATAAGGATAAAAAACTTTATGTAACCAATGATATGCTATCTTATATAAATTTGTCCATAATGGAACTCTTAAAGTCGCAAATTGTATTTTACGTTTGCGCCATCCGCCATATTAGTTAAAATTAGTTTGAGACCAATTCAAGAGATGGCGCTTCACGGTTTCATTTAATTCTATGAGAGAGTTCCATCTATCTCTTCTTTTATCTATGTTTCAGGTAGGCTCATAAGAGTGAACAGCCCCTGACCATTCCCTCGCCTTCACTTCGCAAATTGTCTTGGCCGTTGCACTCAGCCCCTTTTTCCAATCGTGACGCAGTATTACGCGAATTGCAATTTTTCATCAGTCATTTGAGACCATAAAAAGTTACATTTTCAATTACAACTATAAAAATCAATACGGTATTTTAAAGAGAAATAAAGTGTAAAAAATAAAATAAAAAAACATGGACCGATTTGAATTAAATATCATAGTTTAATGTCAAAAATTCAAACATCAAGTGTCCGGGAACTTATGGCCAGCCTAATAAATTTAAGATAGGGTCACATCAATAATCTTAAGTATAGTGCAGCTGATTTGTGGAAAACCAATTAATTACAGAAGAACTGTGTATGGAATTTTCTTACAGAGAAACATGGATCTTATTTATGCAAGTTTCTATAAACACATGAATTATAACAAAATGATTAGTGCAAAAAATAAAACCGGCAGATTTAATGAAATATCATTTTGTAACGAAATACACAATAGCGATATAAAAATTCAAACGTGAACCACATCCTAAACCAGAAAATGTATCAGTTTGTATTGTGAAACGTGTCTAACATTAAAAGTGGGTAGTTACATGTACAAACCTATGCTACGTAAATAATTATTTATTCCGTATACAATTAACCTTTGGTTAGACTTGAGGACTCGGCGATAACATACAAGTGTATATATAAAAAATGTGTACAAAGGGTTTAGCCGGTAAATATGACGAGTCGGCCCCCAAATGGGAACCTATATCGAAACTTGTGTTTTAATATCTACTTGATCTACAAACACAATTTATGTACATTTCGCGACCAGCTTTCGCTTTGACCTTGAGATATGGGAAAAAATAACCGTACGCATGACTATTATTCATAGTAATATATTTCAAAAAACTAATTAAGCTAGAGAAGTGAGACCAACGCGAGGCTTTAGGTTACATTACAAAGTATATCATATAATTTTTTTTAAATTTTTAGAATTACTTTTTTATATAAAATAAATAAATAAATAAATAAATCATAATTTTTTTTCGTGTTCTCTGAGACTTACAATCACGAAAATAATATATGTTATGCTCCTTTATGTGCACTATTACTCATAAAAATTGCGTGAGAAAAAAAGTTGGTGCAACACTTCGAAAAAAAATAAAATGTGATTCGCGCCTTAATTCGTTTTTGAGATACATATATTACTTTGAATAATAGTCATGCGTACGGTTATTTTTTCCCATATCTCAAGGTGAAAGCGAAAGCTGGTCGCGAAATGTACATAAATTGTGTTTGTACATCAAGTGGATATCATAACATAGTACAAAACAAAGTCGCTTCCCGCTTTCTGTCCCTATCTTTCTACTACCTATGTATGCTTAGATCTAAAAACTACGCAACGAATTTTGATGCGGTTTATATGTATAATACATGCATAATATAGTAAACACTGATAATTTTAGAGGTTTCTAATGTGATGTCGTAAACCGGACGAAGCCGGGGCGGGTCGCTAGTTAAAACATAAGTTTCGATATAGGTTCCCATTTGGGGGCCGACTCGTCATATTTATCCGGCTAAACCCTTTCTAAAAAATAATGATGGAAACAAAGGAAAACAACGAATGTGCTGTATGTATAGTGTATATATGTGTATACAGGGTGTTCGATATTTTTCTATGGTATCTCGGTTATTTTACAAGAGATAGAAAGATGCCGTTTTTGTGAACCTGGGCTACTTTTTCTCAAGAAAGTAGCCAAGGTTCCCAAAAACGGCATGTTCCAATCTCTTGTAATAATCGAGATATTTTAGAATAACGTCGAAAATGGGACACCCTGTACATAACGTACGAGTACATATTATGTACATATGTATGTACATAGTAATATTAACCAGAAAAACAAAAGACAATGGCAAAATAAAAAAAAGGTTTGTTTATGTTATTTATTAAATGGAACATCCTATATACAGTGGCGGTCACATAATTAGAAACGGCATTGTTTTAGCATAACTTATGCACATTATGTCATTTAGTTTTTAACCCGTCCCAACAATTATATATACAATAAACATGCGTTCTAAAGCGAATCAATTCGTAACTTATTTTGTGCTCCATCCGTCTCAGTTCAACTTTTATATTTATAATTGCCATTTACCTACCATTTTTCGAAGGACACATAATTAGAAACGATATAGAAAAAATGTTCATTATTCAAGAAACTATGTAACATACATTAATATTTTGTTGGATAGTCATGGTTCTTTATTACTTCTGCGTTTCTCCTACCCATAGAGCTTATCAAAGTTTGACATAACTCTACAGGTATCGAGTACCAGGCTTCTCTAACAGCTTCATACAATTCATCAAAATTTTTAAACTGACGCTGACAAACTCGCTGTGTTACTTCACCCCATAGAGTTTCTATGGGGTTGAGGTCAGAGCTACAAGATGGCCAGTCAATAATAGATACGGAGTTGTTAATTAACCACTTTTTTACAGATTTCGTAGTACGTCTGGGATCATTGTCTTGAACAAGCTTCCACGTAACAGGCATAAACTCGCCAGCGTATGGTTGCAGAATATTTTCCAATATGTTAATATACACATACTGGTCCATGATTCCCTTTACGCGATGTATGGAGCACACACCTCTCCAGGAAAAGCAACCCCAGATGACGAAATTTCCGCCTCCGTGTTTTAACGTTATGGTTGCATAGTTCGGATTATATTCACATTTCGGCGGGCGTCGGACATACTGTTTTCACTAGGATCCGATGGAAAACAGTATAAATGACATAATGTGCATAAGTTATGCTAATACAATGTCGTTTCTAATTATGTGACCGCCACTGTATCTATATTGTCACAGTTTTGATTTCAACTTACTTTCCATATTCCAAAAATATATAATATGTCTATGTTCGGGCCAGCCGTTTGTGAGTTATTTTACTTTACGTAAATTTATCTCAAGAAATAAACTTTTTGGGGGGTGGAAAATTATAAGGAAAACCGCTATATATAATATTTGTGAAGAAATATGGGGTTTGTTCCAACAGAAAATTCACAGGAGTTCAGAATTGCTTAGAATCCATGTGCGAACTTGTAGTTCTAGAATCGATTTGATTATTAGATTTGTTCCAACAGAACATCTATGAACTGTTCTTGAACGAGTAATCAATTATTTTGTGGGCATGTGTCAACTTAGTAATAGTTTAGAACTTATCTCTGTTCTGTGATGGAACAGCGGATTTTTCCCTCCGCCAATAAATTAAAATTAGACAGTTATGTTGAAAATATACCTTAAATCAGCCTTCTTAAAAGATTAATAGTTTATTTAAATATTTTGCGACTGATAGTAAATATTCTTTTGCGTTTTGTCTTATGATATTGTTTGGTTATCATAAGTTTATATCTAAGCTAAAGTATTTTAGATAAACATTTTAGTTTTGTTGAACCCTATAATATGGTTGGTATGCATACTAATATTTCTAAATCTTTCTCTTCACTTGATTCGTTTGACAAAGAATCGTCGATATTTTGATCACTCATTTTAATTACATAAATAAAATACAATCACACCTAACCAAATAAATACACATCAAAACAAAATCTTTATGAGATTGTTCGATTGTCTGTCAGACCTAAAGTCGGGCTTTATTACGTAAAGTTCGAAGTCGTTAGTACACATGTGTTACAAATTAGTCCCTTGCAGTTCCATCCTCGAACCAGGAACTATTTCACCCTTCTCGAACCAATTCGGAATCAATTCGGTTAGTGTTAGAACGCTCTCTTGACTAATACCGAACCAGTTATACATACCTGTACATACATATGCCGGTTAGGAAAGTGCAAGATTTCAAAGCCGAGCATTAATAAATAAGAAAAGAATAAACTCTGACAGAGAAATATTATATCCATAGTTGCCACACTGACATGTCATTTTAAAACTCTATGGGCGTTATTCTCTGTCTTTCGTGATAGGGTAGCAATAAAATATGTAGGCGGGACGCCCCGCCCATAAATTATAATGCGCACGTGTGAATTGAATTATTACATCGTTATTGGTCTACGGAAAAAAAGCACTTGAGTATTCCTTGCGTACGCAGTTGGTATTTTAGGCGATTGCATCGTTGGGCCATTTTTTATAAATGGTTCCTTAAATGCAAACAAATATTTAACAAATAAAACAAACTGTTTACGGACATGAACATGAAAGACCACGAAATTTAAATGATTTACGGGCCAGAATTGTACAAGTCCTAAATTGTTACGCTTAAGAAATGTTAGAACGCGTAAGAACTGAGTTTTACGATAGACCAGGGTTTTGCGAAGAACAAAGGGGCGACATTTTGAACCACTTATTCAATAGGCATTTTTTTCTTTATTTCGTCTTATAACCGGGTTGATTTATATTTATATCTTTTTATTTTTTATAGAACTTCAATTTTATTTTCTTGCAGACCGGTTAGTTAAGGAATACAAACATTTGAAAATAAACACAATTGTGTTCGTACACTTCTTTTAAGTGTATGGGATAATTTTAAGTCAGAATTACGTAAGAATTTCATTTCATACAGCTAAGTCGATGTACACCCTCATTGCTGCGAAAAAGTACTGAGTCCGACTCACTCAAATTCGTTAGGTGATGGGCGGTGCTCTCCACCTCCACATTCCAGTTTCTGTTAACGCGCAGGTAACGTTTTACATCATACGTTTCTAATACGTACACAAGCGTGAAACACTGGTGCATCTAACTGTCTTTGTCTGTCCTTACTGGTGTCTTTTAACTTATTCTCTTCTACACATGTATCGCCAATATGTAATGGTGCAATTTCCTATGGTGTGTATCTCTGTAGGAACGCAAATTTCAATTTGCGAACATTCCGTACGGTTCTGAACTGATTCCAATACATGTTGGAACGATTTAGAGTAGGTTGAGAATTTTGTTTGACAATCATAACCTATAAAATCATAAAATAAAAACCCCTGTTAAAAAACATTGGGCCTTTTATGTTATAATATGTATATGTATTTCAACTAGAGAGGTGGGTAGATTGTGAGGTGAGTAAATCGCTGTCATCTTCCATAACTAATGTAATTTATAACAAAAACAAAGTAAATGAGGTTATTTAACACTTTAAACTGATTCAGAATTAAAAAATTCTTATAAACTTCTGGAACTTTAAGAACGATTCAGAACCAGTTCGGAACACAATTCACTCGTTCTTCTAACACTGCACTAGGTATAAGTTCTGAATTTTTAAATTGACTTGTTTGTACAGTAAAATGGTTTTGCGCAAACTCAGTAAAGTTCTGAACGGTTTTGAACTACTGTTGGAACAAACCTTTGGATTGCACGTTATCGTTCTATAAAAAACACACTCGATCAGGCAGTACATGTGTAAAGAGATATGAACTGAACATAAATACATATTATATAGTTTCTAAAACTAATTTCGAAATGTTTTAGTATATAACCTATACTGGATATCTACGAAAATAAGGTACTCTCAATAACTTTTGAACGGAAAGAGTTTTAATAAACATACATATTATGTCACGTTATTCCGTAGCCAACTAGATCTGACAAATAAATAGGAACTTTTTTTTAAATGGCATGCCCTGTATGATTTTCTATAATTTTAATTTACAGGTCGTTATGAGTAAGAAGACGTCTAAATAAAATTAGGAGCAATTTTTTATTTCAAGGTCATTTTACTAATTTCTTTCAAATTTCCCGATACCACCGATTTTTATTTCTCGATTTTCAAATACCCCAGGTACTTACGTTTTAAAAATCTTTGAAAATTCTTTTTTCAATACTATTTATATTATTAGGGCATTAATCTTACATCAAATCGAAATCAATACAAAATTACAAAAATAACGAGCTTCATCTTTCCCGCCGATTGGAGACTGCAATTACAAGGTTTTGCACACATGTGCATAAAAATCGGCTGCGTTTGAATATTTTTTCTCTCGATTTTTTTTTAATGTTCAAATATGCAATAAAATAATCTGAAAAGTTCGTTAGACTTGCTTATTTTTTTCCGTCCTGAAAAAATTCCCACAAAAACAATTTTTTTAGGCCTAAAGCAGGATACTCCCTTAAGATAAATGCCCTAACATTTCTTTTTTAAATCGACTTTAGAATGCTTTGATTTTATTTTATGCATTATCAAGTTTAATGCCAGTAACAAGTTTCTCTAGTTGATGACATAGTGATTCTTTGAGGACTAATGTGAATGAAGCAATAGCTATGTGACAATAGAATAGATAAAAAAAATTTGATAATAGAACAATAGGCATTTTGTTTTCTTAAATAAATTAATAATAAAATTTTTTTTTAAAAACAAGCTCTTATTTAAATGCTCTAAAAAAGAAGAAAATAAACTTTAAATTGAATCAAACCCATCAATTTATTACATTACACAATTTATATGATATAAAAGCTTGTCACGAGATTTACTTGTGTAGATGTATTTACCTATTTTATAAAATACATACTTTTTTTCTTAGATTTTCTTATGTCAAGATCAAGTTACATAATTATTACATTCTTGTTTATCTACACAAGTAAATCTCGTGACAAGCTTTTATATCATATAAATTGTGTAATGTAATAAATTGATGGGTTTGATTCAATTTAAAGTTTATTTTCTTCTTTTTAGAGCATTTAAATAAAAGCTTGTTTTTAAATTTTTTATTATGTTTTATTATTAATTTATTTTTTATTTTTTAGTTATCGTCGTGTTTTTGTATCTAAATGTTTCTCAACCTGTTCATACTATCCCTAACCTATACCACGTTATAACTCTTTAAAATTGGTATGGTGGCCATCTTGTTTTTCGCCATTTTGAATTTTTTTCACCACCGCTAGAATTTGCCTAGGGTATAGGTTGATATTAGTTAAGTCACGACCCCGCTAAGTCTTACTGTTTAGCCGGGTAGTAGTCATCCAAAGTAATCTCCTCGAAGGGTTGAACGCAGACGTTAATTTATTCGTATTCTTCTTAGCAAACCCTTTCATTTGATACCCATATCATGGGAGTGCACAAAAAAATAACTAGTCCGCCATATTGGATTTAGAGTGTTCATTTTATTTTTCGTATTCTTCTCAGCAAACCCCTTGGAGTGCGCAAAAAATAACTAGTCCGCCATCTTGAGCGGTCCGCCAAATTGGATTTAGAGTAAATTCATTTTATTTTCTTATTTCTTCTCAGCAAACCCTTTGTTCGATACCCATATCATGGGAGTGCACAAAAAATAACTTGTCCGCCATCTTGGGCGGTCCGCCATATTGGATTTAGGGTAAATTCATTTTATTTTCTTATTTCTTATTCTTCTCAGCAAACCCTTTCATTTGATACCCATATCATGGGAGTGCGCAAAAAATAACTAGTCCGCCATCTTGGGCGGTCCGCCATATTGGATTTAGGGTAAATTCATTTTATTTTCTTATTTCTTCTCAGCAGACCCTTTCATTTGATACCCATATCATGGGAGTGCGCAAAAAATAACTAGTCCGCCATCTTGGGCGGTCCGCCATATTGGATTTAGAGTAAATTCATTTTATTTCCTTGTTTCTTCTCAGCAAACCCTTTCATTTGATACCCATATCATGGGAGTGCGCAAAAAATAACTATTCCGCCATCTTAGACCGCCCGCCATTTTGAATTTAGAATGACAACTTAGCTAACCATGCATTGTCGTCCAAACTAAACGTATATGTAAAATTTCATCTCAATCGGTTGAGGATAACTATTTTAAAATTCAGTTTTGACCCGAACATACATACAAACAAACAAACAAACAAACATACATTGCAAGTTAAATAAAAGCTTGTAAAAATGGCTGTTAAAGTTCTACTTTCTACTCTGATTTCAGTCCCACTCTATTCTAGAGTTAATACTCGTACATACACATGACTAAGTATTTTTTTTATTATTGAATAATAAAAAAATATTACAAATTTTGTAATATTTTTTAATTGTAGCTTTATTGGTTTTTTACTTTACTTAATTTTGAATAAACCTAGTCGGCATAAGAAAACAGAAATAACCACTTCTTAGTAAATATGAATATACACGGTGGAGACTTTAACTGGAATATATTCGCTAGCGGGGTGGTGAATGATTTTTCAAAAAAATTCTCGAGACACGTCCTTTTAAATGTATTTACCTACATTTTGCAAGTAATGTGAAAAAATATAGCCCTTCAGGGGTGGCTGAAACCACCCTCGACATGATTTTTTCAAATGCAACCCTATGACTTGTGACCCCTCATTGTAAAGCTGGTGGAAAGAGGAATCCAACGCACTGATCAAATTTTAATTTTTAGTATGTTTGTAGGGCTGCATACAATTAAAACGTAATTTTATAGTTTAATTTATTTTTAACGCAACAATTTCGTACTCAAAATGTGTGTTGTTTAGTTTTGGAATGTAAACCTTACTTTTCATATGTCCCCACAAAAAATTCCAAGCAATTTTTTTGCCACAACTGATATTTGTTATTTTTTGCTAGTGTTTTTACACGGCCGCAAAGAGTAATTTAGTTTGTATGCTGTATTCAGAGTTTGAAACGAAGTGTTATTTCAAATTGGTGAAAATGTCTTATTTAACTGAATCACTAAAAATCGAAATTTTGATGATGATTGATATGGTGATAGGGCGCGAACTCGATGCGAAGTTGTTCGCTTGTTTCGAGAAACGCATCCTGACTTGCCACCACTAAATCAAGGTACCATAAGTAAAATTGAGGCACAATATCGAGAGATGGGTCATGTACCGAGTAAGAGGCAGGCTGTTGTTGATGACACGAAGTTGAATTTGTTGCTTGCTCTAGAAGAAAATCCAATCACTCCAGCCCGTCAACTGGCCCGTGATAGTAATCTTAATCACAAAACAGTTTTAAAAATACTTAAATATGAGAAAAAACGCCCATATAAAATGCAAGCTGTTCAAGAGCTACTTGAAGATGATCCAGATCGACGAGTGGAATTTTGCGATTTATTGATGACTTGTATTGATCAAAACCAGTTATCTTTAGAGTGGATAGTTGTTCTGACGAGGCTACTTTTACATTAAATGGGCACGTAAATCGCCAAAATTGTCGTTACTGGGCTTGAAGAGAACCCCCCATTGGATGAGGGAACTTCATACTCAGCGCCCACAGAAAACGAATGTGTGGGCCGGAATAATACAAGATAGAATTGTAGGACCATTTTTCTTTGATGACACTCTTAATGGAGCAAGATACTTGCGTTTACTCCAGCACGAACTAATGCCAGTGCTAGTGCAGGTATACTAGTAGCTATTTCCAAACCCCTTAAACCCTAACTTGACCGACGAGAGGTTATGGTTTCAGCAAGATGGGGCCCCACCACACTATGCTGCCATTGTTCGTCAGTATCTGGACAAAATTTTTCCCGGTAGGTGGATTGGGAGGAGAGGTAATATTGAGTCTAACGTAATATCAGATCTAAAGTAATATCAGATCTAACACCACTGGATTTCTTTTTGTGGGGACATCTTAAAAGTAGGGTTTACATTCAGAAACCCAACAACATATCAGATCTGCAGGAAAGGATAAGAGAGGAAATCGGAAAAAATAACACCGCAAATGTTGCATAATGTAAGGGACGAAACCTACCACAGACTGGGATGCTGCCAACAAGTGAATGGTGCACATTTTAAACAATTGTTACATTGAAAATAAATTTAATTTTTAAATTGTTTTAATTGTATGCAACCCTACAAACATACTAAAAATTAAAATTTGATCAGTGCGTTGGATTCCTCTTTCCACCAGCTTTACAATGAGGGGTCACAAGCCATAAGATTGCATTTGAAAAAAATCATGTCGAGGGGGGTTCAGCCACCCCTGAAGGGCTATATTTTTCATATTACTTGCAAAATGTAGGTAAATACATTTAAAAGTTGAAGTCTTGGGAATTTTTTTGAAAAATCATTCACCACCCCGCTAGCGAATATATTCCAGTTAAAGTCTCCACCGTGAATGTATATAACAAGTAAATTTATTAAAAAATAAAATGCAATAAAATTAGTTCTCACGTTTTTTTATCATATAATTTCAATACGGCTTGACTATTAAAAGGGAACAAATTCCAAATGTGTATCAACTTTTTTTCCATTCTTCTTAGATGCTTGAGATACTGTTTTTTGAAAAAGAAACTATACAAATACTTGTATAAAACTGACTTTTGTTTTTAAATGTAATATTTACAGTTTAATTGTTTCAGTCATGTTTTAAGGGAGACTTCTAGTTTGGAGCACCATTTTTTAGGTGCTCACGTTTTATGTCTTTTTGAGGAAATGAACAAACATAGACAACTGCGTTTTTTTTGGTAATTGTTATTCAATCTTTATTTACAGCAAAAAAAATTTTTTCGTAAAAAAATAACAAAATGGCGGCCGCCATAGCTTCGACAAAAAGCGCTTGCGAACAGAAAGAGACAAACGGCCCACGTCACAGATTTCACCCCGTTTTGGTCTGAAACAAAAAATTTGATACGGTTTATTAAAAAAGGAACTTTGCTGCAGGTAATGACGTACGAGTCTGTTGATTACTTCAAAAATACAAAAATGGCGCCAATTTGAAAAAAAAAACATTTTTTTCGTTTTTTTTTGTGTACAAAAACTGTAATATAAAATAATTTTTAAGTTATCCAAAAACTCAAACGTCACTACCTGTAGAAATGCTTTAAGAAGATCTATGCAAAATTTCAAGTCGATCGGTCAAATAGAGTCGTCTATACGATGTGGGCCGATTTTAAAAACGTGTTTTTGAGAAAAACGCGTATGAAGTTTTGCAATGTGCGTATTGTGAAGTAATTATAGTTACCATTAATCGGCTATGCCCGGTCCATAGAGACAACCATCCGCTTCCTATTGCTGTTCATTGTGTTCCATTCGCCTTTCCCGTTGGTCGATTCTCGCCTGCTTTGCCGCGTCGCGTCGCTCACCTTAAGGCGGCTACTCACTATGCGTTGATGCGATTCGTCGGTTCACTTCGTTTAAAACACGCATCGACGAACCGACGCATTACATCCTACTCATTAGGCGTTGATTCACTTCGCTTCGATGGTGCATGGAAATTCGTCCTTTGTGCGAACTGCGACCACAAAGCTTCAATCAGTGCTGAAATGATAGCCTCGATAAGTTTGAAAGAGAGTTTCTTTTTTCTTTTTTAATTCGCCGATGTTATCAGTTCCCATTTCTTTAGCAATGCTTTTGAAAGCATCATGCACCTTATTTCGATTTTTTTGTTTTTTATCACTTGGATTCCATACACACGAATGCGATTGTATTTTTTTCACAAATGAGAAAACAATTCTTTATTCCATTCCATCTCGACAAAACACGCACGACGCACTGCTTTAATCAACGAATGGATTATTCGTCCAAAAACCGACAACACAACGAAGCGCCGCACAACGAATCGCATCGGCGCATCGCATCATACCCACTAGGCAATAATTCGTGAATCATTGCGACGAATGGACGCATCAACGAATAGTGAGTAGGCCGCTTTACTCTCCGCGCGCTTCACTGCTCTCGTCCCGGGAATGCACGTGGCTGACCGAGCCGCATTCCAAAGCATTTTTCGTACCGAAGATGATCGAATTTCGGAAAATCCTTTTACACGGTGATTTATATTTATGTCTAGACTAGAAATATGCAAAATAAAATAAAATCGATTTTTTCAAATTTTCAAACTGGAAGTCTCCCTTAAGGCGTATTTATTAGGCACTTATATAAATATAATGGAAAAAAACATAAAATTTACTAAAGAAATCACAGAACATCATCACAGTATGTAAATATGTTTTTCCATAATCATAAAATACATTTAGCCTTTTTATTATTTTCTATACATTTTAAATTTCCTTTATTTTTTGAATTTTGCTTTATAGTAACTTATTGTAAATCTTGATTACATAGTAATTTCATAACAATGTACAGTCAGCAACGAAAGTCATGATACATAAACTTTTTGAGGATTGCTTAAATTCTAATGATTTTTTGTACTACAGTACTGATTTTTTTTTTGCTTCTGATAGGATTGCAGCTTGTGAAATTCTAATAGGCCCAAACTGAACGATATGTCGATTGTGTAAAAAGATATCGCTAAAAGGTAAAATTGCGATGTTTTAAAAAAATCGTGAATAACTGCGAAAATTAAATCCTTTTCAAAGTTCTTGGACTCAAATTAAAGGGAAATCTTCATAGTGTCTGACTAATTGAACCATTTTGGAAAAATTAGTCCTGGACATAAAAAATTTCTAAAGTTGAACCAAAATGTCATAAAAATTAAATTAATGGTCTAGTCGCTGTGTTTTATTAAAATTTTGTATTAATTTTTATCAAAATATTTAAAAACAGTGAATTTTTACGAAACCTATAGTAAGGATAGTAGAATTTCAAATTAGACTTTAGAAATTTTTCATGTCTACGAAAACCAAAAATGGCTCAGTTAGTCATATAGATACTCTGAAGATTTATCTTTAACATAAACACGCAATTTTACGTTTTTAGGTAATATCTTTTCGACATATCACCTTCAACTTGGGCTAATGAGACGCAGAATCGACAAGCTGTAATCCTACCAGAAGCAAAAAAAAAAACATTACTGTAGTATAAAAAATCATAATATCATCAATATATCAGAATTTAAACAACCTTCAAAAAGTTGGTGTATGATGACTTTTTGCTGACTGTATGTAATGTACCTTCTAAGGTATAATTTGGGTCCCATAAATGATATATAAGTATTTGAATATTTTAAAATCCATTGCTGCTGTTCTTGGTTCTTGCTGAAGACACACAATTCATTTTTACACATTTAATATTTTCCAGAACTGACGGTATGAGTGGCCAAATCCTCATGAATGACAAAGAAAGGGACCTAAGCCAATTCAGGAAATTGTCCGCTTATATCATGCAGGACAACCAGCTTCATCTAAATCTTACGGTTGATGAGGCTATGGCTGTGGCGGCCAAATTGAAGATTGGAGACAAGAAAGTGTTTGAAAGAGAAGCAATCGTAAGTTAATTTAACTAGAATTTGTACTCATAAACAGTGTATTCTATTTTGAGGCGATAATAGAGTGTAGTTGTTTTATAATAGTGAAATTCATGTCAATATTTATTTGTAATTATTATTTTATTTGTATTATCTTTTACTGTCTTCTTTCCTGGTTATCATAAAAAATTACAGATCACTGAGATATTGGACACGTTAGGTCTGCTCGACCACAGAAGGACTATGACAAGCGGTCTTTCAGGAGGTCAAAAGAAAAGGTTGTCGATTGCATTAGAACTTGTCAGTAATCCCCCCATCATGTTCTTCGATGAACCGACGAGTGGCTTGGATTCTTCCTCCTGTTTTCAGTGTATCTCTTTGCTGAAGACTTTGGCAAAAGGTAATTAGATATTTAAAACTAATATTACATATAAAAACTCACTTTTTTTTGTTAAATAAGAATTATGTCAGCTCGTAAAAATAATAACGTATTAACATGTCTAAGTCCACACAAAAAAGGGGAACTAAAGCCTTGATTTATGAAATAGAGTTACAAAAAAAATTGCAATACACAGAAAGAATATGTCCCTAGTATGAAAGGGACATTCTAATACATGTGTGCTCCAGGGAGGGAATGCAAAAATATAATAATTAAATGTCAAAACGTTAGGTGAGCAAAAAAATGTTTTCATTATTTTAGGTGGGAGGACCATCATTTGCACAATTCACCAGCCTTCGGCCAGATTGTTTGAGATGTTCGACCAACTATACACTCTCTCTGACGGTCAATGCGTGTACCAGGGCTCCACGAACCAGCTGGTACCGTTCTTAGCCACACTGGGCCTGCAATGCCCCTCGTATCACAACCCCGCCTCATACATCATCGAGGTGGCTTGTGGGGAGTACGGCCACCATACCAGGAAACTGGTGTATGCCATCGACAATGGCAAGAACGACATAAGGGACAGCAAATCGTTCCCGCAGCTGAACGTGGGCTGGGCGGACAACCTGAATAACTCCCGACACATACTCCAGAAGCAACTTGAACATGATCATTGCCAACAAGCTCGCCAAGGGTTCAGCGAATAATTATGAGGATAATAAGAATCTGATGAACAACCAGGGTACTAATAACGTTACCAATGACTCAGTCGATGACTCGAAAGACGTGGAGAAGGCGAACGTTAACTCAGCACTTCTGAACAATGGTATCCCCGTGAAACAGCCGAGATATGGCAATTCCGAGCTGCAGCAATTCTATATTATACTGAGGCGGGCACTCCTTTTCAGCAGAAGGGATTGGGTAAAGTGTTCCAAAACAATACTATTGTAACGTTTTGCTTACTACGGGTTCGTAAGGTGTGAAAAATTAAACTCGCACTTTAAACTAACACTATTTATTTAACGAATACAAATACGGACTAAACCCTACGTAACTAACACTAATTTATTTTATACAATTTATATTCGATTATATGACTACGAATACCGCGCGCGTATTTATCTCTAAGGATCGACTGTCGTCCCGCGTCGATATACCTCGTTATATACCCATGCAGAAGTGTCGCGTCTAATATGCCAGTAAAATCTAAGGGGCGGACTGGCCCAGCGTTCGTAACTCTATAATTTCATTCTTTGTGCTTTATTACTAAATGCTGCATAGTCATATGTACAATAGTTTTAAACAGAATAAGAGGCAAATTACTTTTATGTAATGTATACTATGACATTCTAACCTTAGTCATTTGTGAGATTCTTTTAAATGCATCTAGATAAGGTGTAGCGAATAATATGCAAATGTGGGCGTCCAAATACATATGTGCTTAGCGCTTACAAAGTATTTGCATCTTGCCTTAAGTACATATGCTGGATATTTAGATGTATATTATTTGATACAGATGCTTGTGGATATTAATTATGCGCATTAGTTTGAATTAACGAACTATTAGAAAATTGAATATTTAGTTTCAGATGTGGTAATGTAGTTATGAGTGGTATTGGTAGATTTATTTTTATTCAGTCATACCTGGTTAAGTGGGAAACTTTTATTACTGTGACTATTTCTGAGGTCCTGACATCTTACCTCAAAAAAAATTTTACAAGTTTGAATTTTTATGATGGGAAAGTTTGACCTTTTTAACTGTGACGCGAATTTAGCAATTCCATAGCAATAACTATCTCTGCAACTGAGACGGTCCCATAGAAAACCTCTGTAACTGAAGGAAGTGACCTCGGTAATTATTATTATAGTATGATTTTTTTGTACCTACATTCCTTTGGAAAGACATGGAAAAGAGGGGAAAAGGAAACAAACAGTTATTTTATGATTATGTCTGTAAGAGAGAATAATTATTTTCAACATGTGTAAGTCCCCACTAACAAGTAACACTACCCAACTGTCACTCACCATTTTAAATGAAACTTCGCAAAAAATTCTAATGTAAAATTTTATATATTTTTGTTAAATAAAAAATACAAAAGGTGTCATAACATCGAACACATACGCTTTTTTTTGTTGGCCATCTGTAGGCAACACAACAATTTTTTAAGAGCTACTAGAAAAAACAAAAAATGTTTTTCATTATCTACATGAGTTTTTCAAAAGCGGTACACAAGATTATTGTAAAATATTGATTTTTCGCAAAATGCCAGCAGTTTGAAAAAAGAAAATCAAATTTTACGAAAAAAACCGATATTAATTTGCTTATAAAAACCGTAATTTTTAACCAATCGAAAAAAATCGTGTGTACCGCTTTAGACAATTTATTTAAGAAGCTACAGTCAAAATTTCAAGTCGATCAGATAAAAATTGTGCGCGTTATACTGCCCACCAGTTTGAAAAACATGTTTTCGAAGAAAACGCGTTTAAAGTTTCACCAGAGGGGTCTAACCCCCTTAAGTCACTTGCACTTCTTTCTTGAGGACGTCTGCGGCCTGCAAAGAACTTTTTGCAAATCTTGCCGTACAACAAATACTCAAATTGCTTATTAAAATAAATTACATTCTCTAGAGAAGTACACAATTTTCACTTTTTCAATTTTTTTAAAAAAAATTAAAAATCAATGTTTTTGAATAATTTTGTGTACTTCTCTAGAGAATGTAATATATTTTAATAAGCAATTTGAATATTTGCAGTACGGCAAGATTTGCAAAAAGTTCTTTTGCAAGCCGCAGACGCCCCCAAGAAAAGAAGTGCAAGCCACTTTTTGGAAATAAAAAAATTGTATGTACTTCAATAATTTTTGGTATTTTTTAATTTCATTTACGGCGATTCTTAGCTTTTACCACTTTTTAAGGGGTGGTTTCTACCCTTAAAAAGCATATTCCGGAAGAAAAAAAAACAATTCAATATTTTTTAGTATTCTATGAGTGTGCAAAGTTTCATTTAAATTTGTGAGTGACAGTTGGGTAGTGTTACTTGTAAGTGAGATACATGCCTCACGTGTATCACACCTATCATGTTTGTCACACCTAGAATTTTAAATGCTGATTAGAAAGTTTCTAAATTTTAATATAAATATACAGTACACGTCACCGTAATGTGTACATAGCAGAATGAAGGGGAATTGATAAGTTAACTTCTTTGTTGAGTAGACGTCACCACCTGACCTGAAACATGAGGTGGAAACCAATCGCGATCCAATCGCTAGCGAAGGCGTATGCCAGGCATCCGGTTTGTCGGTAGAGCTGTTTGGGTTGAAATTTGGAAATACCATTTTATATTTTATTGTAGTCTAGTGATTGATTAGAAAAGTGCGTTATTACGAGGGTTTGTAGAAGCACTATATACATTCATAAAAATAAAAATGGATATTTATTATATTGACGAAAAAGTTCAAATAATTAAATGGTATTTATGGTGGTCAATTCTTAAAGGGAATTAAAAAAAAATTTAACAAAAAATTCCCCAAAGGGCCCCCCCCACAATATCAACGATTAATCGGTTAAAAATTTCGAAAAACATAGCTACGTTTCTTTTCCTTGCTTCAACTGTTAATTTTGTTATTTGAAAGTACGGACTTGTAATAACGCGCTCTTTTTGGGCCGAATCTTTCGGCCCATATCAGCTTTTTACAAAAAACACAGCTCCACAAAAAAAAAAAAATTCGTTTGCAGGGGTCTGACTATGTATACTACAATGGACTCACTTTAGGACCGGCAAAAAGTGAGTCTTATAAGCGAATGAACCTTATAAGCGAAGGGGAAAAACAAGATTTTAGAATGTATGTAATACAAAAACTTTATTTTACCTGTGAATAGACATAATACAACACAATAGCATGTTATTTACTTATAAAAAAGGTAACTCTTCAAATACATACGTACAAACATACATAATCAGTTCAAAGTTTAAGATGGTTTAAAGAAATTTTTTATTTTTGTTTGTTTTTTTGTTACTTTTCATCATTTCAATTATGTACTTTTCATAAACTGAGTCTTATATCCCAGTGGTGTCTTATAACCGAGTTTTTTTCAATATATTCGGATACGTCTGGACTGTTTTTGGCGATTTTGAGTCTTATAGGCGACTGAACCTTATATCCGTGAGTCTTATAAGCAGCATCCACTGTATATGTTTTTTGGGTCACTGAAACCGAATCCGAAGTCCAAATTACTCCATCAGATCCGGTTCTTTTCCTAACCTCAAAAGACAGGCGTAAAACCATGAAATTCAAGCTAAAAAATTATATCATTTGATAAACACCCAAACGAAATCCCATAACTAATCATATTCTCATCAATTCCATAACCATATAATCTCAAAACTCCATAACCTTAGGCCCCATAACCTCAAAAAACCCAATAACCTTATGATTCTAAAAGCCCATAACTCAGTAAAAAAGAGACTATATGCAGCTTAAGCAGTGTAAATCGATATGTTTGAAATGGATTTCCCCTTCAATCCCAGTACAACTTAACCTCAAAACCGCATGATCCTAAAACCCCATAACCTCAAAAATCCCATAACCTTGTGAATGGAAAACCTTATAAACCCGTTAAAGAGATACTTATACGCATTCAAGCAGTGTAAATCAATATGTTTGAAACTGGTGTGCCCTTTAACCTCTCTTAAAACCTCAACCAAAAAACCAAATTTTGAGGTTGAATGGTAGTAAGGTTGAAGGACATACCCGTTTCAAACATATTGATTTACACTGCTTGAATGCGTATGTCTCTTTTTTACTAGTTTATAAGGTTTTTCAATCACAAGGTTATGGGATTTTTTGAGGTTATGAGGTTTTAGGATCACGCGGTTTTGAGGTTAAGTGGTACTGGGATTGAAGGGGAAACCGTTTCAAACATATAGATTTACACTGGGATTTACTACAGAATTATGGGGTTTTAGAATCATAAGGTTATGGAGTTTTGAGATTATGTGGTTATGAAATTGATGAAATATATTATTAGTTATGGGATTTCGTTTGGGTGTTTATAAAATTATATATTTTTAGCTTGAATTTCATGGTTTTACGCCAGTCTTTGAGGTTAGGAAAAGAACAGGATCTGATGGAGCAATTTGGACTCCGGATTCGGTTTCAGCGACCCCAAAAACAAAATAGTATATGTATACTATTTGTTGATGTCAGACCCCTGCAAACGAAAATTTTTTGTGGAGCTGTGTCATTATTCAATATTATAAGTATAAGTATATTCGTATTTAATATTATAAGTATAAGGTATGATGTCTTCCTGTTTTATATCAGGAAGACTCGGTTTTTCCAAGGTATACCTGTTCCAAATACATGTTATCCATAATACCTGTTTTGAGACACGTAAAACTAATATTTAGTCAGATTAAAGATAAATTTAATTAAGCAACACAAAATCAGCTGTAACAAAACTGCAACTGTTTAACAAAAAGACGAAAAAGTTGCAAAAATATGCTCTGCAAAAGATCATACGCATTATTACATTAAAAGTAATATTACTTTGGTAGTCAACAATTTATGAGTTTTATGGGTAAGTCCTTTTAAGTTTCATTGCTTAAGTGACCACTGACATTACCACACCTAAATACCGTCGTGTAATAGTATGCTTCCTAGTACGTTTCTTCAATATTCACTAATGTATTCTGATGATTTTGCTTCTTCTGCTGTGATTCGCCGGAACCTTGTACGCAGAAGCGGTGAACCATTCTTTCTTGTTTCGCTGTTGTCATATCAACATAATATTCCTATTAGATATTTTAAAATTGTTTCACGTCTGTTTAAAGTAATATTAACTGTTTAAAATTATTTCACAGTAGTTAAGTTGAAAAAAGATAACAGTAAACTGTATTATACGTATACGCAACGCAGCCTGAGAATTAAATTGGCTTTATATTAATTCCGCTAAGACCCTCTCTTAGCTTTACGTACAATCAAGCCCCCCCCCCCCGGCCCAAGTATATTCGCCTAACTATGACATAAAAATGTATCATTTAATATGTATTTAATATCCACCTATGTACGCAGTATGGTAACTCTTACTGTATATAAATTCATTAAAATAATTGCATATTACAATAATGACCCTTTTATTGTTTCGACAGACTCTCATGTACCTGCGTCTTTTCGCACACATCCTCGTCCGGTTGCCTGATAGGTGCCTTGTACTTCAAGATCGGTGACGACGGTTCTAAGGTTCTTAGTAATCTTGGTTTCCTCTTCTTCAACATGTTGTTCTTAATGTACACCTCGATGACCATCACCATTCTCTCTTTCCCACTCGAATTGCCCGCTCTGCTCAAGGAACACTTCAACAGATGGTACTCGCTGAGATCCTACTACTTGGCCATCACCATTTCAGACATGCCCTTCCAGGTAAGCTTAATGATAAATAGCGCTATCTTGAGAAATAGTAGGAAACAATAACCACATATAAACGTAAGGCTACTAGTAACACATGACTTTTTCAGACCGTCTTCTGCATTCTGTATGTAACGATCGTGTACTTCATGACGTCACAACATCGCCAGAAGCTGAACGTTATGGAATGTTTCTACTGGCCTGTCTATTGGTGTCATTTGTGGCTCAAAGTGTCGGATTAGTGGTCGGCGCTGCTATGAACGTTCAGGTACTAATTGAATTTGAATCAAATCAATAATCCAACTTAATGGACGGATGAAATTATAGAGTTATTTTTGTTATAGAATGGAGTCTTCTTAGCACCAGTGATGTCGGTGCCTTTCTTGCTTTTCTCAGGCTTCTTCGTCTCCTTCGACGCGATACCTATCTACCTGCGTTGGATAACTTACCTGTCTTATATTAGATATGGGTTTGAAGGGACAGCCCTGGCCACGTATGGCTTTGACAGGCCTAAATTGAAGTGTTTTGCTGAATATTGTCATTTCAAATCGCCGAAGATCACTCTGGAAGAATTAGACATGGACAATTCCAGCTACAGCATTGATATAATCGCTTTGGTGGCGATATTCTTTGTCTTAAGAGTGTCGGCGTTCATATTTTGAAGTGGAAGCTGAAGTCAAACCACTAAGAAGCCATGTGGGTGTTTTTTTTATATTCATATATTAGCCTAGCAAAATAGCAACAGCATATTTGTGCCTACAGGGTCACAAGGAAGTAATCTGTTATAATTTCTGTGCAGAATGAATTTTAAAATCGTAAAAATTGGGTGGGGAAAAAATGAAACTACTGATTTTAAAAGTAATGCTGTACTTTCAGGTTCAAACGCAGTTCTCTGACTGACTGGTATGTATATCCTGTAAGGCCGTTATATTTTAAGTTAATGGAAATGTTCGGGATTCATTGGTAATCAATAATCATCCACTTTTTTTACTGTAGCCTAGTAGGCATCTGTAAAATTTAACTAATAAGGGACAAAATATTTTTTATAACATACATGTGATGCAGTGTTTTAGGGGCTGTGAGAATGTAATCAAACAAAACACTCATACTTGCCAGTTTTTGCCCATGACCTAAACATTACATAAATTTTATAATACCAAATTACAGTTTGTATGAATGTTTACTTGGACAACACCTTTTATATATTTTTATATACTAGTAGTTATTAGAATTTATAAGATTACCTACACTGTTATTGTTAAAGTCATAATAAAAAATTTACTTTTCGTTTACTTGTAGACAATGTTTTTGGAGAATATCAAATTCCCCCTGCTTACCTCGTCTTCCAAATAATACTTTCTTTAATAGCACTGAGTTATTAACAGTCGAAAACAAGATAAAAACAGTATATATATATATATACCTGTCACACAGAAAAAATTAGTTTGAAAAATATTTGCCATTAATTTTAAAATGATTTAAAAGGTAAACATTAAAAAAGTGACAAATTCCATAAAGTAATTTTGCTCCCTATTATAGGGTGTCCAACGAGGAAGTTCGATAACATTGAACAGTGATTGCTTGACTAAAAAATAAGAAAAAACACACTAAATATGGATCATTGTCAACCATTTTGGAAATATGGGTGAAATTAGTGAAATTCCTTAGCTTCTAATCGAATTTACAACCATTTATTGTTATGTATAAAGTTGCTATGTATAAATGTTGTAAGTGAATTTACAGCTAGCCCTGACGACTTGTAGAAAGGACTCCGCACAAAACAAGTGGGTGAAGGGGTACAGTCAAATGGACTCGAAAATTTAGTATGTACTTCATGACATCCTGATCAAAAGTCCTCATGGACAGAACGCCTGAAAATCAATACTTTTTGAGATACGAAGTTGCAAAGGACTGAAATATGTGCAGCACCTGCAAAGGGCATGCTTGAGTGTATTATATCGTATGAGGAGTTGTTTAACACTATTATTTTACAACATTGATATTTATGAAGACATTTCACTCGATCATTAAATTCATTCGAGAATGACCTTGAAATATGACAAGGCGAAAATGAAGGTCATCATGCTAATGCTGACGTGTTGCATGATTACAGCAGCTGATGTTTGGATGATTTAAGTGAACTATGATATTGGATTATTGGGGTTAAGAATACATCAGTTTTCTCGTTTTGATTTTGAATGACCTTGAAATGACCCCTAGTTAACCTTTAGGGATTAAGTAAACATCGAATTTGGATTCAGCGACCCCAAAAACATATACATCTACTTTCTCGGATTTATATAATTATTTTATCTTTGCTTGACCTTGACATGACCTTGATTTTCGCCTTTGTCATATTTCAAGGTCATTCTCAAGTGAATATAAAGATCGAGTGAAAATGTCTTCATAAATATCAATGTTGTAAATTAATAGTGTTAAACAACTCCTTGTACGATATAATACACTCAAGCATGCCTTTTGCAGGTGCTGCAATATTTCAGTCCTTTGCAACTTCGTATCTCAAAAGTATTGATTTTCAGGTGTTCTGTCCATGAGGACTTTTGATCAGGATGTCATGAAGTACAACATACCAAATTTTCAGTCCATTTGACTGTACCCTCTCACCCACTTGTTTTGTGCGGGGGTCCTTTGTCATTGATAATCGCTATATCGGATAATAAAATTTAAACATTTTATTCTGATAGATCACTGTTAAATTTACACTATGAAGTCATAACTACAAAAAATTAAGATAATTAAATAAACCGTCTGCGCACATGGTATAGGTATATTGGCGGTTGAAATACAAACTGTTTGGCGCATGACGTCACCTTGTGCTCACGATCCCAATGTTGCCGTGGGAAGTCGTATTATTTTCCTTTATTAGTGGTGGTATATTTTTTTCGCTTATTTTTCATTAAACTTATTATTTCATGTAGATATGTTACTTATGTGGAGATAAGTTTTGATGATTATCGACTGTGGAATTGGAAGGATGAAATAATTCATATACAATAGTTTATTGAATAAGTGTTAGAAAGTGGTTCGAATGAGAACGAAATAGAAAGTTTAATTTTCATGAATGGATGAAACAACTATGTAAAACATGTAATACGTTTTATCCACAATCAGAGCAAGTCTCATCTGAATTTAATTTATAAACGAGAAAAATGGACCTGGACTTGACAGTTCCTCGCCGTTCACGTTTGTCACTTGGGATGGGAAAAATTTTGGGTACCTATTGACGAAAAAAACACAATTTCCACTCCAGGCGATCCAAATTAGTGTCAAATTAACGAGGACAAAATGAAGAAGACAATATAACTAGCGATGGGAATAATCAAGATGCAATAATCGAATTAGTAGATTATTAAAATAACTCGAGATAATCGATTATGCTATCTGAAAATTAGTAGTACTAAAATTAGTTGTTGGGCGAGAAGTAGAAGCGAAATACAACTGCCAGACGCGATATATTACGCACTGCGCAGGCAGTCGATCTACTATTTGCTGATTGAACATTATTCAGTAGATAGTATATGTTTTGTGGTAGATAGCTGCCGGTCGTATGGTATTGTTCTGTCATTTGTTGCAAGATAAGGCGATATACAATACATACGATTTTAATTAATACATGGCAGAGTCGAGTACAAGGAAGACTAGTTTCTCAAAAGTGTTATTGATTTTTTTAAGGAGAGGTTTCAGTATATTTGGCATGTAGATAAATAAAACCTACTAGTAATTTTGACTAATTTGGCAGTAAATTTATTGTAAAAAAAAAGAAGAGAAATGATGAATGATAATTGATAAATTTCATTTATTTCATAACTTTTAAAAACTCTTCACGTCATAAAATATAACATAAATTAGAAAAAAAAACATGCAGATATTATTTTAAGTACGAGGAAGGCACAAAATCTTGTGTATAATAAATTATCGCAAATATATACAACAGTAAGATCGCTCATTACACTGTATTCCTTTTACAGGCGGCGACTTAACCGGGACGGTTTCGCGACATAATAGGGGGAAACGTGGTGAAATAAGAGAGGATGTGAATTAAGCGAAGGTGAATTAAGAGGGGTTCCAGTGTATTTAAAAATTTGTTAAAAAACGATTGTAAATATGTTCGTTAAAAATTTATTTATAAAAAAAGGGCTTTTTTCTTCAAAACGTCCCTCAATTTTTTATTTTTCCGTATTTTTTGCTATAATTAGGTAGGTATACGCTGAGCGGAAAAGCTTATTTTAACTACATATTTTTTTTATTTTGATATTTAGACAACCCCAACGACCTGGGTGTCTCACGACGCAAATTGAAGACGTCAAGTTCGAGCAGCTGCAACGCCAGCATTTTGTTTTTTTAAGACGACTTTGGCCTGTTGTGCCAAGTTTTTCAATGAAAATTTGCAGCACTGAATTAGCACTCACGTCGAATACCGAACATACATTTTAACAAGGAATGTAATTGAAGCTGGAATTGTAGCTGTTAAAGAATCTGCTAAAATTTCATTGGATAAAAATTATAATCAAAATTTTTTCTATTATAGTTTGTATTAAAGTATAATAATTGAATTGTGCCCCCCCCCAAGACCTGGGTCCTGGAATCCAGAGGTCCATCCAGACCCACCCTTGTGGGGGTGGGGACCATGATTATTATTTGGTTAGTTCCAACATGTACTGCAGTCAGTTCAGAACCGTTATGGAGTGTGCACAAATTGAAATTTGCGTTCCAACAGATACAGAACAGGATTCCGGTATTAGTTCAGATAACGTTCCAACACCAACCGAATTAACTCCGAATTGGTTCGAGAACGGTGAAATTAGTTCCTGGTTTGAGGCTGGAACTGCAAGGCACTACTTTTACTTTGTAACACATGCGTAGTAACAACGAAGTCGAACAACGTAAATAAAGGCTGAGCATAGGTCTGACAAACGATAGAATATGTTTATAAATATTTTGTTGTGGTGTGTAATTATTTGGTTAAAAACGATTATATTTTATTTATATATATATTTAACATGGATGGTCAATATATCGTTAATTATTTGCAAAGTAAAGCGGATCAAGTGAAGAGAACGGATCAGGGACGGTAAGGGCGTAATTACTTCCCTGATGCCTTTTAAAAATATAAAAAAATTATAATTAAAAAATTTATATATTTTTTTTTATTTAATATTTAATATTAAAAAAAGTATAAAAAAAAATATTTTTTTTTAAAAAAAAAAAAAAAATTTTAATTTTAAAAAATATGAGAATATAATTATTATAAAGTTATCAAAAATATTAGTTTTTAATTTTGAAATATAAAAGAAGGGAGTGTTAAGCCGCTGATTGTCAGAAAAGGCTAACTACTAATAGCGGTCAGCGGCTGAGTGTCCCTGAATGGCCAACAATTTCTTAACAAATAAACCCAAATACGCGTGCGCACAATAAAAATTGCGGCAATTTTTCTTGCCTGCAATAAAAATTGCGCACTGTAAAGCGGCCTTTAAAGTTTGCGTACTAATTATATAGACATCCAAAAAAAACGTCATCAAAGTTGGCCCAGAAAAAAAAGACGTATTTCTATTCTTAATCGAAGTTATAACCTTAATTACTTGTCAACACTGTCACATTACATGACAGCCATTGTTTATTTTACAAATTGTGACAGTCGCTTGTCAAAAGTTTGACATAACCGAAAAGCTTAGACATGACCGCTATTTCCATCTCTCTCGTTCATAGCCAGAGTTGATGACGTTTTTTTTGGGTCTCTATATTATATTGTTGACCTAATTTTCTTCTATACTGTGACCTAATTTACTTTAGCTTCTACATCAACCTAGACTGATATGGTTGAAGACAAAATGCAAAAAAAGAGTTACTATCATTCACAAAATATTAAAAAAAATAAATGACCTTTTATGAAGGTATGTTGACAGCACTGTTTACGTTGATTTTTTTTTGTGGAGGGAGAAATCCTCTGTTTCATCAAAGAACAGAGATTAGTTCTGAACTACACTCAACATCCACATATCCGAACTTTTCCTTTCCGCAAAATTCCACATTTCCGAACTCTCGTCACCTCGGGATAACCGAAATGCTGGCGCATGCGCAAAGGTTTTTTCTGGCTCATTGGTCATTCGACAGCGACAAGTTCGGTTGTGTGGAAGTACAAGTTCGGAAATATGGTGAGAAAAAGTTTGGAAATATGGTGAGTTCGGATATGTGGAGTTCGGATATGCGGATGTCGAGTGTAATACAACTAAGTTGAGACAATGACATGCGCACAAAATAATTCATTACTTGTTCAAGAACGGTTCTTAAATGTTCTGTTGGAACAAGCCTATTATACGAATATACATTAATCCGATTATTTACATCACCAGCATAGACATTCGGATGATCATCGATCAACATCATTAACACAGACTATAATACCTATAGGTAGTTTGTGATCTAATGATCCAATGATCATTAATATATCCGAATGCTTGTGTTATACCATAGAGATATATGTAGTGTTTATATGTGTGTACTTTTCGTTTTATTATACATATATCAATTATGAGGTACCAAATATAAATATATAAACTATCAATTACTGATCGCTTACCAACATATCATCAATTTTCTTTACTTCATAAAATGTCTGCTGATAAGTGAGCGATTACTATCACAAAACAAATCGAAATACATACTACGAATCAGTCAGAATTATGGCGTTCAAATGTTATGATCAGTTATCACTGATCGAGAGATCGCTTTATGTGATGAACGCGACCCATATTTATAAATTTGAAAACGCTAGCTAACAACCAGCTGATGTTCGAAATGTCAAAATCAGTCAAACCTAAAATTTAGAAATATTTAGTGCTTTCCCACACAGTTCATTTTATGTAGAAAATATACTTCTAGTCATGTAAATAAATATAAGCTAATCGTTGTAGTGTTAAGAAAGGGCATATAACTAAAAATGGTGTCTATTATAAAAAATCAGTTGTTAAAGCATCTTTCTAGGTGAGTTTTGCAATTTCTCTTTCTTTGTACAGCTTGTTATTTAACATTATTTTATAGGTTCACAAAAAATCTCTCAGCAGACAAAATCAATCTAAGTACTTTCAAGGGTGAAGGGGAATTGTCTAATTTGGAATTGAATGAAATAGTTTTAACTGATTTGCTGGAGTTACCTTCATGGTTGCGATTAACAAAGGCTTGGTGCAATAGAGTTTCATTTAGAATCCCATGGACAAAATTAAAAGTGTCCCCATACATTTGGTAAGATGAAGTCCTCATTGCTTACAAAATTAAGAAAACATTAACATATTTTTGTATTAAACTATTTAAAACAGTGTAGGAAAGTTTCATAGTTTCTGTATTGTAACATTGTTTTTTACTATAAGTGATACACATTGTACAGTCAATTTTAAAAACAAAGACCTTGTGACTTATTGATATTTATTATATATATATGTTTACAACATATGTAAATGTTTATCTTTATATATCTATTTATAAATTAATGATAACAACCTTTTTATTTTATCATTAGGATTCTAGTTATATATACCTTTACAATTATTGTAATTATTTAGATTTATAGTATCCTTTATATCAATTTGTTTTAAAATGCTTTACCTCTTTTTAGAATTTAGACGAAGTAAATATAATTGTGGAGACATGCGAAGAACTTCGGTCTATGTCTGCACAAGGGGGTTTATCTTCTTATGCTGCTGTTCCTGGAAAATATAGCTTTATCCACAAGGTTATAGATGGCATCACCGTTCATGTTAACACAGTCAATATTTTGTTTAATAGCCCTGCATTTACCGCATCTGTTCAGGTATGTCTTTTTTATCATTAGAGGATCCCGACAAAACAAATGGAAAGTGGGTCCCGGTCGATTTGTCTAAAAATTGATTATATGATAGTTCTCAACTTTCTGAACAAAAGTTCTCATGTACTAAAAAAGATTCTATGATTACGATTCAAGATATAGAGGGATGAAGGTTGATTAGTAGTACTGTATTATGTAGATTTTTTTAGCGGGAACAAAAATTTTCCATTAGAAGAATGAATCTGAAACACGGTTGAACATCTCAACAATGAAAACTAAAAAGCATATCTATCTCTTCATCGTTGAAGATGTGCAACCGTGTTTATGAACCGGAATGGCCTAGAAATGACCTTGTAAGTTTCATGGTCAAGGGCAAGTAAACAGACATGACCTTTGGGGGACATCGGGTGGCCAATTGACTTTATATCTGAAGTTGCTCCAACTCTTCATATATGGCCACAGTAGAAACCAGTGATTTACATGTAAAAAATTAACTTGACCTTGAATTGATCTTGTAAGGTTCTTGGTCATGGCCAATATAACACCTCTCAACAACTTGCTATAACTTTTTTTATTGAAAGATATCCTGCAGACTACTAATTATCCGAGTTTATGATCTGCAAAATACATTAGGCATATTTAGTAATATAATCAAATAATCAACCTTCATCCTTCTATATCTTGAATCCTAATCATAGGATCTTTTTTGGTACATGAGAACTTTTTGTTCAGAAAGTCGAGACCTACCATATAATCAATTTTTAGACAAATTGACCTGGACCCATTTTCCATTGGTTTTGTGCGAGGTCCTTTGTCAACCTCCTAATTAAATGCCAATTTTATTGTCATTTTCATGATACTGTACATTTTGTTTTAGATAAGTCAAATAATAGTAGAATCAAAGAGCCCAAAATTTTCAAAATGCGACTTAAGGATGACTCGTTTAAAGAACCCCGAGAAGGGGCAGATATTAATTTTTAAGGAACTGGGATGGCAGACTGTAAGGATTGAAGCAAAATCAACCGTAGATAAAAACTTAACCCCTCTCCGACTGTTAACGAATCAGGCTAAGTGTAGAATTGTGATAAAGAAAAGGCTTTCAGGTATTGAATTAATGCAATTCTCAATTCTTCTTTTTTTTTTATCCATAGAAATAATTTCAGACTGTTTTATACTCGGTTCAAGACTGGTTATTATACTAGATGATTTATTGTGGGTTCTAACAGACTCCCAGCTTAAGGCGGCTCTCCATTTTCTGGATTCTTTGACAGGTCTTATTCAAAAAGCCACTGAGATTACCAGGAAAACCAAGGCTGCAAGGAAATTAGGGGTAAGTGTACGTTAAGCAGTTAAAATTAGTATTATTGACGTATCTTCAAGGAGTTGCCAGAGTATCAGGCGCAACTGGTTCAAGAGGCTCGACATAGTGAAGTGAGCGAAAAGTCGTCTAGTAGACTATTTGATTCTTATGATTTTATTGAAACATCATACCATTTCCTCTCCAATGAAATAGTTCTTCATTTATGTGATGATCCTGGCCGTAAGTTAAGTTGCCCTTGATAAACGACTTTCTTTTAAGCTACTTTTTTACAGCTGGGCATTCATCTCATCCTAATTTGAAAGATGGAGGAGCATTACAGATAAGTGTCAGGCGATTCCAAATAGATTTTTACCCTTACCATTTGGCAAAAGGTATGACTGTAGATAATAAAATAAATGTACAGATTAATATTGTTTCAATAACTAGGTAACAGGAAGCACTGGCCAAAATATAGTACCAGCGCTGTTCCGCATTCTATGTGGCAGGAGCAAGCATTAAATTCCTTCAAAAGCAAATTTTTGGATTTGATAGATAGAAATAAACCCCAACACACACCCCTTGCTAGAGCCGGAAAGGTAAGTACCTACATTAATATTAGATATCTAATCTGTCTAATATTTGCATAAATAAATAATTTAATGTTTTATAGCAGCCACAAGAGGGCACGACAGCAAGCAGTCCAGATATGAAGAAGCCTGTGAATGCAAATCAAAAGGAAATAAAGAGAAGAGTAGAAAATCAGTTGGCTCAGTTGATGACAACTTGCATTATTCTGCGTATTGAGGATTTTACGTTGTATAAAGTTACAACATCAGGAAAAAAACAGCCTTTGAAGGAATTTATTTGCGGTAAATTTCTAGAATAGGTCCATGTTATTTAAAGTAGAGTAAAGTGAATGTATATTGAAAATTTCTCATCTATATCTTCAAACCAATTGGATGCTCTTATTTTTAGCGGTTACCATGGCAACGAAAAAAATTTCCGTAAATTTCGTCTTGCTGAGTACTCTAGGTGAAATTACACTGGAAAATTTTCAGTGTAATTTTCAAAATGTTGACGGGACATTAAACTGGCGTTTGATTACTATTGACATAGTATTTTTTTATTTCTGCATGAAATAAATTATAAACAAATGTTTTGAATTTACTATTTGAGTAAATAACCAAATTTTAAAAAGAAAAAAATGTTTTCATATGTTATACCAAACTACAAACATAATAAGATCACAGTTAAAATACTCAAAAAACATCACATATTACAAAATTTTTCTGTCTGCATGCTAACCTATTGTAATTTTATTTCAAATTCAATTATGTAATAAAACGTCAACAAGATGTGAGTTTTTCTTAATATTACATTTATATGTGAAATTTTCTTGGTAAAAGTTCAGTTTAGTGACTTTTGTGAAAATGGCTTTAAAAAAATGTTTCTTTTTGCTAAAATCGTTGCTTTTGTTATAAAAAGCGATTTCAAGTCGGGGAGCAAGGTTTTTGCTGGCGAAAATGCAAAAAAAATGCGAAAATAGTGTGCGATTATTGCATATATTAAACTCCCGATGTTGACCGAAAAACTGGCTGATTTTCACAAAAATCAATAATAAACTAACCCTTTACTTCCGACACAATCCCTTTATGCACTTATAACAGTTATAACACACCAAAATCACTCGCGAATAAATGGAATTGAGTCGGCATTCGTCTGACACCAGCTGTCACTGCCGCGGTGGATGTTAAGGCGTATTCACGTTGAAACGTCAACATCAGCAAACGTTGAAAAATACGCATCTTTGGCGAGAATAAGCCATATTTTCTTATTCTCCAAATTATCCAAATTAATGAGGTAAAGGTGTTGATTTTTCGGAATTTCACACGTGCTACGTTGAAATATTATACAAGCAAATATTTCTTACCGTCCTAAAATTGACGAATTTTCTTGAAAAACTATTGGTAAAATGATTATATGTAGATAATATAAATTTATATTTATAAAAATAGTTAAAAAAACAGACATCTTAAATAAAAAAATGTTTCATTTTTAGAAAATAAATAGTCAACTTGGAATCTGTAATGAATGACAAGGATTTTAAGCGACAATTAATAATAAACGCATTTATTAAAATTATGCAAATACGCCTTAACGCACAAAACATTAGAGCCCGCTACAGACGATAAATTGGACGATAAATCGTAACGATTATAACTGTACCGTTAAATGGAATATCCCTAGTGTTGCTACATGGAATGATAAAACTGCGTCGATTGTCAGTTCAGTAGTACCTACAGCGAAGAAGATGATGAATGACGAGGACGCACTGGCGGTATTAGGATTAACATTGTGTTTGAAGAAGACAAATCGTAAACCCCGCAGTGTATGGTGTAAGAAGTGGTTTTTAAGGAGAAACAAATATTCGCATGTGAATCTTTTAAATGAGTTAAAATTCGCTCCGAAAGATTGGCAAAACTATTTGAGAGTGGATGAAACTTATTTAAACCTTTTAGCACTGGTAACTCCATTTATAAAGAAAAAAAAACACTATTATGAGAGATGCTATAACTTTGTTTTGTGTCTGCCACAGACAAGGTTCATTGCTATATGCTTCAATGAAATCTTCTAAAAGTTCTCGGTGTCCACTGCTTTGACTTTCTTCCTCAGGCTCATCCATGGTCTGTTATTATTTATTATTAAAACTGAATTAAATAACTGAACAATCGGTCGAACGACCGGTACACACACGCCGAAAAAACTGCACTGATATGATCGACACCAATTTATCGAATGGCAAGTTCAACCTGTTCAACGACCAACTGCGCATTAAAAACTTTACAACGATTTGTCATACACATGTTCGACAAATCTGTGCAGTTTGAACTGTACAGTTAAATCGTTGCGATTTATCGGCACGTCTGTAGCGGGCTTAACGTTTACCGCCGACTATAGCGGCAGTGACAGCTGGTGTCAGACGAACCTCGACTCAATTCCACTTATTCGCGAGTGATTCGGAGTTTTCGCATGGAATTTGGTGTGTTAAGTGCATAAAAGGATTGTGTCGGAAGTAAAGGTTTAGTTTATTATTGATTTTTGTGAAAATCAGCGAGTTTTTCGGTCAACATCGGGAGTTTAAATATGCAATAATCGCACACTCTTTTCGCATTTCTTTGCATTTTCGCCAGCAAAAACCTTGCTCCCCCGGTTTAAATCGCTTTTTATAACAAAAGCAACGATTTTAACAAAAAAATCCGATTTAATTTTGACCATTTTCACAAAAGTCACTAAACTGAACTTTTACCATTTTCTTACCAAATTTCCCACATGCTTGAATTATAACCGAATTTTTTTTTCTCGGTCTCAAATGTAGGAAAATTATTGCTTGGAGACCGCAAAAAATTTTTGGTAATAATTCAAGCACTTTATAGCTCAAGTAAGAAAGATTACTCGTGAATATTTCACATTTATGTCTTCAAACCAATTGGTTCCTCTTATTTTTAGTGATTATAATGGCAATAAAAAAAATTCCGGAAATTTTCGTTCTGCTGGGTACCCTACGCGAAATTACACTGGAAATTTTTCTCTCAAATGTTGACGTGACATTGAACTGACGTTTAAGTATTATTGATGTCCAATTTTTTCCTTCTACATTATAAACAAATGTTATATCTACTACTTACGTAAATAACCAAATTCTACAAAGAAAATGTAATAAGATCACATTTAAAATACACACTAAACATCACATATTACAAAACTTTTGTCAGCTTGACCACTAAGTCTTTGCTAGACTTAGCGGTCGCCATTTTTTCTAGCGAAATTTATTTGTGCTAGATGAGGCAACGGTATTTTTGACAGGTTTCAAAAAATCACTTTTAACAACACCTAATACCACCATAAGCTTCATTATTTTTAAAACATGCTGAAATTACATCTAATGCGAAAGCATCTAATGTATCTACCGTCTGCGGAACCGTCTTTTTCTCCAATTTCCGCTATCAGTATAATAATAACAACATGATACTCCTTTTTCTTTCTGAAATAAAACACCAAACCACAGATGAGCGATGCAACAAACTTGAGCAAGTAATACTTAAAAAAAATTAGGTTTTTTTTTTGGGTAGTAATGTCAATAAAAAACCTCAAATAAATTTGGGTAGTAATTTAAGCACAGGGAGATTACTAGTGAAAATGTATTTTCTTTGTTATATATTAAGTACGGATTAAAGTATTTTATGAACATTATTCTGTTGCTTTATAATTGCTAGTTATGATGATCAATTTATGTTGGAATAAATGAGTATATAGTCTAAAAAAAAAAATAATAATAAATTTAAACATTTTTATCAGAAAATATCTTTATAAAAATAAGACCAACCATTTTTTTACTTTTTAGTTATCAAACAAATATGCTAGTATTAAATTTACAAGGTGACAGTTTGTAACCAGTGGATGTTATAAAAATTGTTAAATTTTCTACCTATTTCTTTCATATTTAATCGTTTTAGAGGTTTAATTAAACCTGTAAAACCTGGGTTGTGGGGTGTGAAAAGAAAAATGTCAGTTGAAGTAGGAAGTTAGTTTTATGAGTTAAAAACCGTAGCCCTTTTATATTGCATTTTACTAACAACATTTTATTTGGTAGCTCAACATAAAAGGAGAGACAAAAATTATACTGCAGGTACAATATCTTTGAGAATTTTAAGTAGTTTCTGTAGTTGTGTGTAATTGACGTTTATGATAAATTAGTGGTTGGGGGTGCAGTATTAATATCATTCTTTTGTTAGCACTTTTACACAACTGTTCATTATTTTAGCACATCAAATATACCTATTGGGAGTATGATTTTTTTTAGTATTGTTGAGAAAACACCTTAAGATTTTTCGCAGATCTTTTTCTATTTTTATTTTCGCTGCAAAGTAACAAGAACATGAAGTAATGGAAGGGGCATGAATCTTTATTTAGCAGTAGGAAATGATTTTTCTAATTGTAAATATTATTTAATTACCTTCTTTATTCTTTTTATTATTTCTTTTTAGGTGATAGAGCCCATATGTCCTTGCCAAAGGATGCGAGCATCATTCATTGTGAATTCATTTATTACTACTATCCTAATGATATTCCTTTTCCACGTAAGTAATTGTCACTTTTAAACACATAAAAAAAAATTGCGTTACATTTGGTTCAATTTGTAGTTCCTCCTCCAAAATTTTATGTCCAGTTGAACCCAGTTCTAGTGGTATTCGATTTGGATAGCATTTTATGGCTTAACTCTTTTGGACTGAACCTCTACCAATCCCTTACTGACTCTAAAAATGACATTCAAGCTTCTGAGTATACTTACATTGATGTAAAAATAGAGGCGATTCTTCCAAGGGTAAGTTCTTAATATATTTATATATTTTACTTAGTGATATTTTACAATGTCAGATGTTCTCTAGATAAATTTTGAGAGTTCCATTGATCATCCCGCGCAGAAGGACAGACCTAAGTGTCTCAGCTTCCAAGTGACTAGAGCTACCATAACGAATGTCCGCAGTCTGGAACAGTCTTCAAGAGCCGACCTTGCCAAATGTGTCGACTCCTTCCACATGGGGTCCCTCTTCTTCGGTTCTGACTTCCCCTCTCATCCAAGCGATTTCTATATTGTTACCCAGAAGTTTCTCGATCACATATCAGCCAGTGATAATATCCGTAATGTGCCTGATCAGCTTGATATTTCTTCCTTGAAGTCTCTGGTAAGGGAAATAAAGTCTTTATCTACATTACTAATAGCACAAACTATGAATATTTCTCTATTATCCTTTTTGACATTAATACCAAGATAGATCTGAGCAGTAGATGTATAATATTTAAGTAATGTGAGGACCCTGCTGCAAGAACGATGCAGCTCCATTTTCAATGCGTGACGAGGTTAACTGCTTATAATTTCGATAAAAATATTAGACGTAAATCGACGCAAATTCCACACATCTCAGTGCATGGAGTATACATACTGACATATGCTGAGCTGCGTCGAATTTGCGTTAAATAACGTCTAATATTTTTATCGAAATTATAAGCAGCTAACCTCAGGTCACGCGTTGAAGATGGAGCTGCATCGTTCTTGCAGTAAGCTCCTCAATTGTTGCTAATAGAGAATTTAATGTAATGAGTCCTTTATTAATTAGAATATCAATACTTTTTTAGTTTTGTTACTTTTAATTATTGAAACCTGTTATAACCATACCTGAAATAAACTAACACATTATTAGGGTCTGGGAAGTGTGCTACAACGCAGGGACGGACTCGTAATCTGTTATGTCATTGACGGAAGGACATATGAGAGACCAAAAAGACAGGAGTAAAAATATGTTAATAATGTACCTACCAGTCGCTTGTGACATTCAGAAACACTTATTGTCTTCATTGCTTGAGCATACGTTGCCACAACCATAGTCTTTCTATGTCTCTCGTTAAGTGTGAGCAATTTGGCCTGCACATTTGTTTATGGAAGTAAAAAAACTCGTTCCACATCTACTGAAGTTAGAATTCAAAATATCATTGAAGAATCATTGAAAGTGCAAATTCAAAATAGTTCACATGGACAGAGGATGTCACCACGCACATTATTTTCACAAATTTCGTACATTTGTTTGTATCACTAATATTAGTTTATTGTCGCTAACATCAGTACATTATTTTTTACATCTACAGAGGACACGTGTTACCACTGTTTTTATACTTTTAGCCATTGTTTGCAAAATCCATTTATATTTTTATGTATGTATTCTTTGATATTTTTTCTTCTGTAAATTTAATATGTTTTATGTAATATGGGTACTAGACAATGGAAAATCGGATACATATTTGGCAAAAAAACGTCTAAAGTGGATATTGTCGACCACGTTCCACAAAAATTATGCACAAATCAAACCAAAATTCCTCTTTTTTAACACCAGTAATATCACGTCGGTACGGTCGGTGACGTACGTATGCACGGGCAAGAAATACATGCGTACATATTTTACAAGGCCCTTAAAAAATACGGTTTATACTTTAATTATCATAGAGTCGTATAGTGCCAAACCTGGGTTGTAGCATACTTTCCGGATCCTACACATTTATAATGTGTAGGAAATAAATGTAGTAGTATACTAGTAGCTTATATAATGCACTACTGTGTATATAATATATTAGTGTATATAATACACTACTAGGAAGTACGATTTCAACATATTGTAAAATCCTGACTCAATCTTCCAGTATTTGATATTGTAGATGATCTAATAATTCTTGATACTGGAGGAGAATTGGAACCTTCGGCATAGAAACCAATTCTTTTTCCACTCAACGTGCGCATTTCACCAACCATATTGTCATCAGGGTATGATAAAATCTAATTATCTATCCTATGTATAAAGATACATAAAACATTTAATCAAATCTGGCTATGAAACTAGTTCCTTTTCCATTTCTTATTTTATTAATATGAATTGTGTTTCATGTATTGTGCAATAATAAATTTAGAACATATAAATAATAATATGGTAATAAAATGAGAAATGGAAACCAAAATATACTAATTTAAGTTTATTTTGGTTTAGGAGACAGTATCTTTAAATTACTGTAATTGAAAATTATTGTAACAGAAAAAAAATCCAGACACATAACTTTCATTTTTTAATGGAGTTTACGGATATGAAGAAAAAAATAAATTTGCAATATGTACAAGGAGATGGTTAAAAATATACATATATTTTTCACTCCCTAACAACGCCTCAGGTGCGGCACTGAGTTTTTCGCCTTCCAAAAAGTAGAGCTAATGTAGTGGAACAATGTCTTTTTTCAGTTTCACCCTCTTAGACCATTTATTAGCAGAGAAAAAAATATGTGTCACTTAATTTTGAGTGCTCTATCACCTCCCAAAATTTTATGGAAATCGGAGAGGGACAGTTCCGTCACTTCGCTGTGTGGAAAAGTGTTTAAGTGTGAACCCTTTGATTTAAGAAAATATTCCAAAATAATGTGTTGCACTTATCATATTCAATATCATTTCCAAATTTTGTACATACTTCAATAAACTGGACTAAAGTCTCCTGGTATAACCTGAAGAGCACTAGAAGTGACAGGACTCCTAACAATACAATTGTCAAATGACGAATGTTATGAACGACTTGACTGTGCTTTAGAGATTGTGTATTTGTATATCATGATGGGTGAGGATGTCGGCCCCAGGTAAGTGCAGGACACATTTTCTACATGTCTATTACAAAAAGAGCTAGGCAAAAGTTATTAAAAAAAAAATAGACGAGGAGTAACAAATCTTTACAAGTACTAAGCTTATAGTACTTACATATATTACTGCATGTGTTATCAAAATTAGGTTCATTGTCCTCGCAATTTTGTTAGTGATTCCAGTTTAGAAAACAAAGTTATAATTAGAGATATGACAATGTATTGCAATTTAAAATTATGATAAAATTAAATGAATTTTTAAACATAGATTCATTTAAATATGAATGGTCATTTTTATTTTCTTTGAATGGAGTAAACAACCCTATTCTGGCGGAATTTTCTGTGTTGCTTATATATAGTGGGGGCTGGTTCTACGGTTGCAGGTTGGCGCAACCTCCAAAAAATCACCAAAGAATTATAATTTCTAAATTTAATTTCCGCCATTTTAATTTTTAAATTTCAGTTATAATAAAATACATAGCTTATTTGTGCAACATCACTAATATATAAAATGCGATGAGTCTTTTTCGTCGCACGTCTGCAGTGAACTATCCACTGCAATGAACATAAAAATATTGACATTAGCCTCTGAATAGTGAAGTTTTACCTGGACTCTAAATAGTGAATAACCTCGGAGGAGTGAAAACACTGTTCATTAATTAGTTCACTATATTGAGATTCTACTGTAGTGTCTTTTTTCAAAATGCACGGATTTGCGGTTGTAATATAAAAAATACGCTTTTTTGTTTCCCCTGCTTATTGTTTCCTCTGCTGGTTTAGAGAGACACCATGCATCGAAGAAATATTAAACTGCACAATGAAAGAGTCAAATGCAAACATTAAAACTGACTTCTGTACCATACGCTGTGTCAAATAAAAATCTGTTACAGATAGAGCAGTTTAGTCGTGAAATGCTTTGGACAGAAGCGAAAGATGTATGGTGTATTAGTCTTGACCCCGTCTGGGGTGATTTTCATGGTGCTAGAGCAGTAGGAATCAATAAACCTGTACCATTCTTGGATGCGGTTCCGGTGACCATTTGGCTTCATACACACCTTGATCCCAACTCAACGTTAAGGCCAAACGAGTCTGACGGAGTCAGTGCAATCAATGCTGACATCCACGCTCTTGCACATGTCTCTCATCTGGTTAGTGTACAAATAAATCATTATCAGTATCTTTTTCTACTAAGGCTTGCAGAAGACGTGGCCGAGTTGGCTACTTTTTTTGTCGATGGACTCCGATAGGATTTTAAAGGTTGGTTATGAAGGGTAATTTAACAACGTTTGGGCAAATCATATATATTTTAGGTTGAAAGCAACAGTTCTTTTGTATTGGGTGCTATAGTTCCATCTGTTGAGGTTACGTTTGTTATGCCATCACAGTGTCCAGGAAAGGAGTCATCAGGTGGTGATGTGGAATCTTTCGTGCCAGATTCATCTAGCATCGCTGACGATGTCTTAGTCGGTGAGTAAGTTGTGAATTTTACTATGCTATTTGATAGGTTTTATATAAAAAAATGTTCATTTACTTCACTTTATTTATTATTCATTAGAAATATTTTTTTCTGTGTTCAGTCTTGTCCTTTCAAACATATAAAATGTATTAATGCTCTTATATGAAAACATAATCCTTTATTAAATGATTACACTTATTCTAACTTAATTCCCAACACATTAACATTTGTAATTGTAATTTAAGCGCCTTCTGTCAACACCGATTACAGGAACATGATCAGAAAACTGTGATTACATTTGGAGAATTTAAAAAATATTAATCTCCTCTTGGTTATTTTCTGATAAGTTACATTAACATAATCGACATTATTATATAGTCAGCAAAGTAAAATTGATTCAAACAAATTTTATTCATATTGCTATTAATTACATTGTGTCTCTTTCATGGTAAATTCAATGAATATATAATGCTGCAGATAATCCAGGGTTTGCACAAAAACCTGAAAGAATGGGAGAATTATTTCAGTATGTTGAAAAAATGTCAAGTAGTTTATTAGAAAACCACAAGCGGTCAAAGGTACAACTAAGATACAAAATAATAAAGAATAAGACACAAAGTATAAGACATTGACTATAATAGCGTTTATGTCCTGATACATCCTAAAAATTATAGTGTAAAAGTAAAGTGTAGTTTATCAGTAACAGTGGTGGAGGTTGCAAGCGATGTGGTATATTCTAATAGTAATAGTAGACAGAAGAGATTATGACAATAAGGACGGCTAGTTTGAGTTGAGAGCAAGCTTTTTATTGATATTTATTAGGTATTAGTGAACCATTAGGGGTTAGTGTGACAAAATTCGAATTAATGAGACAAGTGTTATTATCCCTAAATAAAAGAGGCTTTTACTCCAGCACTGTCTATCTAAACTATAGTGGAAGATCATGCTCTCTGTGCATGATACTAATGAGCTTGTGAATCCGAATATCTTTACTGGTCTGTAGCGCATGATTTGTGATGATTGATTTCGTTTATTTTTTGTTGAAGTATAAGAGTACATCGAGATACATTAAGAGGGTGTGAAACTCCAAGGATTAAAAAAATAGTGATGTTAATTTTTCATAAAAGTGTAGGGAATACTTTAAGGAAAATTAACATTACTATTAAAAAGTAAATTGTAGGATATTTACAAAATTGAGAATAAAAACTTTTTTGTATTTTTAAAATTGTACTTCAGTATGGACTTTGGCTGGTATATATTAATTTTTAATAGATTTTTTTTTTTTTGTATAAAAACAGCTATAGAACTAAAGTGCATTATTTTTAAATGCTTTGCAGGTTCAGCAGCAACAGTATGGCAGCATAGTACTTTATCGATAACTCAGGCTGAAAATGCTAAAAAGCCAGTAGCTAATGGATCAGGTAACACTTTTGAATTGTCCTCCAGTTATTCAATGGACTTTCCCACAGACCACTTAGAAAATAGACCAATATCAAAGAGCTTAGTACAATCTCCTCCACCCCAATTAGGAAATATAAACTTACAGAACAATTTAAATGCAGGTTAGATTTTCCTTGAACAGAAAGTAATTAAGTGTTTGATGCCCAATTCTATTTTAGGGTTCACCTCGATGAAAAAAGGATTCACAAATTTAATGTCTTCTTTAGATAGCGCCTTGAAGCCCAGTCCTGATGATGCCAGTGATACAGTTTCGATCAGGAGTGACGCTTCAAGTGATTCGGAAAAATTTGTCATGATCAATTGCGATATGGACGTCTCTGGGCCTGATTTGATGTTTTTCGTTATGGAATTTTCATACGATCACGGAAGGGTGGAGGAGGCATCGGAAGTAATTGAGGAGGAGAGCACCATGACGTCTGCTAGCGATCATTCAGTGACAAGCAGTTGCAGGAGAAAAGACTTGGTCAGTATCATTATGCATAAACTTTTAAAACATCATTACTATGAGAAAATTAAAACGATACTTCTGTAATATCGCTTTTGCAGGTATCAGTGTCAACATTTAGATTAAACAAAGTAGAATTGCTGCAGCAGTCCATGGGTTATTCTTCCACCATAAAGATTCAAGTAGGTACCATATCCAATGAAGACTGTTCTTCTATTCCGTGGGACGAATTTCAGGTATGTACGTCTTTTTCTGATAGCACTTCTTAGAAAATCCTGTGTTTTCTCACTTTTAATTTTGCATATATATATATATTTTTGCTTTAATAATCATTTTCTTTGGTGCAACGTACTTATTGTCCAATAAAAAAATACCTGTAACACTCAATATGGTTTCTTTTAATTTTATTCAGAAAATAAGTGTCATTAATTCTTTCAACGAACATATTTTTACACAAACCCATTTTTATGATTCTGTAATTTAGTTAACAACTTTTGTATACAAATTAACTCCTTTCACATATTTTTTTCATATTTTTTGCATGCTTCTGAATGTTTTGTGTGTCACACAGGCAAAGAAGGTATTAACTTTAAATTTTAATATGTGCATCTTGCTTAGAATGCATGTTAATTTTCAAAATACGGTGAATACAGATGTTTCCATAAAAAAAAAAAAAATTAAAACAGGAACTGATATAGAAAATTTTAAGAGAAACTTTCAACTGTATTAGCAAAGGATATGTGTAGATTTGTTACTGGGTAACTGTTGAAAAAATTGTGTAGTGTAATGTAAATTCTTATATTCAAAAGTTTTACAACAGATGTTTAAGGTAAGCAGGTAGAGTTTAAGTTAGTAATAACAAATTAATGAAGTTTTCAATTATCAGTCTTCATTAATTTCAGATTAGAATATGTTAAGAGTGCTTTGCAATGCCTCATGCATGGAATTAGGATCTTAACTGTAATAAAATATCTGTAAAATTGCTATTAGTGGTGCATGATTTTCTAGTAAGGATTTAATATAGTTCATAGTACCTACTCCAGAAATAAAATCCACCATTTTTGCATTAAAAATGTAAATTAATATTCCATATCCCTTCGTTGGTGTGGTGGGGTATGACCCCAGTAACGTTATATTCAGTATATGTGGTTAAGTAAAAGTTATAAACAATATTTTTAGTTGTTTATGACAATATGTTTAGCAATATGTCATATGAAAAACAACAACAAAGTCTTAAAAAAATTTATTATCAAAATTATGGGAAGATGTGCTGACGAATTCTGAGGAATTCATTGATTCCGATTTCGATGTTGAATATGATAATGAATATCAGCTTGAGCAACATGAAGTTGAAATAGATTACGAACTGACTGAAATAGAAAGTCAAAGTCCACGAATGAGAGATCGCAAAACCTTCTACTTGTGTATAAAATGTCAAAAGAGGGGCTTGAATATGTACTCCAAAGGCGCTGTAAGCAGTTTGTTCTGTACTAATCTGTGTGCATATCAGTAATTTGAAATAATGTCCGGTTATTCTGACGTTTCGAAAGTCTTTTTTGTATCACACAATGCGACACAGCACTTTGGAACCATAATTGTTTAAGGGGGCAGGACACATTTATTACACTTTTTTTTCAAGATTTTTTTTTATAGTAATATTTATTTTAGTATTCTAATTTTTTTTACATATGAGTCAACATCTCAAACTATATAAATTTTTTTTTGCAATTTTTTAAGCCATGTGTGGCCGTGATATAGCTGCCTGAAGTTAACCGTCTAAAAAAAAACGGTTGGCAAAAAATCTCAGCTCTAGAACGTCTGAAACAAAAAATTCAAAATGGATATCAAACTATAAGCCAGCCGCTATCGTCTGAACTACAAACAAGTATTTTGAGTGACAAAAAAGCAAAATGGCGGACTTGAATTTTTTAACCCCTTTCTTTTAAAGAAATAAGGGTTAAAAAGGGGTTAAATATCAACGGATTTTCATGATTGTAGTTCATACCATAGCTACACATGTGTAGAATAAGCCCTCAAAATTTCAGCCCGATCGGATCAATATTTTTTCAAAAACTTGCTAACCAGGTCAAAAAACATGGTTTTGAGAAAAACGCTTTTAGATTTTTTTTGTTTTTTTAAGTATGTATGAAACTATGAAAAAAAATAACGTGCTTAATCAGCGATACCTGGTCTGAACTACCTGAATACCTGAACTGAACTTTTGACACGCATTGTATATTTATTGAACGTTTTGGCCTATATAACATATTGTACACTATTTTTAAAGGTATCTTCTATAAGAATTCAATGTTTTTGAAAAATCGATTTTTTCAAAAAATAAATGTGTACTGCCCCCTTAACATTCGGATTGTATTTTTATTAAAGCCAAACAGCATGTAAGCATACACATTGACAGCCTACATTTATAAACAGTCACATGTGGTCCGCGGCTTGTCACGTGACTTTCGCAGATCACATGACGTCGAGCACACAGCGCCTTCTGGAGGCGGACAGTTATGAGACCATGACGCCGTACGACTTCGGTCTCCTTAGTTCTAGTCTTCTTGGTCTTGGGAAAATTGCCTGAACTTTAAGGACCTGTAAAATATTTTTCTTTAAATATACCTACTGTTTTAGTAATTGTACTTACATTGTTCCATCATATTTTAATATGAATATGTTTCCCATTTGTTGATTTATTGAAGAAAAAAATTATAAAACAAAAAGATGTTGTATTACAAGTAAAAATGTATACTGTATTTAATTAATTAATTAATAAGTACGAGGATCAGTCCAGAAGTAAGATTCCCCTATTTCTAAAAATATTAACACGTTCAGTGCCCACACTATTTAATGGTATTAAAATAAACCCAAATGTGAGACCACGTACAGATAAATATTTTTACAACCTTTAACAACTTACCTCTTTCGCATCTAGTGCTCAACTACAGTGCCGATTTTTCAATGGAACATTTAATATCTAGACAACAATGCCGATACACATGAGTCGTGGGTACTGCTAATAAAATGCTCACGCAGACACAGTGTCGTCATGGGCATTGAACGTGTTAAGAAAAATGGATTTAAGAGCTTAAAAAGATATATTTTTGTACATACATATAATACTTTCTTTTTCCACATAATCGCCATTTGTTTTCAATACATTTTTTATACTTAGAATACAATTTCTGTAATCCAGCAGCATACCACAGCGTGTCTATTTGCGCCAGCCAGTTGTTGACCCACGTTTTCTCTTCCTTGTCTAGCTCAAATCGCTCATCACCCAGGTGGGCTTTCAGTTGAGGAATCAAATAGAAATACTTGGTACAAGATCAGGTGAATATGGCAGATGACCAAAAACTTGCCACTTAAATTTGGCGAGTACATCTTATATCTTTTGAGTGGAGTGGGGACGAGCGTTGTTGTGAAACAAAATAATTTATCTTGACAAAAGACCAGGACGTTTTCTTTTGATAATGGCTCAAAGCTTAGTCAGAATTTGTTACAGCGAAAGTGCGAAAGACTTCGTTATTAGACGGTAAGCAAGCAACAATTTCATCAATGGTAAGCCTTCTGTCATTTGCAACAATTTCACGGACAGCTATCACGTCATCTCTGGTAGCAGTAACTGGTCCCTTTTTGAAATTCCACGTGCCAAAGACATACCATTTGGATACTCATACGTTTGTCACCATAAACAGTAGTTAATTCATGGTGAATATTCACTGCACTTTTACCTTTAGCAGATAAAAAACGGATAACCGCACGTAATTCACAACTGGATATGCATGACAGTGGTGTTTCCATGTTTACAAGCCAAATACCCCAAATAGTGTCAGCTACGACATCGTACCCCCCCACTAAACTCTTAGAGAATTACCAACACAAGCCGATAAATGTTTTTAATACCCCAGAAGCACTATAGATGGTGTTAGTTGGGAGAAACAAACTTATTTCAGAACTGACCCATATACAATAGCCTTTCTATAATTTCGTATAAGTTACACATAAATTCCATATTATATGGGAAATTTTTTTCCTAATCGGTTAAGAATAATTTTTGAATTTGCTGTTTGTTTTTACTTCAAAAATTATGCCAAACGACAGGTGTGTGAGTAGTCACGTGACTTTTTTAACTCAAATTTACCTCCTTTAATTTTCCTCAAAAAATTACAAAATATGACATTATTTTTTAAAATTTAGAAAACTGTCAAAGGAAAGTGTTTTTTTTTTCTACCCATCTACCAATTTTCTTGTTTCAAGTGTCTAGTACATAAATGTTTTTTTCCGATTTTTTTCTTATATTAGGCATTTCTGAATATTTCAAATTTTACCAAATCAGTACAATAGTATATTGTGCAACAAGTGCAAAAAATGGATAATTTCGACACGAGCCGTAGGCGAGTGGCGCAATTTAAACGAGTGAGAAATTGCATTTTTTGCACATGTTGCACACTATACTTTTTCTACGACTGCACATTTTTTTATAAAAATGTAGAAAGAAATTTACTACAAGCATTTATTTTTATATAATTTAAAAAAAACGGTGATACATTATTTATTTGAAATATGTACATTAAATACATTATTTATTTTTAAAATTTTGCTTTTAAATATATTTGATTTAAAGCACTTTATTTTACTAATAAATAATTCGATATTTACGATTTGACAGATCAAACAATTATTTTCAATAATTACTTTAAAAAGCTAGTAGCAACTACGTTCATATTGATGTCAACGATTCCCCATTTAAAATGTACAGGTGTGGGAAATGAATTGTGAGAAATGATTTCTCACGGGTGTGAACAATACATAACTTTGTAGTTGTATAAAGCGTGAGAAAAATGCTGTTTTTCATAGTGGTCGTAGAAAAAATTATTTATTTATACCAAATTTATCTTTTCAATGCATTTTTATCATCAATTGTTTTTCTAAATAGTTTTTTAGAAATATAAAAAACGCCACAAAACCCATGTTAAAATTTGAAAATTTGATGCAAAGTTGACATAATTTCAAGGGAATAGCCAGGGGGGCGATCGCACCTATCGCCCCAAATGGTCAAGTAGAAACGGAGATAGTCGGGGATTGGGCTTGCCCTTGCCTTCAATGACCTTTTTTTTGTTTAACCTGCATTGGACGCCCCCCCCCCCCAAAGAAAAATAGTGGCTGCATAATTTCTACAAATAACTAAACATTTGATTTTCTATAGGTTTTTTATTTACACTTTCGCTGCCACAGTCAATTATTTTCCAAGTTCAATCTTCATTTGTGAAGTTTTGAACATTATTTTTTATTAAATTTGCGTCCGGACGCACATGAGCGTCCGTCACACATTGGATGGAACTTCAAAGCTAAGTTCAGTTAGACGCACATACATGCGCTTCCGCGGAAAAACAGTATTTATATCGATTTTATCAAGAGCATAAAAAAATTAAACGCATATTTATGAGGTCAAAATAAAATTAACATTAAAATAAAACATTAATTAAATGGCAATGTACTTTCTTTGAGTTCACATGACTAAAAACAAATGAATATACATATCGTCGCCGGGCTGAGAATACATCCAATGTGACAAAAAGTAAATTTTAGAGAAGACAAATTAAACTGCTTAAAAGCAGTTGTAAAGAAAATGATATATCTCGTAAATATCGTTGTATAGTACTTATAACTTATACCCTTTCACCTTTTAAGTCTAGTTTAACTTATACCTTTTCTTTACAATTGCTTTTAAGCAGTTTTACTTGTCTCCTCTAAAATTTACATTTTGTCATATTGGGGATATTCTCAATCCGGCGATATGTTGATTCAAGCGAGGGTATGTTGATTCACACCTTTTATATGTATGCTAACTTCAAAAAATACCGATCCGTCGCATACTAACACTGTGAATGAGATAGAAAACCCAATTGTAAACAGTGCCATGCTGTGCCATGTGCATCCGCCGCACATGGCACATCATATACAAGGACGCGCATATGGTACGTTAAACAGCTAGATTAGATACATAAACTAGATTAAAATTAAACAACAGATTGAAAAACGATCCCAATGAACAATTATTATTTCCTTTTCCCAATTATTTCCTTTTACTTAAATGGTTTGTAATTTGTACAAATTATATCAACTGTATTTTCTAAAAGAACAATAATTTTATTGGTGATAAAAAATACAGGTATGTTAAAAAGATAAATTTGGTATGAAGGAATAATTTTGTACTGATTTGGTAAGATTTTAAATGCTCAGAAATGCCGCGATATGAAGAAATGAAATACGAAATAAAAAAAAAAATGAAAAAAAAATATATGTGTAGATAAAATATAATAATATAAATAAAATAATATAATAGAAAATTGGTAGATGGTTAGAAAATTATGTAAAAAAAACCCTCATTTTTCAAAATTATTAAAACAACGCCATATTTTGTATTTTTTTTTGTGAAATTTGACAGTTAAAACATTCACCTGACTACTCACATGCATCTCATTGCATCATTTTTTAAACAAAAACTAACAGAAAATTCAAAATTATCCTTAACCGATTAGGAAAAAAATTTCCATATGATGTGAAATTTATGTGTGACACTGTATAGACGAAACATAATAAAAAACAAAAATGAAATGTAAAAAACTCAACAGCCAAAAGAACGATATATTTTTCTGTTTCAATTTTTTTTTTAATTAAAAGTTTGGGGTATGTCATACCCACAACACCAATCATGTATTTTTTTTCCGCCACACCAATGATGGGATATATTAATGTTGGATTAAGTTTTTCGGTATTTCAGAATTTTGTTTTTGTTTTATTTTATGCTTATTATACTTTATAAATTCACAAAATTCATTGTCCCAAATTTTAACAATGTTTTTTTTTACTTCTCCATTTCAGAGCTTCCTCTCTGTATTTTCCTTTTCAGACTTTATCTGTACATAAATATACATACATTTATATTTTTCACATACCTTTAGGATCTGCAATTTTTCATAACCTTTTTGTCGGAACTTTTTTCAACACAAGATAATTTAAAATAATGTTATACATATACATCTGATATTTATAGACTTTTAGTCTATAGGTATATATAATTTATTCAAAGTATTTTATTGTTATAAGCGTTTTATTCTCCTTTGTTCGACAGAGTAAATTTAGCACTAGATCTAGAGCATGGGCTGATAACCCTACGAATGTCACAGCCACTTCCAAAGTCAAGATAAGGCTGGACCACATGCTAACACTGCCCAGCTCCAAGTCTATGATGGACTTGGACTTCACCAACAGAGAGAATTTAATGAGACTGTTTAAGGATATGTTAAAAATAACAGTTAGAGATCTGACATTGACTTTGAACATGAGCACCGTGACCGGCCTCGCCGATTTAGCAGAAGACGAGATTATCCCTAAACCAATGCCTATGGAGGTAACAAAAAATTACCAAACAATAGTTTAGTAGGTTAGGTTGTGTATTTATGGCATTGTATCGAGCCATCCAAACAAATGTCATCAAAGTTGGCCGAGTAAAAAAAGACGTATTTCTATTCTTAAACTTAAATTTATAACTTCACTGAATTTTCAAGGCTGTCACATTATATGATGGGTACTTTTACCGGGTATATAAAAAAAATTGGACACCAACCAAGTTTCGTTTCGAACTTCGGCATGACCGTTATTTTGATGTCTTTCGTTCATAGCCAGATTTCATTTCATTTTTGAATAGCTTGTTATTACAGCATTTTCTTGAATTGTTTCAATCAAATTTTTTGGAAATTATAGAATAGAGGGCATTTTATTCACTATTATCTAATCAAACTTTTTTTGTCATATATAATAGTTAAAAAGCCTAACTGAAAATTGATTTCAGATTATTTTTATTCTGCTTTTACTCAAATTAAATGTCTGCTGAAAATGTTTTAGATCAGTATCGAAAACCTACAACTCCATCTGAACGAGGACCGGCCACCAGTTAACATAACCTCACCCGGACCCGTGCCAATTGATCTGGATATCCCCCATCTGTTCATAACCAGAACTGAGGATGGAGTGTTCCATTTAACCCCATCCAAAACCTCATCTGCATCGTCTACATCATCAATTGTAGCAGGTGATTGTAAAATTATACAGGCTGTATCAGTCCACTAGGAATATACTTGTATATTTGTCTGGTCAAACCCGCTTAATTCTGTAATTCTAATGTCCTGACTCATATGCATAACGTTTTTAATATCTGTAGCCATTTTATACTTTGTAATTTTTTTTAACTTTGTTGTGTTTTAATTTGTAATATTTTTAACTGCTTAATTTTTTGACCCAAGACACAGAACAAAATTCCATGAAGTTAAACAGCAAGCTTTCTGCGGACAATGAGGAATTGAAAAGACGTCTGCAGGCATTTGAACGGGTGTCTGAGGAGAATCGTTCACTTCGCAAGGCCAAGGAGGAAACAGATGTTCTTCGCACTTGCCTCAAAACATCTCAAGATGAGGTAGTTCGGCTATTAGACGAAAAGCAGAAGCTTCTCGATGAGATCAAGCGTTTGCAAGATCAGCTCAATGGGGACAGAGGTTGGCAATGGAACAGTAGTAAGAGATAACAATGTTGTTTCGACTGCACAAACTGCTGTAGTAACATGAAACGTACACAGTAGCTAAGCGGTCTATTTTATTTTGTTAGTAAGTAGACATTTAGGTTGCGTTTAGGCTGAGAGCTAGTTGAGCGTTTTGTTTTGTTTTGGTTTTTTTTTTAGATTTAAATAAAAAGTTGACAAGCAGTAGCTTTGGTTTTGTTTTATCCTGGAAATTATTACAATATGCTAGATTGATTGCTTTCGATAACACATTGATATTGTTAAAAGTTGTACCTAAGATACTTAAGCCTATATACTTCTCAAAATGACAAATTGCGGATTAAATGTGATTGGTCTAAATCATTTCAAAACTGAGATGACGAAAAATTCCAGCGATTATTTTTTTGCGATGCCACCAAAAAAGTTAAAAAGTTAAAAAACCTATATTAAATTTTCAGTGGATGTAATATTTCTATATTTATTTAGTGGATATAGATCTCTTTTATTGTCATGTTTGTCTTAAAATAGACGATTGTTAGGCTATGAGTATTTTGACAATAGTTAATATTTTCATTTAACTGGTCATAGGCAGAATAGCTATTTAGATATTATATGGCATTTAATTTCTTTTGACTGTTTTACACACACCAATTTTTCTCACAATAAATTGTACAAGTTGACCTTCAATTTATTGGAATACGTGTAAAACAGAAATTGCGCCCTATTTATTGTCCACAATAAATTGTAGAATTTAGAACTTGCTCTAATTTCTTGGCCAATTTTAAGGATATCTAGTAACTTTTTACACTGTAGTACCTCCTAATAATGAGATAAACAATTGCCTTAGGGAACAAAATGTCTCTAGAATTTGGCTTCATAGAGGGGTACCCCACCACAGCCACTGAAAAGTCACGGCATTGGTGCATTACTGTCAAGTGAGGCTGTACTTATTTGTTGTTTTGTTGAAACATGAAAATTGTACAATGTAGGTGCGCGGACTAAATTTTTTGTAAATTTTTAGTAATGGAGCCAAAAATTGTAAGGGTTCTATAAATACACATAAAGGATCCCATAATATAAGGAATATCGCATTTTTAAATATAATTCTGCTTCCTATTCAATAAACTAATGTTGCAAGGATTTCAAATAGGGATAACAGGTGCAAAGAGCTCGTGGTAAATAGTGGGATAGTCCCAAAAATGCCGAATTTGCGGCCAGGGATTTTTGGCCAAATTGTGGAGGTACAAGTAATTTTTGGGTCTTTTATTTTATTGTACCAACCTAATAATGAGATAAACAATTTCTCTTAGGGACAAACCTATTATAACTCTTAGGTTTTAGTCATTGAGGGTTGGCGGACTTGAAATTGGCCAATAAATTGTTACAAAACTTTAGTTAACCAATTGGCATCAGGAAGTTAAAAAGGAGAAGTAAACTTAAAGGAGAAGATTTAAACAAAAATGTAGTACCAATCACTCAGGATGTTACAAATATTGCAAAGTGTAAACAGTATATAAAATTGGACAATTTATTGAAAAATAAATTCTACAATGTATTGTGCAATAAATTGGTCTGTGTAAAACAGTCTTTTGTTTTTCATAATACATATATAGTAATACATACAATATAGTAATACAAATAAGCACATATTTTTGTATTCTCTACATTTCTAAAATGTTTTCAACTCTAAGTAACCTCTAATTGTCAAAAAATGGAATGCAACAATCATTTAGTTAAGGATAACCTTGAAAGGTACTAGATAGATTAGAGACAAAAAAAACGAATTTCATTTCAGTAAGGAAGGCTCTTTTTATGGTTTGTGAAATACGTTCACTTGTATTATTCGGCCTTTCACAATTCACCTTTATGATGACTAGGCTGTATGCAAATTGTTATTTTTCTGATTTGTCCCAAAACTTCTGTACTCAAGAAAAATACTCATATGGAAAGCATTGTACCTTGCACATAGCACAATTTAAACTATTTCACTCATAGAGTGCTACTACTCAAGAACACTACTGCTCAAATGCTGCACACTATATGGGGCATTCCATGTCAAGTCGGACAACAAAATTTTAGATTCGGCCCAAAATTTGTGTCGAGGTAGCTTTTCGAAAGAAAATACGATTCCCAAAATTTTGGACCCCTAGGGTCAAAAGGTGAAGTTTGGTGAAGGTCCAAAGTTTGGTATGTCTCTTGAGAACTGTAACTTTGATAAGTTGTCTACTTTTTGCAAATGTTAGAAAAAACAATTATTGGTTCAATGTGATAACACTTGTCGAGTAGAATACACCTATATATTTTTCAAATTTTTTTGGGTTTTTTTATATCCATCATTAGGGGCAAAAAATTTTAAAATTAAAAAATTGGTCAATACGACACTTTTTTTTATTTTCGTTTTTCTTAAAAAAAAGCATTAATTTCACTACCGATCCCTCCTAGTCCGATAATGGGCCTGAAGTAAGTTCAAGGAGAAAACATATTTTTAAATTATGATAATTTAAAAAAAACTATTTTTAAAGGCTTTTAAATTTTTTTTAATTCATATTCGATGTAAAATTTGCATAATTTACAATGATTGTTTCGATTTAGTGACGTCAGAGTTATAATTTTAAACATTTTTCATTTAAAAGTTTTTAATTATTTTCTTCATAAATCTATAAGTAAACATTATAAATAATTATTTCTAATATTTTGTTTCCGTAGTATTCAGGTTTTGTAATAAAAAAAAAAAAACTAAAAGAGTTAATCAAAATTTTATTGTATACAATTATTTTACAATATTTCATAATCTTCGTATGTTTTGGATTCTTAATGCGTTTTTGCTCGTACCTATATAAATCATATCGTTTTTTTTTTATCTTACATCTTTATTTTTTATCTTAAATCTTACATCGAATATGAATTAAAAAATTTTAAAAGCCTTTCAAAATAGTTTTTTTAAATTCATAATTTAAAAAAAATTTTTGAACTTACTTCAGGCCCATTATCGGACTAGGAGGGATCGGTAGTAAAATGAATGAACTTTTGAAAACAAAAAGAAAAAAAGTGTCGTATTGACCGATTTTTTAATTTTAAATTTTTTTCCCCCCAATTATGGGTATAAAAAAAACAAAAAAACGTGAAATGAAAATGTGATTATATAGGTGTATTCTACTCGGCAAGTGTTATCACATACAACCAATAATTTTTTTTCTAACATTTGCAAAAAGTTGACAACTTATCAGTTAAACTTCTCAAGAGACATATCAATCTTTGGACCTTCACCAAACTTCACCTTTTGCCCTAGGTGTCCAAAATTTTGGGAATCGTATTTTCTTTCGAAAAGCTACCTCCATACAAATTTTGGGCCAAATCTAAAATTTTGTTGTCCAACTTGACATGGAATGTCCCATATACAGGAATTATGGGCTGATAGAACAGATTATTTCACAATTCGCGCTTATGATAACTAGGCTGATAGAACAGATTATTTTGATATAAATTATTGACCTTTTTTTACTTTTTGTGAATTGATTGCATCGTAAATGAATTTGTATTTGAATGTTTAATTATTGGATCAAACTTAATTAGCAGTTTCCTTTCAGTAGCTAATTACTGACCTACAGAAAGACTGTATTGCAGTGGTTCTCAAATAAAATGTTTTTTTGAATATTTGAGTTTAAAATCTAGGTTTGTTGATAATAGAAAAGTTTTCATAAAAACATTTTAAGATTGTGTTTTACCAGTCTTAAAAATAGTTCATATTGATCATATATTAAAAATTAAACTAATACTTACCGTCACTTCACAACAAGTTTTCTACCTTAATGACAATTTGGTAATTAACTGAATCAGGAGATTTTTTTTTACTTTACGCTAAGACGCTTTAACTAGAAGCTTGTGTGTTCAAACTATATTACTTTCTCTAATTTTTATTTCTCCTCCTTTAGCTTTATCGAGGATTTGAAGCTAATCTTGCAATCAAATTCATCTTAAATTTGGCGCATAAGTGTTGTAAAACTTACCTAAAAAAAAAAGATAATCGCCATTACTTCAACAGGCTACTACAGATGTATATATAGTATCCTACATACCTAAAATTTCTTTTAGCATTGTGATAGCTAGTTTTACAATAGTTAGGTATACCGAATGTTTAAGACAATTTAGGTAGGTGACCTATATTTATTATTGTGTGAATTTCATGACGTAGACAGATAAAAGGTTTGAAGTTATTTGTGTTCTGCAGCTGCAGTTTGAACGCAACCTACAAAATATTTTAACTATTGTCACCATTTGATCTGTGTTATTTAGTATAATGTAGAGCTTATTTTTCAGATGTAAGCCTATAAAGGAGTGTTTAAAAGCAAAATTCTGTCAGTGCAAATGTTTCTCAATTTAGTTGAAAAAGGTGTGAAAGTAATTCGTTTATGTATATTATATAGATAGAAAGTAATTTTAAGATAAATATTATGTAATACCAACTTGGGTTGTGAAAATTATAGAGTCCAAAATAGGAAATCAAGATGTTTTATAAATGAGAATGACTTTTTGATTGATAAATTTCTCAAAAATTATTTGTGAATGTGCAGTCTAATTGTTCAAGATCCGCATGATCATTACCTTTATAAAAAAAAGTGGCTCATTTATTCCAACCGCAATTACCCATAAAAAATGAAATTTCTATTTTTTTTTCTCAATTTTCCAACCATCATTCGGACAAGAAAAATAAATAGAAATGATAATTCCCCCACTCAGCCGTATTCTTTTTGTGGTATAGCATGGTTTCTCAGGGGGTCTGTTCAGACAAAAAATATGAAATTCCTTTTTCCCAGACCTCTGTAAAACACTGACATCTTGCATCTCTTTTTACATATCGGCCCAAACAGATTGACTGTCTCACTTAAGAGAAGTTGTTGAATGCTTGTTTCTGCTTTACCAACAGACCTGCTTTCTAATGGTTACAGTCCGATTCCTGATTATTCCAAATGTTTTGACTCCTTGCTCAATTTTCGAGCTTTAAAATTGTCGAAATTATTCAAAAAATATAGCAGTGGAATTTGAGTTCAGCATCCCAGTTTCAGAAGTCACATAGAAAATTAGACATCTACCATGTCAAGTCCTGTAAGAATGGGGTGGCTGTCGGTTGTGGCGGTTTCCTTCGCAATGGTGCCTCATTTATTTTACAAAATGGTGAAAACAGATTTTTGAAATAAAGAAATATTTCATTTATTACTGGTACTTGTAGCCAGAAGAAATGAGCTACCTTCGCTCTTTGGTTAAACATGTACATGATCTTTAATTCCCCGACACATCGAATTTTATTTCTTTATGAGGACAGAAATCATGCAATTGTTTCTTGTACTAAACATACAAAAAAAAAAACACATATGCTCAACAAAAAAAAAAGTTGTGAGAAGGCATGTAGATAATTACAGTTCTACAGTAATAAAAATCAAAGATTTCAAAGATGTAGTTCAAAAATTTAAATTTTGTAATATAAAAATACCTTTTTATTATTACAAAAAGCAAGTTTTAAATTTAACAAAACCCATTGGAGTAATCCAACAATGTGTAATATAGGACTGCTGTAAGGTTGTTAACTGCTTATTAAATATTTTTCGATATTCATAGACAAACAAAAATGTATTTACTTCTTTGTGTGAAACTATAGATATATGCTTTACATTTCAGTGTACATATTCTAAGAATTTGTTATATCTACCTATATATCTTGCTTTTAAGTGGTAATATCCTGCTAAAGATGTTGGATGTCTTACGTTTATGGATTAGAAATGGACAGGGGACCATTTTGTTTATTATTCTTTTTGATAAAAATGTGCAATGTGAATGTTGAAAATAATGCTTAAATTTGTTGTTTCTGGCAACAAATTTGGAATGACAAACAATAATCATTATATATTCAATATTAAACATGTTATGTATTTTTTTGGTGTATATATTAGTTATTACTCCTTCTATCATCCATCCAATTGAGTAGAAAACGTACTATTAGCTCATTTGGTTAGTTATTTGGTAACAACATTTTATAATGCCTTCTATAAGTGTTGTTATTATAACAAATAATTGTTTCCTTATTGACACAATCTTTAAATATAAAATTTTATTTTGTATAGAGTTCCTTTTCACCTCTAATTAATTATATTACAATATTGTATTTTATCTCGTTACTCTTTTTTATCAATTTTTTATATTATTTATAATAATTATTTAGTACTTACTGAAGATTATTATATTGTCGAAATAAAATATTTTTCAAACTTAGTTTTTTCATTTATTAACTATAAAAATTACTATAAACTGTCACCTAATGTCATTTTTGAATTATTTTTGTATAAATTAAAATTGAACTAAAATAAAACAGTATATTGTGCACATTATCTATTTTCTTAAAAATACAATGGCAATTAATAAATATTTAAATTAGGAAATCTTAATTGACAGCGCTAAGTAATGTATAACTTAGGACTTTTCCTCAATGGTATTTCCCTTCAGCAGGTGGTGAACTTTCTGGGCCACTTTCATAGGTCGATTTGTTTTTCAATAAGAAAGCTGCTAAGGCGGATATTGGTTCAGGCGGTCTCTCCTTTTGCAAGGTAAGAAAGGGCACTCATCAAAATAGGCACTACTGTTTGATCTAAGTATTGTCTGGTGGGTAGAGAAGATAAATCAACACGAGTTTTCTTTGGAATATTTTCTTGATTTTCCATCCTTAAGGCGGCCTATAAACGTAATATAACAGTATTAAACAACTATGCGTACAGTTGTACTAATTTCGTGACTCCTGTAATTTATACAGAAGAGAATTCTAATAAAAATGTCCTAACCTCAAAACATTATTACCTTTATTAATTTACAGTAATTAGGGTTCCCAGCTAAATTGCACACTTCAGCAGCAATCTCTTGATCAGTTAATACAGTGGTCTCCTTTTTGTTACCTAAACAAAGTTTTCGTATTACTTTACGGAAATTCTAAGACCATAAAATAAACAACTGTCAAACGTATAAAATTTCAAATATAAAACAAATGAACTACGACTCCATAGTTTATTGTGATAATACGTTGTTCTATTACACATTTTAGCTACAATTTGAATATAGGATCTAAATTAAATCTAACTATTGCATAATACGTATTAAATATTCCTGTTGAAAAAAAACATACTTGCAGAAGTTTTGCTTGAGCTTGTTTCTGATGCCGAGCAAGAGCTTTTATTATCGAATTCGTTTCCCAAGCTTCTCTCATTGTTCGTTTCACCTACTTTCATTTACTACCCAATGTTTTGTGGTCGGTTTGGTTTGTGGCCATTGAACTTTCAAGATTGGTATTTTCTCATTCATTTTATAGAAAAGTAATAGTTTGACAGTTGTTAGCGACTCAATTGTTTTTAACTATAAAATTATGTAATTATCGAAAGTGCGAATTAAAAGTAAGCAAACCCATAACCTAAAATTCACATACAAGTTTAAGTTCCTTCTGGCGTCCTAAATTCTACCTTATTTTATTTACGTGTACAGTTTATATTCGATACCGGTATATGTTAATTCAATTACTTCCCTTTGCAGATTGGACTGGTGTAGCCACTTGGAGATGGGTGAATGATGACAACTGTGAATATGTAGAATGCCTTTTGATGGATGTTGCCCTGACTGCAAACTACCGGGAGATGATTGCCCCACTAGTGTGGGGCCAGTGTTCCCATTGTTTTCATATGCATTGCATAGTAAAGTGGCTACAATCACAACCAGTTAACCAGCAGTGCCCTATGTGCAGACAGGAATGGGAAATTCAACAATAAATAAACAGTAAGTGGATCTAGTTATATATTCCATAGGTGAAAAGGCATTATTTCTAAAAAAAAAAGTGATAAATCACTACATTATACAGGGTGTCCCGTATCATTATATTTACAATACATTTTTGGACCATAAAGTAGACTTCATTCTAAGCCTAAAAAAACATCGTTGACTTCTACTTGTTCCAAAGTTACAGGTCTATGAAATTATAAACAATAAATAGATTTACAAAAATCCGAAAAAAAAATAAAGTAAATTTTATAAGTGTCCTTGCTGAATTCAAACCTCTACATGCCTCTGCCAATGGATGAAATTACTTTTAATTTGATGCTTGTTTTCTCGTAATTATTGGGCAGCTTGCGGAATTCCTCTTTAGTGTTTGAAACTTTTTGCATATACTAAATCTTTTATAACCTCTAAGGAGTAAAAATTTAGCGGATTAAGGTGAGGAGATCTAGGTGGCCATGAAACAGGATTCCCCCTTCAACCAGTTCATTGTGGACAATTTAAAATTAAACATTGTGGATTTAAATCTTTATCGTTTATAATTTTGTAAGTCTCTAATTTTATAACAATTAGAAATCGACCCACCACTTTTGTGTTTATTTAGTCGTAGAATTAAGTCTACTTTATGCTTTAGAAATTTGAACATAACGGTACAGAACACCTGTATATACCTGTATATTCCCTGTCTGCAGTTCATTCTCTTGATGTGGTTATACTGCAATGAGATTTTTTAAATTTCTCTCTCAGAAACTATAATTGACACCGGATAAAATACGGCATACAGGAACGTTGTCTGAGATTTTGTAAAATAACTATTGTAGGAGTTACAACTACATTTTCCCTTCTGTCCAATAGACCGAGTTGGCATAGGGCAAATCAGTTGTGATCTATTGATATTATATTACTACATTTTTAAGAAATTTACCTAGAAATGTTTTCCTTGAATTTAAAATTAGATGAATTTAAAAAAATGACAAGAACAGGAGCTACTACAGTGTAACAGTTTTAGTAAAATTTCAGAAAACAGTATAATATGAACTTCCAGTACTTCCTGGTCCACAGGCCAGCTCTCTATAGTCTCTATTGCCGCGTTCATTATCGTTAAAAGAATAGATTGATGGCGTTGGGGATTTTAAAATGGCCTCGGTCTTATGAACTTAGTTGGCATGTGGGACAAATTGTGTTTTGGTCTACCTATTTGACTAAGTTTTAACAGTTGGAACACTTTCTTCTCTGTTCTATAGACCGAGATGTTAAACAAATAGGTGTATGTGAAAAAAATAACCTAAAGAATAAAAAAACATCAAAAACTTTATGTTTAGTCCTTATTATATTTTTGTACTGTAAAAGAAGGAACTGACTGTCCTCTAGAATTATTTAATAGGTACCTGATACTTTAATATACATAATATGTAATACTATTGCTAATATTACATTATTTATTACACATAGAAAAAATGTTAACGGTATTATTAAAATGCCAAGTATGTTTATTACATAAATAATAATAAATTACGCCTCCACATTTAGATCAATGGCAAGTTCACATAGTGCAGTTAACTGTTTTAATGAATAATTATTAAGTTGTTTTTGCATACTTCTTTGCTTAACAGGATATGTACATTCATACATACCTGCATTCATATGTATAACTGACGTTTAAACGAACTTTTATTGAAGTGTTTTACATTGTAGACTTTTTCAACTTGTTTTTGAGATAAGCAGAGAAGTAGTGGAAACCTTAAGTATAATTTTATCTTTCATATTTTATTGTCCACAAGTTTTCAACAAGGTTCCTGAACTAGAAGAATGAAAAACAATTTAGTTTTATGGACAGTTTCTTTAAGAATGTGTTATTGAATATATTCATGGAGTTGGTATATCACAGGTACTATAATGGCTGTGATTCATTAAGATGTAGTTACCCGACACAGATTTTATATAGCAATTATTATAACATGGGGAGTAATAAAAACTTACATAAATATGCTAGGTTTAATGATGTTAACAGACTTATGGTGGGTTCATGCAGAAATTTTTTAGTAATAAGAATAAGAATAGTATAATAAGAATAAAAGTTTAAAATTATAAAAAGAAGGTTTAACTTTTATTCTTATTACTATGCTTATTCTTATTACTAAAAATATCTGCATGAACCCACCTTAGTGCTGTAAGTCTGCTAAGTTCTCACGCAGTTGCAGTACTACATGTACATAATTGGGGTATAATATCATTTAAAATGTTTTTTTAGGGTGTACCCTACTGTTTTTATAAATTATTTGATCGTTTCATAATGTAAACTATCTTTACTCATGTATGTACATATGTTTAATGACTGAATGAAATATACAGGGTGTTTCGGGAGGAATGTTCGTAACTTCGGGAACATATAGTGTAATTCAAGTGATGAAACACATATATGTACCTCTAAAAGTGTATTGTTTTGAATATCTTGAGGAACAGAAAAAGATTGTTGCCCATTATTTTAAGAGGTCGGCAATTGTCCATAGTAGACTATTTACAAACCAATGGGGTGTTTGTATTGTGCACAGTGACGTAGAGAGGTAATCCGACACGTTAACCCCTAACTTCTACATAAATGGTAAAAATGGTATTTTTTTATCAAAAAATGACTGAAGTTCGATAATTTTAACGGTTTTCAAGGAATTTTGTCTGAAAGGTAGGACTCCTACTAACCACCATTTTAGTTATTAGCGTAGAAATTAGGAGTTACACCTAAACATAACAAAGATTATTAGGAATCTTAGAATAAATAGAAATTAAATCGTCTATCATACATTTCCCGGAAAAATAGTTTGTTTATAATATATTATTTTGAATGTTTGAAAAATCTTTTAACTCGTTAACATTGACGCTTACTGTAAATTGCGTTATAATATAGTTTTATTGCACATGTTCGTGAGCTCTAGAATTTTGAAACGTATGCTGTACAGACCAGTTCCAAAAAAAAATTCCAAAATGTGGAAAGACATGTGTGAGCGTTTGGTACTGCCCATTTTAAATTATTGTAAAGGGGTTCACTTTTCATGTTTAGATAGGTTAATAAAAAAATACAGTCTACAAAGTATGCAAATACTTGTTGCAGATTTAAGTTGATTATTTAAGTTGAAAAAATATTCTCACATCACAAATAAAATAAATGAACTAAAATGGTCGAAATTGGAAAACATGTATAAATGTAATCTAATTGCTTGTGTACACAACATTCTTTGACCACTTCACCTTCATACACACTTCCATGAAAAATTTAGTTTTAGAAGAGACCTCTTTTCCGCCAACTTAAACACGTAAGTAAACTCACCATTCCCAGATATTCCACAACATTATTTCATCTTTCATTTATCAATAACGCTGTTATGAATTACAATAATATCAATATTATCTTAAACAAACTTCTGTAAATAAAATTCGCAAATCTGTAAAGGAGTATTTCTTATCAATTCAGATTAACACATAGGTTTTAATCCTTTTAATTTTATACAGTTGGGGTTTGGAAAAATTCTTTTATTTGGTGTGTGAGTTTTGTAATATTTTGTATTTTGTATTACAGTATTACCATTGTTGTTTTAAATATTACTATATACGTTTGTTGTTTGAATGTATATGTATCTATTTAATTTAATTTTTTTGGTAGATGGTTAAGTTGAGAAGCATAAGCTAGACTTCGCCTAATTTTAAGAATAGTTTTTTTGTAGAAAACGGTTCCTTATAAATACACTTTTATTATTATTATTATAAATACCATTTTTTAATATATTCATTACTTAAAAAAATAGACCCAATACGTATGATTTATACTACATCTTTATGTTGCAAAATAAACAGTAGGCCATATATTTCATTGAAGGGCTGATAAAAGATCACAAACCGTACAAAAAATATTATATTTTTACTGATTGTTACGCAAAAAATAAAAATAAAATAAAAAACTGGACGTTTTCCACAAAAACACCGAATTTCGTTATTCCTGACTTTTCGTTATTGTCGATTTTATCTTTGAGGTTGCCCAAAAAGCGTCTGTAGTTAATTTTTAAAATTACAAACCCAATTAATATTGATATTTTTAAAAACTTTATCTCGTCCGCGTGTGAATTTAGGTTCATATGGTAACGAAACAAATTTCGAATTGTCAGTATCTCTACGAAAAGTCGTGGAATTTTACAGGGCTCTTCTTAAATTTATGCTTCCTTACTAACATATCTATTAAATAGACTGAATAACCGTTATTGTTAGCTATATCCTTAATTAGATTTTTCTCATGTTCAAACCTCGCTTTACTGAGGGGGAAACTTAACAAACGGTTAATTGAAAAATTTAAACTTGCCATTATGTTGAAAAGGGTGGTGTGAATCGTTGGGGATATATCTGAGAGTAGCGGTTTCTTTCCCTATATAGTACGTACATACAGGGTTGGAAAGTCCAAGATTTCAAAGCCGAGCATTAAAAGATAGAAAAGAATAAACTCTTCAAGTAAAGGAACTGACAGAAATATTATATCCATAGTTGCCAGACTGATATGTCGTTTTAAAACTTTTATGAGCGTTATTCTCTGTATTTCGTGATAGGGTAGCAATAAAATATGTAGGCGGGACGCCCCGCCCATAAATTATAATGCGCACGTGTGAATTGAATTATTATATCGTTATTGGTCTCCGGAAAATAAGCACTTGAGTATTCCCTGTGCGTACGCAGTATCCCGAGAAGTTAAATGTTTGGGTTGGTATTTTAGGCGATTCCGTCGTTGGGCCATTTTTTATAAACGGTTCCTTAAATGCCAACAAATATTCTAATAAATAAAACAAACTGTTTACAGACATGAACATGAAAGACCACGAAAAAATTATTTACAGGCCAGATTTACAAGTCCTAAATAATATTTCCCCTGAAGTGTTAGAATTAGTGTTGTAAGAATACGTATTAAAAATGCCATTCAATCCGACTATCAAACTATTACGCATTAATCCGAATAGTTGCCAACCGCAATACGGAATCGAAATTATTACGAACGCTGTCAAATGCCGGAAGATAGCGTGGATATCGTATCCGACGAAGTCTCGGATGAAGTAAACATAACACAGGGGAACAAAAAATTTTTTTTTGGTGCCTGGGATTTTAGACCTGATTTTAACTATATTTGGGAAGCTAAATCTATAGGTGCAATCCGTTTTTCTCTATCAGCTCTACTTTTAGATACATAAATTTATCTACATATCTGGTTTCTATGCAGTTTATTGGTTTCTGAGAGTTCTAAAATTATTTTATAATCATTAATGTAGGTGCAATTGTTTTATTGTCAGTCTGTAAATGAGTAAATTCCAGGTAAATCTATAAATAGTGGAAACATTGCCTCCAGGTACCTGAACTGACCCTTTTATACCCCTAACTCAGGTAAGTCTCGTCAGTTTGTGTCTTGCTAAAGAGAGTAGATCGAATTCGGCGTGTTATTTTCTGTTAAGAAAAGAGTGTTAAGTTATTGAACAGAATTAAAATGAGTTCAGCGTCCAGTTCAAGAAGAAGTTGTGTCAATCTAACCTGATGTGTTTTGTTATATATGCGGAGAATACATGTTCCAACAAAACAGACGAGCTATTACTGACTTTGTGAAGCAAGCATATTTGGCATACTTTGGAGTTAAGCTGGTGATCAGGACAAAACGTGGGCCCTGCATCTTGTATGTAAAACTTGCACAGAGCAATTACGGCAGTGGACTACCGGCAAAAGAAAATGTTTGAAATTCGGCGTACCAATGGTTTGGAGAGAACCAAAAAACCACTTCGATGATTGCTATTTCTGTTTAGCAAATATTAATGGAATCAATCGCAATAACCGCCATAAATGGACCTATCCCAATCTTAGACTCGGCAATACGCCCTATCCCGCACTCAGATGAAATACCGATTCCAACATTTCATGAGCTACCAGATATCTCTGATAACGAACATTGTCCCTCTGATCGCTCTTCCGATGCTAATGAAAACTAACAGTGACTATGAGGGGACGTCTTCAGTTCCTCAACGCTTCAATCAAAAACGAAATTAAATGATCTCACCAGGGATCTCAATTTATCGAAAAAAGCTGCTGAAGTACTGGCTTCTAGGTTAAACGACAAAAAATTTACTGGAACAAGGAACCAAAATTACCGTTTACCGTACAAGAGAAAAAGATCTGCTACCATTCTTTTTCTCAAGAAGACAATCTTGTATTTTGTCACGAAATTAGGGGACTCATGAAAGAAATGGGACTTTCTGAATATATTCCAGATGATTGGCGCCTATTTATTGACAGTTCAAAGCGAAGTTTAAAATGTGTCCTTCTACATAATGGGAATAAATATGGTTCAATACCGTTAGCTCACTCAACGAAACTGAAAGAAGAATATAACACAATAGCTTTAGTCTTTGCAGAAGATAAAGTATCACGAACATCAATGGTTGATATGTGTAGACTTAAAAATGGTGAACTTTCTTCTTGGGCAGCAAAGTGGTTACACAAAAAATATCCGTGTTTCTTGTGCCTTTGGGATAGTAGGGACAAAACACACCACTGGGTTAGAAAAGATTGGCCTCTGAGAGAAAACATGGACGTTGGGGAAAAGAATGTCATTAACGACGCTTTGGTTGAAAGAGAAAAAAATCATTCTTCCTCCGTTACACATAAAGTTGGGCTTAATGAAGCAATTTGTAAAAGCTCTTGATAAGGATGGGCCTTGTTTTGAATATATAGGGGTAAAAATGCCTCAGTTGAGCATAGAAAAACTCAAAGCAGGGATATTTGACGGCCCACAAATAAGACAATTAATTAAAGATCCTGCCTTCATAAATTCAATGAATGAAGTTGAACGAGAAGCTTGGACATCATTTGTTGCAGTTGTAGAAAATTTTCTAGGCAAACATAAAGCTGAAAACTATGTTGAAATTGTTAACAAGATGCTGAACAGCTTTAAATCATTAGGTGCAATATGAGTATAAAAGTACACTATCTAGACAGCCACTTGGACCGGTTTCCAGAAAATTTAGGAGACATGAGTGAGGAACAAGGGTGAAAGATTTCACCAAGATATTAAAATTATGGAGGACCGCTACCAAGGAAGATGGGACATCCACATGATGGCAGATTACTGCTGGAGTTTAAAGAGGGACTGTTTGAAAAAACATTCAAGAATGTCGCGGAAAAAGAAGTTTTAGAAGTGTCGAGTGACTATATTTGATTTCTTTAATGTTTTTTTTTTGTTTGTAAGTTTGACTTAAGATTGTATTTGGTATAAATAAAATAAAAAAATTCGAATCTATCTTTGTTTATTACACTTGAGATTTGAGTTAAAATCATAGAACTCATATTTCTCTAAAATTGTATATCTTAAAAACTGGAGCTGATAGGGAAAAATGAATACGATATTTGAATTCAGGACATCAAACTGATATAGAATCAGTTCAAAAACCCCTCGGCACCAAAACAGCTGTTCCCCAGTGTAATACATAATACATAATAGTACGATGATACGAATTATTACGGATTATGATGCGATGCCATGCCGTGTGCCGTGCTGACATTGCGTATAGAAGGTCCATCCGTATTCCGTAAGCCAAGAAAAGCAAAGCACGTATGAAAATTAATACGTATTAGTGAATTAATCCGAATACTCTTTTTAGTACTATTACGTATTATCCGAATATTAAAATCATCCGAATATTTACAATACTAGTTAGAACGCGTAAGAACTGAGTTTTGCGAAGCACAAAGGGGCGACATTTTTGAACCACTTATTCAATGGGCATTTTTTCTTTCTTTCGTCTTATAACCGGGTTGATTTATATTTTTATTTTTTTTATTTTTTTATAGAACTTCAATTTTATTTTCTTGCAGACCGGTTATTTAAGGAATACAAAGATTTGAAAATAAATACAATTATGTTCGTACACTTCTTTTAAGTGTATGGGATAATTGTAAAAGGCAGAGGTACGTAAAAATTTCGTTTCATACAGCTAAGTCCATGTACACATCCATAGCTGCGAAAAAGTACTGAGTTCCACTTAAATTCGGCGATATGCCGTGTCAACTACCCCTCTCCACTTTATATAGAGATATCCACAAAAACGTTATCAACTCTGGCTATGAACGAGAAAGATGGAAATAGCGGTTATGTCTAAGCTTTTCGGTTATGTCAAACTTTTGACAAGTGACCGTCACAATTTGTAAAATAAACAATGGCTGTCATATGATGTGACAGTCTTGACAATTAAATAAGGTTATAAATTCGATTAAGAATAGAAATACGTATTTTTTTTCCTTGGCCAACTTTGATGAATAATAAAGTATTTTTTTTCGTGCCCCTCGCTGCCGACTGTTATTGATAACGGCAACCATCAAAACTACTTTTCGACCACTCATATTTTGGCTACCGACAGTAAGGTCAATTCGGCAATGCAAACCTATTGATCACGTCTGTATCCAATACCAGAATTCATCTTTCCACCCGGGGATCCGCAAACGGTGTTCACCCGGTACTTTCGTGCCGCGAGAAACTCCCCCACCGCGTCTACCTGTTGTTGACGGCGAGCAGCTGTTGATCACCTTCGCTTTGATGGCCAGCCTTCAGTCTAGTTCGCGTTATGCGCCGGCTGGAGAGGTGCTCAGAGGAAGTCGTTCGTGTTGCGGTGTGCCGAGCGCGAGAATTTCCGTATCGAATTTCTAGCGGCATGAATCACGCGTCGGACGCGCTCAAATTATCCGACAAATAAGCGGCCATCCTAAGATGATTATGATCCGCTCCAGCGCAGCGCAGAAGGTGGGCAAGCCGCCGCCACCGGTGCCGCCGCGCCCCTCTAAGACCGCCGTCGCCGAGGCGCTGGCAAAGTCGCGCGGTCGCCCCGCGAAGGCCCCCAGCAGGCACGCGCCGCCGCCGCCCTCCGTCGCGGCCGCCACCAACGAGGTGATGAAGTCCAAGTCCACCTACTCCGTCAACGTGGTGCTGAAGAAACCGCCGCTGTACGAGCGCTCCGTCTCCGAGGAGATTAGGAACAGCCCCAGGCCCGTGGTTTACCAGTCGGCGAACGTTAAGTGCAACGACGATAACAGAGTGCGGATGGTCACGAGGAACGATGGTGACGTAAAGATCGTGAACAGAGTGGAGAGTTTCCGCGACAAGGACCTCGCGCACCACGTCGTCAGAAGGGATTCCGTGAAGGGACACGAGGACCGCGTGCTAGTCACGCGGAGGGACGCTGATAACCGGGAACATTTCCGCAATGAAAAGTGCGAAGGCAAGGAGAACCGCTCACAGGGTGGTAATGTCTTTTTAAATTAAAAAATGGTGTAGGTTGTTCACCAACCATGGTCTGGTCTAAAATGGACGGTCTAATTCTAGCAACTTCATTCTCGAGGATAATGAAAGTCGACTTCCATTACCTTTGACATTAATACCAAGATAGTTGAAGGCATTTTTATTGCTACATTTCACCTTTATAACGAAGAACCAGCGATACTTCTTTCGGTTGTTTAGTTGGAACAGCAGCAGCTGGATGATACGCTGGATTATTAAAAAAATCATACTAGCAGTCGATATAGTCGTTAAACATGTTTGTAAAGTGGGAAAACTGTACAGGTTATTAATATTGCCACTGACAAATATTTTGAACCTGATTGGCCAAAGAACAACAGCTGGGTGATACGATGAATTACTAAAAAAATCATAATAGCAGTCGCTATAGCATCTAAATACGTTTGTAAAGTTGGAAAACCGTACAAGTTGAATATTGCCATTGTCATATATTTTGAACCAAATTGACCAAGTGATGAAAGTTCGACCGTACGTACATACATACCTATATGTATGTATGTATGTATGTATATGTATGTAAGTCGATCAGAATAATTCTGATCATGCAGCGTTGGCTTAATAGGAATTTTTATTCGTAAATCAATTAACTGATCTAAGCTATGATATTCTTTTTTGTGCAGAATTATAATTAAGAATTGAGCAACTGTAAATGGCAAAATAAAAGGTTAGCTGATAGTCGTGCTCATCAGATTCTTTATGAAACTAAATGCAAAAAATAAGTTATAGTAATTTGAATTGTTATTTCACTCCAGAATTTCGTTTTACAATAGCTACCTAGGTATATATTTAAGCAAAATGAAAATTTTGCAAACAACTCAAGAATTCAAAGTTTTTATATTCAGTTGGTAACTGTGAAAATAAAAAAATATTTCGTAAACATTATTGCAAGTACTTTCCAAGATCTTTTTTTCCCAAATTTGAGAAAATTTGATTTTTCTTATGATAATTTATTCTATCTTCTTGAAGTCCTTTAAGGATTGAATAATATATAATTATAGTCTTGTAATTAGGTCTAATAATCATCCCCCTAGAGTATGATGTGGGTCCCATGCGTCTTACGAAAATGACAGAACTTCAAATTCCACTAACACGGGGCTGTTTAAATTCATTTCCTTAATAAAATCCCAATTAATAAATTATTCCAAAAAATGAAGGGAACAAAAATTTTATAGACATTTTAGTGTTTTTGAAAATCACTGAAAAATAGCCGTATCGAGATGCAAAAAAGTCATTTATTTTAAAGCTGATAGTCTCTAGTTTCAAGATCTTATGGCAGATTTTTTTTTGAGCTCATGTATCGCGATCGCAATTATAACAAATAGCGCAAGACAAAAATATTCAAATGTTTTACGTTCCAGCTAACGTTGGAGTACATTTATCTGTAAATATAAATCTGTATATAAAAATATGTATCTGTATATAAATAAAAAAAACTATTAATATGAGTCTTCCCCTCTATATTTGTAATACCGGTATATTTACTAAAAAGCCCTGCCCATTAACCCTGTAAATTTTTCTATTGATCCATTGACCCGTTTTCCGGATCGAGTGATCAAAGTTTACAAAACATTTTAAATGAACAAGTGTTTTGTTCCTAAACCTTGTGTATCATTATTAGGGTCCGGAAATAGTGTGTTGCAACAGAGGGCTCGGCACCATATGATAATGATAATGAAAGTATAAACCGTATATTTTAAGCGCCTTGTAAATTATATACGCATGTATTTCTTGCCCATGATACGTACGGCATTGATCCTTCCCGATAACACGCCAGGACTCGTGTATGAGCAGTAGTACGCCATTCCGGGGCGGGAGGGCAGGATAATCTAACGCAGTTTAACGTGCTCAAACTTTCTGAACTTTCTGAACTCAAAAGTTTACAAACCGTTGATTGTACTTTTTTTACTAAAGTAAATATTAGTTTTAAAAAACTACTGATTTTTTTACAAAAAAAAAACTTTTTAAACGTCAATACTTAAGCTTCGCAGAAAATATCGAGAATTAATCGTATGGATGTTTGTAGATCGAATACGGTTTGCAGATCGATGACGGATACATATTTGGACATACTTAATACAACTTGGGACTGTCAACTTTTAATTAATGCACTTAATTTAAGATGAATATAATTATGTTACGTAAAAACCGAATCGTATCAAAACTGACTCAGTATTGTTATCTGAAATGTGTAAATTCAATTTTATATTTTATGTTTTGTTGTTTTTTTTTTTTTTGGTAATCTGCGATTTTTTTTTGTAAATTTAACAACTAATACAAATTATGATAAACTAGAATTACGGTACGCAAAGACCGAATCGTGTCAAAGATTGTTTCCTGAAATGTTTTGTTAATTTCCAAAAAAAATAAATTTTTTTTAGAAACCTGATTTTTTTCCTAATAAGTAAAATACCTGATTTAATAAGTAACTAATGCAAAAATGTGAAACAAGTCAAAAATAAATTTTCGATACTGATTACACAATGTTTAAGAACAATAAGTACACTTTGTTTCTTTGTTTTTTAAAACTTTCATCGTTCGGTCGGGAAAAAACGGGTCAACGGATCAGTTTGAAAATTTACAGGGTTAAAAAAACTGGCAACATTAGTCCGTCCTCCCCCTCAATATTTGTAAAATAGCAGTAGATTTACTAAAAAAAAAAGTCATTTTTTTTTTCAAATTAATTGAGCATGAAAAAGTTTTATAAACAGGATAGGTTCTTGTGGGGGAGGTTTCTTAAGTTTTTAAAATTGCCCTTAAATTTACTCGATCAGTTGTTGCTGAGATATCGATTATATTAAAGACTAAAGGATCCTCTTTCATTCAAAGTCGGATGTTTCAACAAAAAAATTACTAAAAAAAAAAACAAATTAAATCTGAATAAACAAGCCAACTGATCTATGGTTTAACTAAAAAAAAATCCCGAGCTAGTGGACCTTTAAAAAATGCAAAATTGTTGTCTTGCGCTATTTCTTATGATTGCGCGATAATGCGAGCTCACAAAAATTTTTCCATAAGATCTTGAAACTAGAGACTTGGAGCTTTAAAATGCTCTTTTTCCTCTTGATACGACCATTTTTCATGAAGATAAATTTTCTTTAAAAACACCAAAAGAATTTTAAATATTTTTTTTCCTTATTCTTTTTTGGGGTAGTTTATATGTATTACGTACTTAACTACCGAACCCTTGTTTGCGCAGATTAAAAAAATCTTTGGATGTTGTTTTTTCTGACGTCAATTTCAATAAGGGCTGCCAGTATGATGTTTATTTAGTTAATGGTGCCGGAAAATTTAAACGGCCGGAAGAAGGAGCGCTTTTTGCAAAGCAACTTGACACTAATAGGAAAAAAATGCCGTCATCTAATTTAACTGACGTATCGAACATGTTGAATTTTTGTTCAGAGTAGAAAATAATTGTTATATAGTATGGTTAAAATCCAATTCAATATAATTATATGTATGAACTTATTCCTTCGTTGCTACTAAAGGAACAGTTGTTTGATAAGGAACCCTTAAAAGAAAGCTATGACGATTTCAGGTAGACTGGACGTTTTTGTAAATTTTTAACTTAAAATTTCTAAAATAAATCTTGAAAATACACTTTTGACTATACCCATTCGATTAACAACTTTTTTCTATTGGAAACTTAAATTGGGAGATTTAGAATAATTTATAATATCGAAAAGAGGTTAGGAGAATTTTATTGGGGACTGATCTTTTCTAAATTACATTTCAATGCGAATTGCAGGCCTACGCAAATAATTGGTATTATTTCTTCTTGATTGTATAATTAATAATGAATCTACTGGCATGTCATATGACATTCCTGCGTTTTATCAGCTATTGTAGTCGAAGTGTAAATCTGAGCATATACATACATACATATATCTGCAACCATAAAGTTAATTACTAATCTCAATAATTTATCCAAAATCAACGTTTATACATTTTATACTTGTGTAAATACCTGTTATTTATGTGTAGTTAGAAACACATAATGTTCGAAACATTTTCATCATAAGTAGAGCTACTCATTTCAATGCCTTTTGTATAGGAGGTGGGCTCACACATAAACTGAAATTGTCTGATTACGACCATGTGATCCGAAACAAATGCGAGTCTAAATATAATATAAGCCAGGTGTACTTTATACATTATACATGGTACTTTGTACAAGAACCATCATCAATAATTATATTAATTACCTTTATACAGGGTGGTCCTCCGAGAACTGCATCCATCGATTATGGGAAAACTATAATTAGTAAAATCTGAAAATTTGGTGACATACTAAGGTCGATGGGGGACATACTCCTAAAATATTTTTCGCATTAATCGCACTTCCGGTTATACCGGAAGTAGATGCCAACTTTGTTATTTTAAATGGAATGCCATGTATATTAATACATTTTCAGATTATACGGTAAATTCTAAGAATATTTCATGTATAATGTCCTATACCTAAGTTTAAGCGGTTTTGAGATAGTTAAGTTTTTATGTCAAAAATGACGTCTGCAGGCCCTAAGATAATTACCAATTTTTCCTATAAGAAAGCCTTTATTATTCAATTTGGGTAGGATTCCTTGTTGAAAAGGATCCACTTAATAGATTTTTTGTAATATTCTGATAACTATAATTACAGGGTGTTCAAAAAATGAGATCAAAAATGAAATGAGAAAAATGCCAAAAATCAATTTTTTTTAAATGGAAACCCCCAATTGTCATAATTTTATCTTATTTAGCATTAAAAATAAGGGTAAGTTTGTATAAGGTTGTTTATTCTAAACATTTGTAGTTTTGAAAATATTGCCAATTTAAATTATTTTAAAATATTAATATCTCAAAACCGCTTAAACTTAGATATAGGACGTTATACATGAAATATTCTTAGAATTTACCATATAATCTAAAAAATCCAAGGCATTCCATTTAAAATAACAAAGTTGACATCTACTTCCGGTATAACCGGAAGTGCGATTCACGTGAAAATATTTTAGGTGTATGTCCCCCATCGACCTTACTATGTCACCAAATTTTCAGATTTTTGATAATTATAGTTTTCCCATAATCGATCGATGCAGTTCCCGGAGGACCACCCTGTATATCGAGTGTCCGGAAAAAAAACGTTTAAAGATTTCTGTGAATACCCTATGACAAAATAAGAAAAATAATTCCTATGAACATGTGTCCGTAAATGTTTCCTAAGGAAGCTAGAGCCTTCTGAAGGTGAGGAGCTAGAGCCTTCTCTTTTTCAATTAGTTCAGTAACCGGTAGATAAATTTACAAAAAATTGCATCCAGGGTCATTTTTTGATGCTGAATCTACTGGTGATTTAAAAACCGTGTACCTTAATTATAGGGGGGGGGGGGGGCAGTCTACTTCAGGCGTCCAACTTTATTGTGGGAGTAGGTTTTTGATCATGTTTTATGAATATTTTGATTTCCTCATCTACTTTCTCTAAAAAATGTTAGTAGTTTTTTTTTTCGCACGCATCGTTTTCGAGAAAGACCGGGTTTTCCTAAACCGTGTAATGACTAACACCAAAGTCAAATATTGCATAGGCTTTGAAAAACAAAAAAAAAGAAATGAGCAAATGCGCAGATTCCATGACAGATATGTCAAGCTAATTTATGGTTTTGTGTTGTTTTGATCTGATTACGTTTTCAAAATGTGGAAAAGGGCGTCACCTTCAGGGAGCTCTAGCTCCCATAGGAAGCATTTCCAGACACATGTCCATAGGAACTTTTTTTCTTATTTTGATCTAAGGAATCATTCCCTGAATTTCTCATTTATGTTTTTTCCGTACACCCTGTATATTTTAATAAACCAAGTAGTTATATAAAGTACCATTATGAATTACATAAATTCATTGCATAATTTATGAATATTAGAATTTACATGGCAAACGTTCAGCAAGTACAATTCATTCGTGAACATACCTTGTACGAAAAAGCGTTCAAATGGGCAGCTCTATTCATAAGGAAGTCGGAGACAGTGGTGAAGTCTAAGCTGGTTCCTTGATCGGACAACTTTCCGATAGACCTTGAATTATAGCAGTACACTCAACATCCACATATCCGAACTCACGATATTTCCGAACTTTTTCTCACGATATTTCCGAACTTGTACTTCCACATAACCGAACTTGTCGCTCATTGGTTGACGACAAAAAAACCGCGAAATTTGAAATGAGAAAAAAAATGTAAACACAATAATGCGATTGGTATCAAACATTTCGATTGTCACAGAATTCAGCAAACAAAACACCTGAGACAAGAGTTCTTCTTTGTACAAACCAGTGAAAAACACTTCTTCAAATGGCGTATCATAAGTACCGGTGCACTTTATTGTGTCAATCCGTCCACTCAATTTTCGTCTTTTTTTTCAGTTTTTTCAAAGTAAATTTCTTTTTTCCCAGAATTTCTGCCACTCACGATTTACAAATACTTTTTTACATTTTACAAATAATTAATTATATATACATCTTACATAGATCAACATTTTTAACACCATTTTTTTGCGTGATTTATCAAATCCAGCTTTTGCACCAAGGTTAGCCTCTTCACAGGCTCTTTTCTCTATAAATAAACAGTACAATAATATTTGTTTTGTATCACGGTTTTCTTAAAAATACATATTTTCTCATCATTTTTCATTTCAGTTTTAAATTATTATAGGTTACGTCAACAAAATGTTCAATAAAACAAACCTTTACTTTGAATTACAAAATAATTACCTGCATCACTCTCTCCTTTGCATCCGACCTTTTTTTTTTTAGAAAAAACGTTCTTTTTATTAACATGTACACATGTATGTATGTATTACATTTGCATAAAAAACCTCGAAAAACAAAGAAAAGTACTAGAATGAGCCAGAAAAAACCCTTTGCCTATGCGCCAGCAGTTCGGTAATTCCGTGGTGACGCGAGTTCGGAAATGTGGAAGTCTGCGGAACGTAAAAGTTCGGAAATGTGGATGTTGAGTGTACTTAAAAAAGACTTTAGAAACTTAGAAAAGTAGACCTTAAAATTATAGCAGACATAAAATATCATCAAAGTAAGCCAAGTTCCGCAACGTAACTAAGTGAGGGATAAACTGACGGAATGCAATTATCACATTTATTTTATTTATTAACAACTAAATGAAACAAAAGACACAAAACTATATTTATTATAATCATAAAAACACTAATTAATTAGAATATCGTAGGGGCAGTTGTTTCCGCATCTCGTATTTAGACAATGTATTTATTCCTCTTGCATACCGTAAAAAAACGTTTGAAGAAGCGCAAAAGAAACGAACACAGAAGGCGAGCAGCCAGAATTACTCCGCTCATCATAACATTCGTGGTGCCTTCGTTTGACACATTGTTTTTATATAGTTGGCTGGGTACGAGGTTCGGGTCTCTTTGGTGGGGCGTTTTGTGGCGTTCTCGTGTGATTTTTTTATATCTACTGTAACTTTCAGGTCTACTATAATATATCTGAAAATTAAGAAATAATTTTTTTTTGACAATAACTGACTTTCCTTAATATATGCTCAGTTTTCGCTAACATCCTATATTAGTCCATGTCCCGAAGCTCAAAAAAATACGATTTGACTGCATGTTTTCTGGTGAAAAAAAACTGATTCCTATGCAGAATTTCCCCAGGTATACGGGAAAAATAGTTTTGATGCGATTCAAAGTTGGGAACATTTGTTTTATAACGATTTATAAAAAAAAATATCAATTTTTTTTGTTTTTTTGCTTATATCTTTGCTTCTAGAGCTCGTAGGCAACTTTTACGGCCACCAACTTTTTCGTCATCAAATTTCCTACAAAGATAGGCCAGTTTGCAAATCGATTTATTTAGTGTTTATTATAAACAAATTGCCAAAAATCGCAAAAAAAAAATTTGGATCGAAAATCTTAGAGTAACGTAAAACAAAATCTGCTCAATTAATTTTGATGTTACATTGAGAATTTATAGCTCTCAACTAACTATACAAAAAACGATTTGCGGATTTGCAAAATATTGCTTAGTTTTTTGTAAATTAATTTTTTAAAGTGAAACTGAGGTCTTCTTGCAAAAAGTACGCCATAATATATTGTAATTTGGCCTCGATGAACACATTGCAATTAGCATCATGTATAATTTAATTTTTTTAATTTTTAACGTTTTGTCAAGAAAAAACAATTTTGCAATTTAAACAATTGCAAATATCTCGACTATTATTTAATATATTTTTTTCAAACCAGTGGCATTTTAATCGTCGTAAAAAAAAACACACGTTTTGCAAAAAAGTTAATCTACCTTCCTCGGAAGCCAAGATAGCATGTTTTGACGTTTTTTGAAATTACAGCCAAATTTCAAAATATTACAACTTGGAAAAAATTACCATATGTTCTTTAAGTATTATGTAGGTATATAAAATTTCAAAATATTTCAACTTGAAAAAATTACCATATATACGTTCTTTAAGTATTATGTTACACAATAACCAAAACGTTTTTTTGAGATATCTTGTATAGTTTTGCAAAAAAAATCAAGAAACTGCCATTTTCCAAGCTAGCGCTCTGAACGATAGAATAGACGAGAAAGCAAGCGCGTTTCCAAGTGAAATAGTTTTGCTTGACTTCCCTTCTCTAAGTAAAGCTATAATTCTCTCTCATCTACACTACACACACACATCATTCGTTTGACGGTTGGAACGGGAATTGCGAGTAGTAGTTTACACTCCACATATCCGAACTCACGATATTTCCGAACTTTTTCTCACGATATTTCCGAACTTGTACTTCCACACAACCGAACTTGTCGCTGTCGAATGTCGAATATCGCCGTCGAATCAGCCAGAAAAAACCCTTTGCGCATGCGCCAGGTTCGGTTATCCCGAGGTGATGAAAGTTCGGAAATGTGGAATTTTGCGGAACGAAAAAGTTCGGATATGTGGATGTTGAGTGTATGTACACGTAGCCCATACTCAGCCCATACAGCACTGCCGTCGAGTGACCAGTGGTGGGGCAGGAGAGGAGAGCGCAAAACCAGCGCAAGCTTGGAAAATGGTAGTTTCTTGAATTTTTTTTTGCAAAACTATACAAGATATCTCCAAAACGTTTTGGTCACTGTGTAACATAGTACTTAAAGAACATATGGTAATTTTTTTCAAGTTGAAAAATTTTGAAATTTGGCTGTAATTTCAAAAAAACGTGAAAACGTGCTATCTTGGCTTCCGAGAAAGGTAGAGTAACTTTTTTTTAAATGTGTGTTTTTTACGACGATTAAAATGCCACTGGTTTGAAAAAAATATATTAAGATAAATGGTCGAGATATTTGCAATTGTTTAAATTGCAAAATTGTATTTTTCTTGTCAAAACGTTAAAATTATTCTTTTTTTAAATTATACATTATGCTAATTGCACTCTGTGTTCGCCGAGGCCAAATTACGATATATTATGGCGTACTTTTTGCAATAAAACCTCTGTTTCACTTTTAAAAAAATTATTTACAAAAAAACTAAGCAATATTTTGCAAATCCGCAAAGCGTTTTTTGTTAAATTAGTTGAGAGCTACAAATTCTCAATGTAACATCAAAATTCATTGATCAGATTTTGTTTTACGTTACTCTAAAGATTTTCGATCTAAAAATTTTTTTGCTAAAAATAAAAAAAGATTTTTGGCAATTTGTTTATAATAAACAATAAAAAATCGATTTGCAAAATGGCCTATCTTGTAGGAAATTTGATGACGAAAAAGTTGGTGGCCGTAAAAGTTGCCTACGAGCTCTAGAAGCAAAGATATAAGCAAAAAAAAAACAAAAAAAATGCTATTTTTTTATAAATCGTTAAATAAACAAATGTTCCTGACTTTTATTCGCATCAAAACTATGTTTCCCGTATTGTTGGGGAAATTCTGCATAGGAATCAGTTTTTTTTTCTACCAGAAAACATGCACTTGAAATATTCTTCGGGACATGGACTAATATTTATCACAAACCGAGTTCGATGTTTCACCTACTCTGTACAAAAACTTCAGCCACACCTTGATCGTCTTCTGTCAATAATAATTAAAAATCGCGTAACCCATGCCGACGCAACCCTTCAGAGAAGAAAATCGTTCTCTTACAGAAACGAGGGACGATCACCCGAACCGTGAGCCGACCAAGTCTTCGCTTTCTTCCGAGAAGAACTCGGAGATCGGCTACGACAGCTGCAGCAACAGCAGCAGCGCTCACAGCAGCCTGGAGAAGCAGAACTGGGACAAGATGCTCAACGACAGGAACCACGTGAACACCCTCATCGACGAGATGTTTGCTAGCGTCCTGGAGGTCCAGTTCAACGACGAGGAGGCCGTCACACGGAAGCCGCCAGTCCCCAATCGCGTCGACGGCCTGTCGCAAGATAAGACCAAGATAATAATAAACTCAGATTCGGTCTACGAGAATGTGAGAATCGAAAACGGCGTCGTGAGCTTCGACGGCGGCAGGACGGATGAGAACGCGCCCAAGACGATCATCGTAATAAAGAACGATTCCAGCGACATGGACGAGAAGAAGGAAAACGGGAGTAGTTCGAACAGCAACTCCGTAGAGAGGGCGAAGCAGGTGATTTTTTTGTTTGTTTCGCTTCGGCTGGTTGGCCTCAGAATCGAAGACGTTTTAGTGTAACACTTTTTTTGAACAAACAGATGGCTAATTATGAGGATCTTTCAAGAGCACTGCCATTTGGGTCATATTTATTTACCACCCAGAACCTGGTTTATTTATATTCGCATATATGATTCTTAATGCGTAAAGTTTATTTTTTTAAGCAATACAGAAATTAAATCAAAACACAGTACCTACCACCAGTGGCGTAGCTATTGCGGTTGGGGGAAGGGGAGGGGTAGTTGTTCTTTTTTTTTTTAAATAACATCGATTTGTGTAGTTGAAAAGTAAAACACACTGTATAAACAGTGTCCTTTACAGTTTAAAAATTGGCAAATTTTTATTTTCTGTCGGAATGACGTACCTTTAACATTACAAAAGTCTTCGAGGGATTTGCAACAGACTAGGAGTGAATTTATTAGAAGTCAAGGGTTCCAACTGTTGTGTTAAATCAGAGCAATAAACTGAAGCAGTAATTATTCCGATAGATACACGACACACGATACTGCAGCCCATGACATAATTATTAGGCACCATAAAATTCTGATTTTAATGAAATTATATAAGAAATAGTTAAAACAGGTTGATGGTCATGAAGACTTGTTGAATATAATACAAATCTATCCCGACCTAAGTCGACCTCCCCTCATCCTTTTTTCCTAATTAAATATATATTTTATATAATAAAATGTATAAATCAATACGATGTACTAGGGTTGCTATTTTTAATTAAAAATCATTGAATGCAATATTTTGCGGTCATTACGGTCATTCTTTTTCTTAAAAAAAATAGTACCATTCGAAAACCAAAGGTGTACATAAAACGTCAAAGTAAGGTTGCCTACCATTTTCCCGCCGTATACGGGGTTGCCAGGTGTAAACAGGTGAACTGATATTAGTAAATTACCATCATCGTTTTTCCTAATGAATTATATATGAAAATGTAGTTAATTTTATTGCGGATATGATGGTATAGGGTTGCCTTTGCGAAAGTGCGCAGAGGCTAGGGTTGCCGCGATTTAAAGTATGCAGTCGATATATTTTTTTGTAACAATAAATGTATTAATTGTATTCAAAAATGATTTTCTTTTATTGAGCCTGTTTTATAAATAAAAAATATATTAGTGTATGTTACTTATATATTGTTAATTTACTATAATACTTATATACCTAGCAGAAGTTCTGCATGCGTTAAACCGCAAAAAAAATATGTAAACATACAAATGCAACAAACTCGTTCTCATATTTATTACTAAAATTATTATTATTGTTATTTTTCTTACTATTAATATTGTTGTTGTGTATATATTTTATTTAATTTGTTATTTATATATACCAGATTTTCGGTTGAAATATTGCATCTCTTTTATCGCTTTTTAAATACTATTATTTCATTATTATTAATTTATATTCACACTTCTCAGCGTAAACGCTGGAAAACATTCACCCATTCAACATGCAGACAGTGATGGCTTGATATCCCATCCTCGCCTCCAGCAAGAATTAGACTCAGGCGAGGGGAGGAAATTGATCTTGTACCAAAACCTTCCTAACAATGTGACACGTTTGTAGTACAACTGCCTTGTGGCCACTTCTAATAATATTATAAAACTGTCCTAATGCCGCGATGTTCTTGGTGAATCTGGTCGTCATCTGCCGATTTGCTATTATTATTATCATTTTGTTTTATTATGATTGTTGTTGTTAATTATTTACCCCAGAACACAGAACACTTCTGTGTCCTTCTCTATCACATATATTAATACGTGCAGTGCTCTCCGTCGCGCCTTATCTCTTACTCAATTATTCATACTTTACATCGCAGCAACCCTAGACTCTGCGTACTTTCGCAAAGGCAACCCTATACCATCATATCCGAAATAAAATTAACTACATTTTCATATATAATTCATTAGGAAAAACGATGAGGGTAATTTACTAATATCAGTTCACCTGTTTACACCTGGCAACCCCGTTACGGCGGGAAAAATGGTAGGCAACCTTACTTTGACGTTTTATGTACATCTTTGGTTTTCGAATGGTACTATTTTTTTTAAGAAAAAAGAATGACCGTAATGACCACAAAAAAAATGCATTAAATAATTTTTAATTAAAAATAGCCTTGCGCGGATATGGCGCGGCAACCCTAGTATTGTATTGATTTATACATGATTTATTGTATAAAATATATATTTAATTAGGAAAAAGGATGATGGGAGGTTGACTTAGGTCGGGATCTTGTACTATTAATTGTTCCTCAGTGAGCTTTTATCACTTCTGAAATTCGTTTTTGTAAATTTGCCACTAGTATCTTACACGTTGACACAAACGAAATATATATATTTTTTTTGGATTGGGCGCATCCCTCTTTATATAATAGACCACAAGTGCTCTGTAGGATTCAAATCCGGGCTGTGTGGGTCCATTCTAATAAATCAACGTTATTTTCACGAAACCACGTTTTTGTTACTGCTGAAGTATGGCAAGGTGTGATTATTTTGTTGAAATGGTACCCCATCGGTATTTGTGCCGTACAATTTCTCTATCGACGGGTGCAAAACTTCGTCAAGTATAGCTGTACAGGTTTGTGAAATAATTCGACTAAGTAAACAGTTCACCAACCCCTGCAGGTGACATACACCCCCAAAAACATTATGCTACCTCCACCACGTTTTACGGTAGACACCACACAATCTCGGCGATATTTTTTACCAGGCCTGCGACTTACCAAAACTTGTGTACCAAAAAATCTGGAACAATTTTGTTTAAAGTTAATATTAACTTAACATATTTTGGAATAAATTCAGTATATAAACAAATCGACTATATTATCTCTTCATTGCTAAACAAATTGAGAATTAGGAACAATTATAATAATAATATTTAATTAAATGTATTTTTCCAAGTCCAAACACGTTTACTTTTCCGTAATATTCGCACTAAATATAATCCATAAAATGCGCTTTTTATGTACAACTAAAAAAATTGGTATTATATTGGTATACATACATATATCGGAAAGTGGTATAACGTAACAAAATCTTATGTATTTCAAATGCCACTTAATATTCACGTGGTCTCGAATCTAACACACTTTGGAACGATCCAATAGCTAAACAAATTGACCTTTTTAATCTGTCTCGAGCTGTAAACAGGAAAACGATGCGGGCCAACTACAAGCTTCGGCGAATTTTATTTACTGTCCTCGTTTGTCGCCGACAGCCGAAGCCCAGGTTACATTTTTTTCTGCGGAAACCTGTCTTTATGCAAATTTCATGACTAAAAAAAAAATAATAATCCGAAATTAGCGCTAACGAATGTTATATAGACTGACTACCTATGTTGGCGTCTTCCTCAGCTCGGCTTTGTCTTCCTCAAATATTTACTGAAAAGTTGCGTTTAGAATTTTTAAACGTACCTCGAAGATACGCTACAAGTCTATTGAACTTGGTCGTTGATAGGTACTCTGGGAAAATAAAATGAACTCTGGTTGACCATGAAGAAGCGAAAAGTCTTATAAGTGACACCTTTATTTTCAAACGTTGATTTTGTAGAATACTGGTCGCCTCTTAAAAATCTTAAGACGGATTTCCACTTATGCAATTTATGCCTGCAATGTGATGCAGCAATTTTTTGCCGCAATATCGAAAACTTTGCGCGGCGATTTACACTATGTAATTTTCATTGCAAGAATCAGGTGCTAGACTTAAAATTTTGTTTTTTTTTTTGCCAACTGCAATTGTAGCATTGTCAACATTGTTTATTTATGCAGTTGAGATACATACAAGGTAATTTAAATCATCGCATCATCTCATCTGAACGAGAAGATGGGATTTTTCTGTTTTTGTTAAACAAGTAACTAACAGCACTAAATTCAGGACTAAGCCTGTTGAACTTGGAATTAACAACTATCAGGTTCTCCGACATGGAATGTACGTATGTTGGTACCCAGTTAATTACAAGAATTATTAATGTAATCAGAATTGCTTGCAACAAGTTGCATAGTGAAGCCAAAAAATATTACGGCAAAAAGTTGCTGCAACAAATTGCAGGCACAAGTTGCATCATTGGAAATCCATTTTTATTAACTATTATCCAAATATTAACTATTCTGCGATTAACGTCAGATTCTAAGGCTTTAAAATTTAGGTATGTGAAGTTCCGCACCTGCCAAATTCGAGTTTTCCCATTTTATTTAGCGCATTCGTCTGTCCAAGGAAGGTCCATGTTTGTCGAATAAATAGTTTTCACTTCTTCAAACTCATCTTCACTTAAAAAAGATATGGTAGCATTTTTTTTTTTTGAAAACCTATCTTTCCAAATATTATTAAAAATAAAATATTGAATGCTATAGTTCGTTTGCCCAAGGTTTATCTTACGTTCGTTCTTACATAAAAAAAAATAATTCGAATTTGAAGGCGTCAACAAATTTAGGAGGTATGGGAACATACTATAATTTTCCATTAGGTATACAGGGTGCCCCATTATTAGGGGTCACAGTGAAGCTGCAGATTCTTTCGGGTAAAAATATTACGATTCAACCCAACTTACCTTAGTCCAAGAGTTATTGGTAACCAAGATACAGGTTGTCAAAGTTTATTTTCAATTTCCGTAAATAACTTATGTAAAAAACAATTTTTTTTTCAAAATTTGGTGATTGGGGTTTTTTTGAGGAGAGGAATTTTATTTTGTCAATAATTTTGATGTAAGCTGTAGAGGGCACTCTCTGGAGCATTCTGAATGTATAAAAAATTGTGTCTTTTTTTGCGTCTTAGAATATTGATGTTTTTATTGAAAATATCGATTTTTCCATGGTTTATTGAGAGAAAAGGTATACCCTTTAAATTAAATGTCGCTCCGAATGACCGTTTTTGAGATATTTGCGTTGAAAATGTTCAGTGCAATAACCTATTTAAATCATTATTGTGAGATTTACAATTAATATTCCATTAAGGCAACTGACGATTTTCTCACTAAAAATAAGACGATTGATATAAACATGCTTAAGTAAAATATTTCCGAAATACAGTGTGTTAAAGTTGAAAATTGAAAAAATATCATTGATAATATTTTTATTATTAATTATTATTAATTTTTCATTGACAAAAAGTTGTATTGTCGTAAGGGACACCTAACTGTAAAAAAAACTTTCGGCAGGGGCGTAGGATGTCGGTAAATAACTCCTTTATCCCCTTTATATTAATTTATAATTTTACGCCGCTGTCGCTACATTAGTTTTGACTATTATTTTTAATTTTTTAATGTATTTTACGTAGGTCATGTTCTACTGTTGTAAACCCATAATAATAAAGTGGATGATTTTCGAGATAATTTGCACTTAAAAGTTTGTACATTTTGTTTCAAATTATTTTTGATTTTTTTTTATTGGGAGCTTTTTACAAATTTTCTGATATACTATATACTAGTTTTATTTAATTAACTCGACTTAAGACTTCCTATTCTGGTATTTTTTTTTTTTTAGTTAATCAAAGAACAACTTTGTTTTTGCACTGAACATAAACGCAAATATCTCTAAACCGGTCAGTTGGAGCAACTTTTAAAGGGTACACTTTTTCTGTTAATAAATAGGGGAAAAATCGATAGTTTAAATATAAACATAAAAAATATTCGAGAGATATAAAAGACGCAAAAAACTTACATATTTTTTTATGTATTTAGAATGCTGCAGAGAGCGCCCTCTACAATTTACATCAAGATGATTAACAAATTATAATTCCTCTCCTCAAAAATTGTTTTTGTTATTTACGGAAATCGAAAATACAGTTATACCTATGACCCCTGTATCTTGGTTATCAATAACGTTTGGACTAAGGTAAGTTTGGTTAAAGGGTAATATTTTTACTCAAAGAATTTGTAGTTTAGCTATAGCCCCTTAAGGTGACCGCCTACATTAGGAGGTCAAAATCAAGCACTTTTTCGTGGATTTTTTACAAAGAAACTACACAATGATTTTTTAAATTTTTTTATTTTTTTTTTTTTTCAACAAAAATTTTTAAAAAAAATTTTTTAAAAAAATTTAAAAAAAAAAAAAAAAAAAAAAAAAAAAGATGCCTTTGAAAATTCCTTCTCCACGGCGCACAGTGGGCGAAAACGGCAAATTTTTTCGCAAAATAAGATAACTCCCCACAGAAAACTCCGATCATTGTGATTTTTTTATTTTATTTTACAGGTTTTGGACAGTAGATTAAAGGAAAATTGGTCCGACACACGTTGAGGTTTAAAGAGGGGGAGAGACACCCATAAGGGACCCTATATCCCAGTAACTTTCCAAATAAAGCTTTTAAGCTCCAATAACCGCATACCTCCAACTTTTAAACCCTCCTGACCTTATAACATAAGCTTTCAAAACCACGTGACCCCATAACTTGAAATTTTATACCCCCATAACCCCATAACCTACAGCGGACAGACTGGCCAGAGCAGGATCAATAGGGTACCCCATAGGACCTGAACCTATATTAGGGGTCCCCTATTCAATGGGGGTTTCAACCATGAAAGAGCTCCTAAATAAGGAGTTCAAAAAGTCATGGCAAGAAGCCCCGGGTATGAGGCAGGCGAAGACCCATATTATTGGGCCTTCGCTCAAATTAACTCAAAGTCTCCTAGGTATGAACCGAAGAGACATTAGAACGGTTACAGGACTCCTTACAGGCCACTGTCACCTTAAAAGACCTCCACATGATAATGGTCATAGATGATCCTGAATGTGGATGGTGCATGGAGGAGGAGGAGGAGACTGCATCTCACATCCTCACAGAATGCCCTGCAATTGCAAGGGTCAGAGAACGGCACTTTGGGAGCTGTGTTCTGAACCCAGATGATGTTAAGAGAATTCACCCCAGGAAAATATGCGCCTTTGCTAGAGAGGTCGGCATACCTGGGTGAATACTCATGGAATGTGGGTGCAAAATGGGCCCGTCAGGCGGCCTAAGTGCATGGGTTTTCCCGCCCACTTTTCTTATTCAATTAAATTCAATAACCCCATAACCTCTACTTTTAGACCCCCATCTACACAAAAAAATAAATTTCTCTAAAACTCAAAAACTGAGGCTCTTATGCCTAACATCTCTAACCTAAGCTTTCAATCCCCATGACCACATAACTTAAGCTGTTAAACCCCTATAACCCCACAACCTCAGTTTTCAAACTTTAGAACCCTATAACCAATGACTTTATACTCCTACAAAGAAAACCTTCTAAATCAAATCTAAAGGTTCAAAACTGAGGTTATGGGGTTATAAGGGTTTAACAGCTTAAGTTATGGGGTCATGGGGATTAAAAACTCAGGTTATATAGATATTGGGGCATAACTATACTGGGATATGGGGTCCCTTATGGGGTGTCTCTCCCCCTCTTTAAACCTCAACCGCGTGTCGGACCAATTTTCCTTTAATCTACTGTCCAAAACCTGTAAAAGAAAATCACAATGATCGGAGTTTTCTGTGGGGAGTTATCTTATTTTGAGAAAAAAATTGTCGTTTTCGCCTACTGTGCGGCGTGCAGGATAGCGTCCCATAGAATCATCTGAATCATAAAAATAATTTTTTTTTTGTAATTTATGAGTATAGCTTCTATTTGAACTAAAAAAAATCATGAATTTATTAAAATAAATAAAAAAAAATTGTTGTTTAAACAATATAATTGATTTTTTGTTGAAAATGTTCGTGTTTTTTTGTTAATATCTTTTTTTTGGCAATAATTATTACTGATTTTTTTAGTTCAAACAGAAGGTAATTAAATTAGCTTTAATTAAAATAAAAAAGTCGATCCGTCCAGTAGTTTTTGAGTAATCGTGCACGCCAATTTGAAATACATCGTTTCGAGAAAAACGCGTTTAAATTGTTCGTCGATATGAAAAATAGTCGATAAAATTTTTTTATCGTTTATTTACCTTAACTTTTTTGGTCAATCTGCTATCCCTGCTCCAAAAGAAAGTCCCTCCTCTTCTTCAAACACTTCATTCCTTTGTAATTGTTTCGGCTTGATTCGGCTTCGTTCTACCGACACTTCGGAGCACGCGCACTATATATTATATTTAGACTGTTTACAGTTCGAATTCGGACTTTGGACTAAAGGAAACTTTGGGAGCATATTCTACAGATGATATACTTTCAATTTAAGCAAAAAAAATCGATTTATTTGACCTTCTAATGTAGGCGGCCCCCTTAATGGGACACCCTGTATATTTATTAATATCTCGGGAGTTAAACTAACACGATTGGTAATATTAACTTCCACTTTAGTGTATAACAATAGACTAAACAAAGTAAAACAAGAAAAACTCACATTTTTACCTATTTTAAAATTAAATATAACAAAGTATTGGAAAAAATGAAAAAAAAGACCCCGATTCTGTAAAATGTTTCGATTCTGACGCTGGCCAGCCAAAACAGTCTACGCACGCAACTTCAGACCATAAATTTAAAAATACTAGGTGAAATTCAAGGACCAAATCAACCACGAGCTGCTCATCAATGAGCTGCAGTGCATGAAGAAGGACCAGGCAAAGATACTGAAACGTCAGCGGAAACCGTCGAAGGACATTTACGACGACAGTGTAGTGCCAAATAGTGAAAGGGACGCGCCTACAAGCGAGCCTCCCGAGTGGTCGGAGGTCGGTGGTGGGGAGCAGGAGACGAAACTGAACACTTGCCAAATTACAATCAACGACGTCGACAACGGGGAAGAAAAGAAGGGCGTCAATCTGGATTACGAAAGGTTTGCGATTTTTTATCTCGTTAGAGAAAGCTTTTCATTTGATTTGAAAACATCTGGCAACCGTGCCAGAAAATGTTACATGCCGTGTTGCCAAATGTACAGCTATACTTTGCTCAATATATTTAATTTTTAGGTGTCTGCTTTTACTGGTTTTTGACTTTGATCGACTTTTACTTTCTACTGCTGAGGTTCTAATCGAAACTGCTATCGGAAATATAACTTAAACAGGGTTTCCGGGAAATGGGTGTACAACGTAATAGCAGAGATTCCTAAAATCCCTAAAATACCGAAAATTAAACGATTTAGGTCATCTTGCATATAGTTGCTTCGTTTAGCTGCTAGAGGGCGTCAAAATTCAGGAATTTGTTTTATTTTTCTTTAATAATTCGATATGGCTCATGGCTTACAATAGACGGTTTTTACTGATATCGGGGCGCACCTGATATTTATTAATATCGAGTGTACTTTTATATTCTTATATTGTATTCAGAGGCATTGATACATCTTGCAAAATGTTGATTGGATGAGCTGTTTAGCCGATAAAAATAAATTTCAAAGGACTGTTTGTTCAGACAGCTAGTAAACATAAGCTGCTTACGATTTGACACATACTGAGGAAAAATTTAACTGATGAGTTATCTCGCCTCACTTCAGTAGTTGACTCTTCAGGATAATGTTCAAATAGAATGTACCACTAACTGAGAAAACGTGAGGTGAGGAACTGAGGTGAGGAACTGAGGATTTAATGCAAATCGTAAGCAGCTATAGTAACCAGAATTAACAGGAATCCTTGCTTTTGTCCTCTACTGCAGCTGTTGTTTAAAAATTGAAAATTTATTTTCCATGAAAATTTCCTCTGATAATCGAACACTCTTTAACGGCTATACAAAGCAAGTATAGTTGTACGCAAATTTGCCTAAATCGTTTTATTTAGAATCAAGGAATCTCTAGTTATTTCGTTGTACACTCATTTGTCGGACATCCTGTATAATTGTTTTGATGTTCTAAATTGTTCTGTCAAATCGTACTATGAGAAAGTACATTACAGTACGTATAATACTACATAGGTAATTAGAAAACACCGTGTTCACTTTTTTTATTTAAGTTAATTTAAAATCAACGCCAATTTCATTGTGATAAAATTCAGTCTGAAAGGTAGGATCGTTGTTTTGTTATTAGTATCAAAAAAATGTGTTATGTTTGAGTGTGACCGAAATGATTCCTTTTGTGCTCTGAGTTATAAATGGACCGGATGGATATTTCAATGACGAATAAGAGTCGTCATGGTCTTTATTTGGCTTATCGTATTAAGATATGTATGGACTATGTAATCAAGTTACACCATCACTACATATTAAAACAATTTCCTTTGCATTGGCTATTCACATTTTAAGTTTTGTATAAATCGCTACCGGTCATGACTTAAACAAATATTTTAGCTTTGTTGTTGGTAAATAATACTTTAAATATCAGTACAAGTCGTTCTAAAATAATAATTATGTTTGTTGTGATAAGTTATTAGTCATCATTATTCAAGGTCTTGTTTAACTCTGTGTAGCCATCTATAAAATAAACGTAATGTCGAAATATTGTGTGAAATTCCTTTTTTTTTCTCTTATACATTAACATAATGAATAATAAAAAATTAATAATCTATTGGAGTCTACATAATTTTCAGCTCATTTTGGAAAGATATTAACTGCTTAAACTGTTCAGTAACGATATCCATTATATATATTTATTCAGGGAAAGTTTTTATTTCACATTACATTACTATACAAGTGATATGCCGAGTCGATAAATCGCAGACCCTCATAGAACAGTAAGATAGAATGGAGAAGTAGATAGCAGTGGCGGCTAACTAAATTAGAAAGAAAATTGAATTAAAATATCATATTTTAGTGAGTGGTTTTTAGACCTAAATAGAAGGCTATATCAGGAAAAAAAAACTTTAATTGAAACTTTCAAAAAAGATTTCACAAAATGTCTGTCCCACCAGAATATCTGGGAAATATTGTTTTTCTTAATCACTAAATACAAAATCTTTTTATTCCTGTGACTTTATTTTATGATTTTATTTTCACTTGATAATTATGAAAATATGTATTTCACAAATATTTTACTAGCCACACCCAAGATTTTCTGGAAAGGCAGACATTTTTTTGAATTCCTCTTTTTTTTGAAAGTTCGTTTGAAGTTTTTTTTGCTATTATAGGGGTAATGCGAGGGTCCCATGCGAGAGGTAAAACGCTGATCATTTTAGTCAGCGGTTTACCTCTCGCATCGGTGTACATTTTGTACACCGATTCTTATTTTAGAAGTAATACCCGGGTATTACTATGAAATTTTCCCGCTAATACCTAAATTCTCGTTATAATTCCCCATGAATCCCCGAATACCCCAGTAATTCCCACTAATACCCTACTAGTACCCTAATAAAATCCAAGGAATTAGTAGGTATTAACACTGAATTATTAGTTAATGTTTTTGATACTACTTTGTTATTGCTATTAATATAAACTGCTCGTCAAAATTAGCTTAACACTTTTTAGATGAGCGCCATTTTCGTTCTGTTTGAGCTAGAGACTTGCGGTTTGAAAATTCCGGTAGCCTATAAGGTTGTTTTTAATGCCCCGAACGAACTCGCTACACTGTGACTTAAACGGTTCGCCGTCCACACCCCAAAAACCAACCCTATGTCGAAATTTGAATTCGCAAGATTTTGACGGCAACTTCAAGTCCTACAAGATGGATTAAGAAGGACGCTGTCGGGTAAAAACCCTATTCTGGCACACATTACGACCTCCCCAACAAGTCCTGAGCATTTGGTCGCTATCCCCACCCTTTCAACACATTTCCAGCCCCCGTGATTCATCCCTCTGCAGTTATGCTGGATTTAACATGCTCTGACCACTGGTTGACGGTTTCATTGATCCAATTGCTGCTAAAATCAATTGGTCTGGGGTGTCACAGCCAATTTTCACCCGCAGACGATTCAAACATCCCTCCAGACCATCGCTACACCTACCCCCCACTCACCCCTCTGGTTCCACCACTGTTGGAGGCTACGTGGGCAGTCGTTTGGTCTCTAATTCATGTCCTAGGATCACATGAAGTATCTCGAAGTTAACTGGACTCACTAGGGTCCGTCGATTGGGCGCCAAAAGTAAAATTCCACCCCCCAAGCTACCCCATGCAAATTTGTTATGTTGAGGGGTTGTAAGCAGGTCTCTCCACGTGGGGTGACTTAGAAAGAGTTCATGAGTAAGCCTGAACCCATTCCGGCCCACTCCGAGTAGTTCGTCTCTTTCAAATCCTTCTTTGTATCCCAGTACCCTGTTTTTTTAACACCCTGCAAAAAAAATCGAGTTGGCGAAAATTCTTAAATGAGAGGTCGTTGGATAGGTGCACCCTTCCCTTACACTCGTGCGAATCAAAAATCGTGAAATCCGCGAGAGAGGTGTTCCTTGTAGCTTGGGCAAGCGAACGCCCGACTTTCCCAACGCCTGGAAGATAGTAGGCTGGGGCCGTTACCTTTTTGAGATGAAAAAATTAATAGCAGGCAACGGCCGGCTGGAATATATAGTTTAGGTCATAAAAAATGAAAAAAAAAACTTTGGAACTTGAGATGAAGAGAAGTAGTGAAATGGGGTGCTATTTAAGGGATGAAAACCGTTTTTCGTGATTTGTCGCGAAGCGTGATCTAGAGAAAAGTGTTTCATACAAAAGTTGTAGATAATAAAAAAATCTAAAACTTTTATTCCATATATTTTTCAACATAACAAAGTTTGCGAGAAAATGACGAAAAACCGATTTTTCTGTTTTTATTTTTTTTCTCGCTTCAAAATTATTTAATTTAAATGAAACTTTATGAAAGTACGTAATTATGTGCATGTAATAAGCATGAATTTTTTTCAATTATGGGAAATAAATTAATATTTTTCGAGATTTTACCATTTTTCCGAAAAAACACCCCAATCTTCGGCGAACAACTATATTGATTTTTTTTGGATATTGATGTTCTACTAATGCTCATTTTTTTCTTCGAGATGTCTACTTTCAAGTGGTACATCGATGTTAATGATTTATTGTCATTTAGCAGCTTAAAATTAAGAAAAACCGAAAAAAAATTTTTCGAATCTCGAAAATCTCGATTTTTTCCATTATTTTCAATTTTTTAGCATATTTATGTTAATAATTCATAATATCTTAATGAAAAAACTTACTTTGGTATAAAATAAATAAAGTTGAATGAATTTCATCACGGCAAGGTAGGGAAAACTTCATCAAGTGGATTTGTTTGTAGCTTGCTGATACAGCTCAAATCGTAATTGATTTAATGAGTTATAAATTTTCTTACTTTTATAAATACTAGCTGTAAGTTGAGATCCATTTTTTGCTATGTTTATGTGGTCTGCATCTTTTTGATAATAAACACTGGCTAAGTTTAATAAATTTTTATTGTCCAATAAAGATCTTACTATTGTTTTTTTCCCTTTTCCAGCAAAACTTGGAAGTTATATCACATCCAGAGAAAGCATGAAGAAACGCTATATTACACTTGTATTCAAATACCTGTATTGTATTTCAAATACCTGTATGCTGAGAAATTTCACATTTTGTAATTTTTTTTTGTTTGAATACATAACAGTATTTTTTTTGTTTGTATTTAATTTTAGCTTTTTTTTGTTTGGTTGGATAAGGTCCAGGAATAAATAACAACTATTCGATTTTTGCCTAGTTGTTATTTATTCCTGAACCTAATCCAACCAAACAAAAAAAAAAATAGAAGAAGGTCGCTAAATTCCCCACAGATATGGAAAATTCAATTTTAGCGTGGTTTCCAATAACAAAATTCATTCAACTTTATTTATTTTATAGCAAAGTAAGTGTTTTCATTAAAATATTATGAATCATTAACATAAAATATGCTAAAAAATTGAAAACAATGGAAAAAATCGAGAAATTCGAGATTCGGAAAATTTTTTTTTCGGTTTTTCTTAATTTTTTAGCTGCTAAATGACAATAAAGCACTAATATCGACATACCATTTGAAAGTAGACATCTCGACGAAAAAAATGAGCACTAGTAGAACATCAGAATCCAAAAAAAAATCAATAAAGTTGATCGCCGAAGATAGGGGTGTTTTTTCGGAAAAATGGTAAAATCTCGAAAAATATTTATTTCGCATAATTAAAAAAATTCATGCTTATTATATGCACATAATTACGTACTTTCATAAAGTTTCATTTGAATTAAATAATTTTGACGCGAGAAAAAAAAATAAAAACAGAAAAATCGGTTTTTCGTCATTTTCTCGCAAACTTTGAGGTGATGTTGAAAAATATATGGAATAAAAGTTTTAGATTTTTTTATTATTTACAACTTTTGTATGAAACACTTTTCTCTAGGTCACGTTTCGCCACAAATCACGAAAAACGGTTTTCATCCCTTAAATAGCACCCCATTTCACTACTTCCTTCATCTCATGTTCCAAAGTTTTTTTTTCATTTTTTTATGACGTCAACTATGTATTCCAGCCGGCCGTTGCCTGCTATTAATTTGTTTTTTTTTTTCAGCATTAAAAATCCGTAACGGCCCCAGCCTATAGGCCACCTCTGACAACACCTGTCCAGTGTCACATAATTTTTTGGAGTTTGACAAATACTTTTTTGAAGTTTTCAATTCCCAACAGCGTCCTTCGTACTATCCTGTGTGTCTCTGAAATTGCCGCCAAAATCTTGCGAATTCAAATTTCGACATGGGGTGTGGACGGCGCACCGTTTGAGTTACAACATAGCGCCTTCCGAGCATTCAAACCAACCCTATAGTCTACCGAATACCGAAAATTAAAAAACCGCAAGCCTCTAACTTAAATAGAATGCAAATGGCGCTAATCTAAAAAGTGTTACGCTGATTTTGACGAGCGGTTAAGAACAATAAAACGAGTTTATTTTTTTCCTTGATAACCGTGGCATATCCGAGAAAATAGAAAGAGGTAAAAAAACAACTGTGCTATATCGTGCATATTTTTGTAGTGTTAAAAATCAACCCACCCACAAAAAAAATATGATACAAAAATGAATGGGAGCTGCTTGATTCAACCCCATGTGGGTGCAGAGGGAAAATAAAAATTGTACTCCAAGACGTCCTTCTATTAGTAAGACACACACACACCAAATATCAGTCTCACGTTATTCCACTATTGAGTTAAAAAAAAACAAACAAAAATTGGTTGGCCCTATATGTGCGAATAACTTTTTAGAGAGAAAAAAGTTGAAATAAAAAACCCTTTAAAATCACCTGTATAATACAATACACCCTTTAAAAGTGTTAACTATCGGACACCCTATATAATTTACTAAAAATATAGTTCTAGGAAGTTAAAGCTGTTAACCACAAGAATGTAGGTAGAATATTTCACCTGTCTAATAACCTCCAATTCTTGTTAACAGTCACGCCTTGTACATGATCTAAATAATATTTTTTATGCGCAGTTATACGCAGTATTAAATATGCAATACTAAAACTAATTACCATACCTGGTATTAATAATTTTGAATGATACCGTAAAATGGCAAGGTCACTGAAGGATATTTAGATGAAAGTTGACAAATTAATTGGATATTATTCTAAGCCGTTACCTTTATTAAAGCAAAACAGAAATAAGTGTTTTCCGTTCTTAGTCATAGTAATATTCCTTGTGCAATTCTATTTACTGTTTTTGCACAACAAACAGTACATAAACTGAAAAGAAATAAAAGTCATCTTAAACTGACAGTAGATCAACTTATAGACTAATTGAAATATTGCAAAAAAAATTCATGTTTATACTTTTTTTGGGGTGTTTTGATAAATAAAAATTGTCTTCATTTATTTATTCAATAAGGTATTCAATAAAATATAACACGTTTTTTAAGCATTTCGATATTCAGTTAGATAAAAAATATATATTTCATAAAGTGCGCACCATATGGGAACATTTTTAGCGACTTTTTTTGAAATATAACTTTGAGGCTAAATTGTGCTTAAAAATTATGAAAAACTTCCTGTTCGAACGGGGTCATGTGATTTTCGGTACCTGTCATATTTTATATTTATCAAAAAAATCACTCAAATTGGACCTATTTATTCCGATTCAAAAGAAAAATACTGAAGAAAGTTGTTTCTTTCCAAATTTTACATAAGTATGCCAAATTTGAATTATCTATTAGAACATTTGTTTTTGCCACTACATCTACAAAACTGGCCTGAAAATTTATACACTTCGAACTTCGAAAAAAACACTTTATTTCAGTAGGTTTACCACACCACTAATTATTTATTACAAAATATCGATTATAATATACATATATTTTTCAAATTTCAATGGATTTAGCACACCACTAACTGTTTTTAAGGCCGCTTTACAGTTCGCATTTTTTCTTGCGGATTTATATTGCAGCAAATTTTATTGCGCAAGAGATTTCGGTGTTATTTTACAATTTTCATTGCTAATTTTAGTTGTTAGCCACTGTTACCAAAATATAACTGATTAACTCATTTGCTAGAAAAAGGTTTAACCATTTTGAATAGGCAAAATAGACACGATTGAATCTCAGTGAGGGAAAATTCATAAAATCACAAAATTCAGAAATTTCAGATATCACAAAACACAATACAAACCAAGAAGACTAGAATATAAGGAGACCGAATTCCGTTGTTGGTGACGGGTCGAAATCTGAAAACACAATAATGCTATCTTTATCAAACATTTCGATTGTCACATAATTCAGCAAAGAGGAAATCGCCCTCCCTCAGCAGCACACCTGAGACAGGTTCTACAAGAGTTCTTCTTTGTACAAACCAGTGGAAAACACTTATTTCAAATGGCGTATAATAAGTACCAGTGCACTTTTTTGTGTCAATCCGTCCACTCAATATTCGTCTTTTTTCAACTTCCGACAAGTAATTTTTTTTTCCCAAGAATTTCTGCCACTGACGATTTACAAATATTGTACATCTTACATAGATCAACATTTTTAACACCATTTTTTGCGTGATTTATCAGATCCAGCTTTTGCTCCAAGGTTAGCCTCTTAGCAGGCTCTTTTCTCTGCAAATAAACAGTACAATAATGTTTGTTTTGTATCACGGTTTTCTTAAAAATACATATATTCTCATCATTTTTCATTTCAGTTTTAAATTATTATAGGTTACGTCAACAAAATGTTCAATAAAACAAAACTTTACTTTACAAAATAATTACCTGTATCACTCTCTCCTTTGCACCTGACATTTTTTTTGTTTAAAAAAAACGTTCTTTTATTAGCATGTACACATGTCTGTATGTATTACATTTGCATAAACACCTCGAAAAACAAAGAAAAGTACTAGAATGAGCCAGAAAAACCCTTTGCGCATGCGCCAGCAGTTCGGTTATCCCGAGGTGACGAGAGTTCGGAAATGTGGAAGTTTGCGGAACGGAAAAGTTCGGATATGTGGATGTTGAGTGTATTCTAGTCTTCTTGGATATAACTAATACACGCAAATCCCGGCGCAGTAAACTACTGCGCCGGGCATAGACACGCTAGCAGCGCTAACTGGCGGCTTTCAAAATTCGACCCGCTGCTGCTCGTGTGAAACCTCGGAGGTTCAGTCTCCTTATATTCTAGTCCTCTTGATACAAACGATGGCACATCACGTTGAACGTTGAGGTTATGTCAAACACTTGGCAACATGTAAAATTGCAGATAGCCGCAATAATTATAGCTCCGGGCTTGAAATTTTTATCTGCAAGAAATTGCACATACTTATAAATACGCATGCGGTGCAATAAAAATTGCTGCAATTTTTCTTGCTAGCAAGAACAATTGCGAACTGTAAAAGCGGTACCAAGTATAAATTAAAAAATGTATTTTTTTGAGAAAAAAATAAAACAACGCTGCTAAATTCTGTTTTGTTTGATGCAGAGTTGACATTTGTACCATCCAGCATTTAGGATATGAATTTATGGAAATTAATTTTTTAAGTACTAAGTTGATGCTAGAATAACCGTAAATTCAAACGTGGGAAAAATATTAACCTCAACTTTTAATTTTGCATCAAACATAACAGAATTTAGAAGCGTTATATCAATTTTTTCTTAAAAAAAATACGCATTTTGATTGATATTTTGTAATAAATAGTTTGACTCCTGTCAAACTGGCACCGTTTTCGGCCGAATTATATTACGGGCGTTTACGGCCGATTCCTTCCAACGTTTTAATTACGTGGTATTCTATCGAAGTAGCCATAATACAACCGATTCGTTCGTTGTATTCGGCGAAATTTTGCTGGCATGAGTCAAAAACAAAATTATTTGTTTTCTTTTATAGATGTGGTCCATTTGGATCCGATATACATATATTAAAATATTCTTCAAAACAGTAATTATTATTTTTCTGGTTGTTCCATTAATTGGGGAAAGAGACTATGCTAATCACTAAATCTTGTTGTGGACTGAAAAATATATAAATATGGTGTTGCTTTTTTTTAGTAATAACATTTTTATGGCAGTGTTTGTTTCCGAAGATAAAAACGTTTGCACATTAATTTTACGATATAGAAAATTTTACGCATTTTATGCATTGTAAAAACAACGTGAAAAATTACATTCAGTATACGAATTTTCGACGGAAAACGGCTATATACGTCAGAGAAAATTAAAATTTAAGTCAATAATTTTTTTTAATCAATCATCAAAATGGCATTAAAATAATGCCATTTTAAATTGTAAATGCCATTAAAATGGCAATCTTGTTTGTAAACAATTAGGATACTATTTCGAAATTATCAGCAACTTATAATGTTTCACAGTTATCTGGTCTATTTGACTGTTTATTTATTTGCAAAAATTAATCGCCTTTTTAAAGAAACTGATAGTGTAAAAAAGGATAAGTTACAGCGAAGTAGTATGCACCCAGATGATCAAACAATTTTGGATTACTTTAATGCAAATCCGACATTAATTATTAGAGGGGCTTCCATAAATTTAAATATCCTTAAAACTGCATATTACGGTGCTTGAAGAGGAAAACTGTATAAACCACAATTTCGTCATATACTCGAAGAGAGAAGTATTGAATTTATATACTCAGCTTGTTGGTACACCCATTCACAACATGTTATCGGTGAGAAATTGGCTAAATGAAAATTACCTAAACTGATGGATAGGATGAAACAGCCCACTCATCGCCTGGCCACCTCGTTATCCAGACCTAACACCCCTGGATTTTTTTATGGGAAACAATAAAAAATAAAATATACATATCAAGGCATCGGACTCGAGAGGATCTTTGTGATCGCATATTCAAGCTTGCCGTAGTGTAAACAGACAACTAAGCAACGTGTAACTAGCAACTAGGTAAAGTAAAATAAAAAAAATATTGTATTGAAAAATGCATAAGGGTAAAATGGTATACTTATTGAAAATAGTTTAATGTGAATGTTAGTTAATTAATTTGGTTAAATAGTTAATTTAGGTAACCTAATTGTTTTAATATTTTTGTTGCAAAATTATTAATAACTTAATATTATAATTTTGTTGATTTGTTGTATTTGTTTTTTTGTTTAAAACTTTTTTTGTAATTATTTTAACTACCTCTAATAACCAATGTATTGTCTCAATTTGTTTTCGATAATCGTATCAACAGAAATTAAATACCATTTTTAATCCTTGTGGAAAATGTTGTTGCTGATGATATCCAAATAGTACCGCCATTGTTTACAAAGAACAAAGGGTATAACCTATAAGTATACTACAAGTATAAATAAAAAGACTCCTTTAGCTAGATTTTCTTACCTCCAGGTCGTCTCTAGAAGCTCCTAACCTCAGAAGTGTGATTTTTCGTTTTTTATAGATTCTGGGCGCAATTTTCAACCAAATGTTTTGAGTTTCAAAGTTGCATGTTTCTGTTACAAAAATGCTCAATTTTTTTTTAATTTTTTTGTTCCAAATGGCGCTTAGAAAAAATTATTGAATATTTCAATCAATATTTACATTAGGACGCTTTACATTGGCCAGCTTTTAAGGCTATGTTTTTTTTTTGTTTTTTTTTATGCTCTTTCACGTGGTGCTGCTTAAATTTAATTTTAGGTGGTGGAACGTCTTGAAAAATTCAAAAAACCGTTTTTTTACGCAGTTTTTTGCATTCATCTGGCTTGGATTACATTATATCGAAGCGTTACTATTTTTGTCTTTGACGATTGAAACAATTGATATTGTCTTAAATTTCAATTTTTTCGAACATCTTGTCAGCTAAAAATATGACCGAAAAAGTTGCAGAACGGCAACCGCAAATGCCACTATGTCCTCTGCATTAAATTTGTGCTTCATGGTGGATTGTAGTCTAGATTATATGCGTCTGTAAACCATACAAGACAAAAAACATTTAATATTTTCGTAATATTTTCGATAATTTTATATCGTATTTTCGTATGGAAGCATGGGATCCACATCATATTTTAGGGGACGATTACTACACATATGTATGTAGCAGGCTAAAACAGCAGGAAAACTTCAAACGAAAAACATTTTCAAAAAAATGTGTTCCCGCTATAAGATTTTGTAAACGGCTTGGGAAACATTTGTGAAATATAGTTTTAGAACTGCCAAGTGAATATAAAAACTTTTTATTCGTGTGATTTTTGCAAAATTTTCATTTTGCATAAAGATAAAGATATTTAGGAAATATTTTGCAAGCCGTTTCCAAGATCTTCTTATGGGGCACATATTCTGGAGTGTGGGTTGGAACCTTCGGCGTAGAAACAAAAAAAAAAAAAAAAACCCGGACGTTTTCCTCGAAACACCGAACTGCTATACTTTTCTCGACGCGCTTTTCGCCAACCAAAGTTTTAATCTTCTCCTGAAGATGCCAATTTAGTTGGCGAAACGCGCGTCGAGAAAAGAGCACATATTGTTTGATATTTTCCCGTTTCATTTCAAGTTTTTTTTGCTACTAATAACCTTCTACTTAGATCTAGTAATCACCCCCTAAAACATTATGTGGATCTCACACTCTGCTATGAAAATACTACAACATCAAATTCGACCAGTCACCACTGGTTTGGTATAACTGGAACTACTTGCAGTTCTTTACAAAACAAAATTTGGTCCACTTTTAGTTTTCGTGATATTTTCAAAAAGTAGCATGGAACAGCGATGTTCAATCAGACTGCCTTTTTTTCTCGAATAAACGCAATGTTCGCTTCAACGTTACAGGAAACTTGGTGTGTCCTCCATGTTTTTATGTGAGCGACATACAAGTAGTTGCGATTCCAATTTTAGTCAATCTTAGAAAATATCAAAAAACGTAGAGGTCCCAAGAGCAGCATAAAACCTTCCTTAATCCTCGTTTGTACTATGTAGGTACACTCCTAAAACACGTAATAATTGTAATGTATATTGGTAATTGTTTTTCTATTCACATTCTTAATGAAAAAAAGTGCTGAGATATTGCCAGGCAGTATTTTTTTCTATTATCAAGAACTTGTGCGATTTTTTGTTTCTACGTTCACAATGTTTGTTTATATGTTCATATTTGTAATACAGTGGACGCCGCTTATAAGACTCACTTTGGGACCAACAAAAAGTGAGTCTTATAAGCGGATGAACCTTATAAGCGAAGGGGGAAAAACAATATTTTAGAATGTATGTAATACAGGGTTTGTCCGGAAAGTAATGTCAGTGAGCTTTGAAAAATGGTTTTTATTGGTTCTATGTGTACAAATCTTTAGAAACTTTCAAAATACATTGCTCCTGCGTCCACACATCGGTTCCAGCGGGTCTTCCACGCATCAAAAGCCGCACGGTAGTCGTTTTCCGGAATCGCCTTTAAAGCGTCGCTGCAAGCCTTCTGAATGTTTTTCACTGACCCAAAATGTTGGCCTTTCATTGGGGTTTTGAGGCGCGGAAACAGAAAAAACTCTGGGGGGGGGGGGGGGGGGCACATCGAGGCTGTAGGGAGGCTGGGGAACAACGGTGATGCCTGCCTTGACGAGGTAATCGGCTACGAGGAAGCAGGTGTGCGAAGGCGCATTGTCCTGGTGAAGCTTCCAGGATTTTGAGATGTCTGGGCGGACGCGATTCACCCTGCGTTTCAGCCGCTTCAGCACCTCGATGTAAAACTTTCCGGTTACGGTTGTCCCCTGCGGAACGAACTCAAGATGGACCAATCCCCGGCAATCAAAAAAGACAATCGGCATTATTTGATCTTTGACCTGGACATCCTGGCCTTCTTGGGGCGAGGGGAGTTCGACGTGTGCCATTCCGCACTTTGCCTCTTCCTCTCCGGATCGTATTCAAAGACCCAACTTTCGTCCCCGGTAATGACGTCAACAAGGAAACGGGGTTGGAGGTGTCCAAAAGTTCTTGGCAGGTTTCGACGCGCCTCGCTTCTTGATCGTCCGTTAGCATTTTTGGCACTGGCTTCGCGCACACCTTCCTCATTCCTAAAGACTCCGACACAATTTCTTGAACAATGGTTTTCGTAATGTCTAATGTTTCGGAAATTAAACGGACACTTAGACGACGGTCAGTGTTCAACATGTCACGCACACGTTTCACATTGTCGTCGGAACTGGAGGTTGATGGCCGTCCGGAAAATTTGCCTGTCCGAAAGACAATCGACGCCGAAAACCTTCTTGAACATTGGAATGGTTTCCGCAGCACTCTTCTCCAGTTTCACACAAAACTTGATCGCCATCCGTTGCTCAAGCGAACGTTGCATTTTTTCTTGCACCGGGTCACTCTAACGACTCTCAAAGAACGAGTGATGCGACCGTTACAGCGACCAGTAGCCAACTGACGCTTGTTGGATCTTGTTGCCAGATCCCCCCACCACAATCCCAGCACGTAAAGCGCGGGCTGGCGCGTACAGTCTCGGGAAAAAAAATTCACTGACATTACTTTCCGGACAAACCCTGTACACAAACTTTATTTTACCTGTGAATAGACATAATACAACACAATAGCGTGTTATTTACTTATAAAAAAATGTAACTCTTCGAATACGTACGTACAAACATACATAATCAGTTCAAAGTTTAAGATGGTTTAAAGAATTTTTTTTATTTTTGTTTGTTTTTTGTGACTCAATTATTTCAGTTATATATTTTTCATAAACTGAGTCTTATATCCGAAGTGGTGAGTCTCATAACCGAGTTTTTTTCAATGTATTCGGATACGTCCGGACTGTTTCTGGCGATTTTGAGTCTTATAGGCGACTGAACCTTATATCCGTGAGTCTTATAAGCGGCGTCCACTGTATATACAGTATTTTGCTACTCAATAGTTATCTCATTTCTTTGTCGTGCGGCGCTTACAGATGCATGCAGACCTACACTACAATTCACTACAAACAAATCCATAATCTGTTGTTATCGGTGTATAAAGTGATGAAAATATTTTCTATTAAGTAGTTTTGAGTATAGTTAGTATTTCTTTTCACACGGACTATAAGTTTACAAGTGTAAGGTATCAGAGTGTATTTCCTGTCTCCCATTGTTACTTATTTATGGGATAGCCGGTCATCGTTACTGTAATAATAAGTGCTAATGAAACTAGATAAATCTGCGTCACGACTATTAAACGACATGAAATAAATTACGCTTTTTTTGCAGAACTAGGAGAATTACTAGTGACACGTTTATTGTTCGCCGTACTTGACATATTCTCATGTATGAATTATTAATCACTTAGTCATCCCCAGTGGGAAATGTACACATAACCGTGATTATTTTGCCTTTCAATGTAATGAACGCACTAATGACTGTTATTAGTACACCTGCTTGCGTATTAACTTACAAAATTCGGTGGCATGGAACAAATGCTATAACAAACTGCATTTCAAGCTTCTTATACAATAATGTGATATTTTTACTTTCTATCTGTAAACAGAAGTTGGTAGTCTGGAATTGGTATTTTTTTGTGTAAACTATTTATAACTACATAATTTATTATTGAACATAAATGAATGTATTCATGTCTATACTAGTGATGTAACGAATGTTAGATTTCTCACATTCGCGAATGCGAATATTCATATCCAATATTCGCGAATGCGAATGTTGACTTTCAAATAAAGCGCGCGCAAAATGTCATACATGTTTGACATTTCGTGTCAGCCATGTTTAAACCGAACATCGCCGAGCCGTTACAGGTTGAATGAACGAAGCTAGTCACATTAAAGGCGTTTTTCTTGTTAACCTATTCAACGTACGTTTCAAACCGTATTTAAAGGTTGACGTCAGCAATTGTAATTTCATGAAAACGAATATTTTTAAACCGTCGAGTTAACCTCAACCGGCCAAACGTCAAGGAAACAAGGTTTTGATTCCAATGAGTCGTTTAACAAGTTTACAGTTCTATGTGATTAGCCTCGTTTTGGCTATTGGAATACACGTGTATTCCAGTCTTCCATTAACAATTAACATATCTTTTATTAACAGATCCTCAATTTGTATTTCTACAATACTGGCATAATCGGGGTCCATATTCAATGCTTATGGTAAAAATTACCATAAAATAACAAAACATTTGACAAAAACTGGAAACTGATGAATTATATACCTACCTAATCTTACAATCTGTGGCATCTTTACATTTTTCCCTGTCCAACAAAAATCTTGCAAGAAAAAGACAGAACAAACGGTTCAAACACAAGTCCCGGATGTTTTTAAATGTGGTTCAACACGCTGGAAGAATAACGTCACCGGTTAACAAGAAAATGCAATATTTTGAAACGTGTTTGAACTGTATTAACAAAAAAGTTTTTGTTCAAGACTGTTCCATAATCATTTTTTTATTCAAATATTATAAGTAAATAAAATATTATAAATCATATAAGTTCTATTATCATTCCATATTCATCCAATCCATATATAATTTCCTTTTTGTTTGTCAAATACATTCGCCAAATATTCGCATCGTTTCTTGCGAATACACGAATGCGAATGCGAATGGCAAAAAATATGCGAATATTCGCGAATGCGAAAGCGAATGCGAACATTCGTTACATCACTAGTCTATACCTTAAATCTAAACAAAACTACCTAGTAAAAGACATACATCCATGGCCGATTCAAACAGCACATACATCACCTTTATTGCAGATGCGAGATAGTTACAATATACCTGTTTAATTAATTTATCAGAGACACACACACACACACAGCGGTCGGCGAGCGTGCCGTATTCCGTCTTCTTCCAGCTCCCTCGCGTTGCCGTCGCGTCGGTCGTGGTCCTGCTTGTGTCAGTACCTTTCTGACACGGTGGCACTGGCGGCACTTAAGGGAGCAATGTGTGGCTTACACTAGTACAATTCATTTTGTATATGGTAAATTATATACAGGGTGACCACTTTCCATGGGATTGCATTAGTACCTTCTAGAGATAAAGTGTTTTATATTACAGAAAGTTGCGCAATTTATGACTCATGAAGGTGTCGCATTCCGACTTCCAAAATGTTCAGTATGTTTATATATCTTCAACTGTTTATGAAAAATTCTTTAAAAAAACGCTATCGTAAAACAGGGTTACTTGCACTTTAAGTTGTTAACTTTGCGCCACTATAAAAATAAATTTTGAAAATAAAATTTGCAAAAAAATTTGAAGCAATAAAGAGAAAAGATTCACAACTGACAAAAATTCTTTATGGTAAATCCTTTAATGATTTTCTAGTGTTTTTTTTTTGCAGTGGTGGAAAGTAACCCCGTTTTACGGTGTTTTAAACGCTTTGGAATGTTGAAGATTTTGAAAATCTGAACACGTTACTGTCATGAGCCATTAAATGCGTGACTTTTCTCTATTTTAACCGACCTCGTATCTTTTACGATTATTTTTTTACGGTTATTATCTCAGTTCCACCGAAAAAGTGGACACAATGTAAATACGGACCTTAAGTCCAGGGATTTAATCCCTCTCTTTTGCAGCCTGATGCGAAATAAAACTGTTATTCTTTGGTAAATAAAATAAAAATAACAAAATTCCATAAGTAAAATAACTTAAAAAAATATAAAACAAATAAGTAATGAAATTCTAATAAAATAATAATAAGGGGCTCGGATAGACCACCAGACTGCGCCAAACAATATTCCAACCTGTTGTAGAACTCTTGACGAGTGTTTTCTAACATTTCGACTGAAATATTGTTTGTTGCGTCGACTATTTTTTGTCGAAGCTCATCCACATTACCGGCACGCTCATGTTTGTGCTGATAAATTTTTCCCGTGATGTATCCCCAAAGGAAAAAGTCATTTGGGGACAAATCTGGAGATCTTGGAGGCCATCTAATCGAGCCCTGTCCGCTTATAAGGCCATCGGGGAAGGCACCTTCTAAAAATTCTATTATGGGCGGGACCATCCTGTTGATACCAAATTTCTTCCAAATTAATATTTAGCCTTTGGAGGGTAGGAATAATTTGGTCTCTCAAAAGGTTAAGGTATTTTTCGGCATTTAAATTACCATCTATAAAAAAGAGCCTATAATAGAATTTCCTACAATTCCAGCCCATACATTAACCTTTTGGGGGTACTGCGTACTGCGTTCGTTGCGGAATAGTCAAGTGTTTATTTTCCCTCGAGTAACCTACAGCAACAGATGGATTATGACGACTCGAGCTACAGGTAAATGGTCGCCGGCGAAACGCGAAACCACGCGGAAGGCGGAGCTACACGATAAAGGGATATAGTCGTGTTGTTTGTGATAGGTGAGGCTTTGGCAATATTTTGTGGAAAGTATTATTTTAGGTGTTATCTTAGCATTTTATATGCTTCCAAATTAAAGTTCCACACGTGTATGTATAAGTTTGGTATATGAAAGTTTTAGTTTTACTATATTATCTTTTAAGCTTATCAAAATCAATATTTGAATATCGAGAAATCACAAAACAAAACAAACATAATGTTTTTCGAATGGAACACCTTGAATACTCTTTACTACAAGAACTGTTCTCCCAGATTTCAAAAATGTATAAGTAGGTACTTTGTTGACATATACAAGGTGTCCGGTAAGTATGCGGCAATATTTTAAGAGCATACAGGGGGGGGGGGAATAAAACTAGTTTTTCATATATTTTCTTCTCGTACGGTGCCCTCCAATCGAGGCCCCAAAGAGTACCTTAAACTTTACTTTTTTGGCAAGAACTTTTGTTCCTCTCTGTAGATTTTAATAATTTTTAGTCATTTTCTGTATATCATAAAAACAATAATATCATAAAGACAACAACAATAGTATTAAGGGGCCTTTCAAATCATCAGGAAGCCAGAAGTGGAGTGACCTAAACATAAAAAGTTGATATTTTTGACATGTCAAATAGTGCTCAAAAGAATCATTTTCGAATTTGTTTAAGACATTTTGCTAAAGAGAAGGTACTATTCGTCAGTTTCAAAAAAAAAACAATGATTCTTGAGATAATTGAACTTTTCTCTGAACAACTCGACCATTATCATTCACGCATAATTCTTATAATATTATTACATACGAGTACATATTACCGTTTTATTGTGGAAAATATTGTAGTTGACTGCAATTTTTAAATTGATGCTGCAATTTTTAAAGATGATAGCTAATCAATGCCAAACATATGTTTTTGGTAGATGTCATTGCCGAGGAAGGTAAAATATTTTCTCAAAAACTATAAAATATAATTTCCGGCCTACATCGTGGGCCTACTCTGCTGAAAAGATTATGTATTATGTAACTTTCAGCTGCCTACAACCTCACATTCAGACCATTCCTGTGTCTTTGATAATTTTGGAGAACGATCCGTTTGTAATTGCAACATTGAATACCAGTATCTCCACTAGAACGAGGACTTGAGGTCTAAATCCTATTTATTTGCACACTACACGCCGGGAGCAACCTATGTTCAAGCGGACTTGAATACACGATATTAAAAGCTATGATATGAACTTTCCATATTTTTTAATGGGCTAGAAAGATCTCTTCAATTTGAAGAACCCATTGATATCTAGTTATACACTGTCCGTACCACAACTCCCGGAAACATTCGTTTTTATTCTTTAATTTATTTTTATTTAATTTATATTTGATTTATTAAGGTTGTAGGACACTGATTTCCTTATAATCGTAAAATAAGGCCTTAAGCCTCTACCTACATACATATCGTTGATTTTTGGAGGTTTCTCTATAAAGAAAACCTTTTAGCAATGATTCCACCACTAGCTTGCGTCGTAATTCCGTTAATTCCAGAATAACGAAGATGTCGTCTCTCCACGGCCTGCCCCCACTGCCAAAGAGCCTGAGCGGTTTCAACCTCTTGGAGACTCATCAGGGCAACGTCGCGAATCCCCCCACCCCACTGAGGAGCAGTTCCATGCGATCAACGGGCCAACAGGTTCCGCCCGGTCAGCTAGTATATCCCACTCATCCGAAGGTCAACGGTGGCGGCCCGGATTTGGGCCTTCAATCGCTCGGTGGTACTACCGGAAGGAAGTCCACCAATTTGGACACCCAGTTGGCCATCCTGAGGCGGGAAATGGTAAGTGAAACTAATAATGTATTGCGTAAATAAGAATATGAGGAGAAATGTAGAACCGTTCGTTTGTTAGAATTTTTTTTTGTATAGATAGAGACAAGATTTCGCAGATGACATCGAGATTTTGAATTAACTAGGAGAATCTCTATTATATAAATTAATGAATCTACCGGTAATGTATCTGGCTCAAGAAACCAACGATGTTGACAGAAATTCCGATTTGTCTACTTTCATTTTTTTCACGTTATATTTAATCTACGATATTAGTGACGTTTTCTTTTTTTTAATGATTAACTGTTTTTCATCTTTTTTTTCATCTTCAACTTCCATATATGAACTAAATATTTCACAAAGATATACAGGATAAGACTCTAAACGATAAATCGTTTCTGCGCATATGCTTCTCCCGTAAAGCCCCACTTGTGACGCACCGTGCGCCCGCATGACCAGTCCATACTCAAGCGGTGGGCAGCGGACCATCCGCGTGGCTCATTTCACACCGCCTTCCCTTTCACATAGATTTTTTTTAGATGGTAATATTTGCTATCCCTAATGTTTTAAATTGAATGCAAAAATATACAATATTTCCTAAAAAGTACTCACAGTATATATTTATTTTATTATTACGTGAAAACTGATTTCAGGAAAATATACCGATGGTTTAAACATAGTCTTTGTTTAACAAAAAAGCGTGTGAAATAGGTAGTCCAATCTATCTGTATCTGTCAAATTTAACATTAAAAATAAATTTATTTTTATATAAATAATTTAACATTGGGCATCCTGAACAAGGGTTGTTCAGGATGCCATTTTGATTCTAAGTAACGGGTTTGAAGTCGATATTCTCATCACATCCACCTTAAACCATAACCGTGTTTTTTAAATTAAACTTTGATTGTAAATAAAAAAATCGTTTTAATCGGGAAGTAAACGAAATTTTTATTTGACTGCTTTCAATAGAATGAAGATCAGTTTGCGAATAATATACACATCTTGAACTACGTTCAGTGTTAAAAAAATATTGGATCATACATCCCAATTAAAATAAATTAGATACAACACAAAGGTGGAATTTCGACTTCAAGCTTGGTATAAAAAGGTTCTGAGCAAAGTTTCATAATTACATTTTCTCAAAATTTTCGCAAATATGGTTACTATCTAGATTTAGGGTATTAAGTATCTCAAATTTGACAGGTATGTAAAGGGTGGACCATCAGATGGTTTCTGTTTAAAATTGCTATTAAAACTACATCGTTGAATATTTTTAAATGATTGTTGCTTTATTCAAGAAAGTATGCCTTCCCATTATTTATGAAAAACAATTTCAGTCAAATGGCCACCGCGGCTGGCTTGGCAGTAGTTCATTCTTTTCACCCAATTTTGTAGTACATTTTCGATTATTTGTGGCTCCATTGCACGAATAACTCGATTGATGTTTTCCTTCAGTGCGTCAATTGTTTGTTGATCGTTGGAGTAACAACGGTCCTTAACATGTCCCCATAAAAAATAGTCTAACGGTGTTAAATCGCAGCTGCGCGATGGCCAATTAATGTCTCCAAAACGGCTGATAACACGGTTACCGAATTTAATGTGCAAAAGATCGATTGTTTCACGGCTTGTGTGACACGTTGCTCCATCCTGCTGGAACCAAAGCTCGTCCAAGTCCAAATTGTCCAATCGCGGCCACAAAAAATCAGTTAACATGTTTCTGTAACGCATTTCATTTACGGTAACGCTGTTACCATCTTCATTTTGAATGAAGTACGGACCAATGATGCCACCACTCCAAAACCCACACCAAACAGTAACTCTTGCAGGATGGAGCAACGTTTGGATTCTCTATGACTACGTGTGGATTTTCGGAACCCCAAATCCTACAGTTCTGTTTATTAACATGTCCTCCAAGATGAAAATGAGCTTCGTCCGAAAAAATGATTTTTCGATTGAAATCGGCGTAATTTTCAAACTCATAAGCACACTCATAACTTGTAAGCAAATAATCCGAGGTCTTTATGCAATATTCTCCTCAGAGAAGTGCGACTGACATTAAGTTGTGCTCTGTGATAAATTGAGGTTCTTGGGTTTTCACGCACACTTTAGGCAACAGCAGCAATTCTTTCAACTGTGCGCACCGGACGAGCACATGGATGACTTCTGTTATCCATAAGCATGCCAGTTTCACGAACTTTTCTTAAGAACTTCCTTACACCAGGCGCTGACGGAGCTTCATTTCGACCAAGAATTCACTTTGGAAATAATTTTTCAATACTTCCCAACATTGTTCAAGCGTAAAACGACCCATTTCTTACAGCGGAAGTTAGACACCACATATACATCCGTCAAATGTCAAACGCGTCAGTGTCGGCAATGTAGAAATAACATTCAGTTTAAAAAGAAACCAATAGATGGCACACCCTTTAGATACCGAAATGGCTATGACTACCTATTTCAGTTTTTTTTTTTTTTTTTTTTTTTTTTTTTTTTTTTTTTTTTTAAACCCGTAATGTTTTTGTAATGCTTATCAGTTTTCAGAAACTTAAAAATAAAGGTTCCCATATACTAATACAGGCCATATTTTTTCGAGGAAAAAATGTTATTAAAAAACGTACACATTGTTTGATAAATTAAGTTTGAGGATTTGTTTGGTGTACTTTTATATCTCGGTACAGTAGATTATTTGAGACGGAAGTAGATGACTGGTTTGTTTCAGTCTTATTTCTCCGAAATTAATAAGATTTCCTTCGACAGTTTTGGATTTGCTTACAAACGTTTAAACATTTTCACACAAAATAATATAAATCAGTAACATTTTTTTTAGAACATAATTGTTAGTCATCGTATCTTTGGCATCTCTCATAAAGCTGTCATGCAAGATACCAAAGAATAAAGTTCGCCGTGAGTTATTTCATTTTAATAAGTGGTAAAAGGCACCAGCAGCTGCGACCTTGGAGGTTATTAACTTGTAAACGCAGCGTTCACAGAAAGGATTCGTCTTGAAATATCTTAGGTTCGTTTCTGTGAAATTGTAAATTAATCTTTCATGGAATGGTTAATAGAAAAAAATGACAATAAAAAAGTTCCAGCTAATCTGTCAGAACTAGATTTAACTTCTTTCGTGTATGTATATCCCACAATTCTTGATCATTAAATGAATAGCACTATATGTACATATGTGGGGGGACATTCCATTTCAAGTCGAACAACTAAATTTTAGATTCGGCCCAAAATTCGTGTGGAGGTAGCTTTTCGAAAGAAAATACGATTCCCAAAATTTTGGACCCCTAGGGTCAAAAGGTGAAGTTTGGTGAAGGTCCAAAGTTTGGTATGTCTCTTGAGAACTTTAACTTTGATAAGTTGTCTACTTTTTGCAAATGTTAGAAAACAAATTATTGGTTGTATGTGATAACACTTGCCGAGTAGAATATGCCTATATATTTTTCACATTTTTTGTTTTTTTTTTTTATACCCATCATTAGGGGCAAAAAAATTTAAAATTAAAAAATCGGTCAATACACTTTTTTTGTTTTTTGTTTTTCTTAAAAAAAAGTTCATTCATTTTACTACCGATCCCTCCTAGTCCGATAATGGGCCTGAAGTAAGTTCAAGGAGAATTTTTTTTTAATTATGATAATTTAAAAAAACTATTTTCAAAGGCTTTTAAAATTTTTTAATTCATATTGATTGAATAGATTTAGTGACGTCAGAGTTTTTTAATTATTTTCATAAATTTATAAATAAAAATTGTAAATAACTGTTTCTAATATTTTGTTTCTGTAGTATTCAGGTTTTGTAATAAAAAAAGATACGATTTATATACGAGCAAAAACGCATTCAAAATCCAAAACATACGAAAATTATAAAATATTGTATTAAAGTAATTGCATACAATAAAATTTTGATTAACTATTTAAGTTTTTTTTTATTATTATAAAACCTGAATACTACTTAAACAAAATATTAGAAATAATTATTTACAATTTTTACTTATTGATTTATGAAAATAATTAAAAATTTTTAAATGAGAAAAAAATAAAATTATAACTGACGTAACTAAATCGAATCAATCATTGTATATTACGCAAATCTTACATCGAATATGAATTAAAAAAATTTAAAAGCCTTTAAAAAGTTTTTTTAAATTATCATAATTAAAAAAAATTCTCCTTGAACTTACTTCAGGTCCATTATCGGACTAGGAGGGATCGGTAGTAAAATGAATGAACTTTTTTTAAGAAAAACCCAAAAAATGTGAAAAATATATAGGTGTATTCTACTCGGCAAGTGTTATCACATACAACCAATATTTTGTTCTAACATTTGCAAAAAGTAGACAATTTATCAAAGTTGAAGTTCTCAAAGACATACCAAACTTTTGGACCTTCACCAAACTTCACCTTTTAACCCCAGGGGTCCAAAATTTTGGGATTCGTATTTTCTTTTCGAAAAGCTACCTCGACACAAATTTTGGGCCAAATCTAAAATTTTGTTGTCCGACTTGACATGGAATGTCCCATGTACATACCGGTTAGGAAAGTGCAAGATTTCAAAGCCAAGCATTAATAAATAAGACAAGAATAAACTCTTCAAGTAAAGGGAACTGACAGAGAAATATTATATCCTTAGTTGCCAGAGTGATATGTCGTTATAAAACTGTTATAATTTATTCTCTGTCTCTTCTTCTCTTTTATTGTCTGTCTCTGTGTTTACATCAATAGGGAACCAATAAAATTATGTAGGCGGGACGCCCCGCCCATAAATTATAATGCGCACGTGTGAATTGAATTCTTGTCTAGACTCTAAAGTACAATAACCGAAATAAGGAATCAGTTTAGCCGTGTCTGCGTTTATTGTCTGCAAATTATTCCGGCCGTTCGAGCATTGCGCATTAACTTGGAGAATGTGTGGTTTCAACAAGACGGCTGCCTGGTCCACAACAGCCGACAAGTATCAAATTTCTTGGAAGCTACATTTCCTGGGCGACTTATTAGTACTACGGGCACAATTAAATGGCCACCCAGATCCCCCGATTTATCGCCCAACGACTTCTTCCTTTGGGGATATTTAAAACAAACTATTTACGGACATGAACATGAAAGACCACGAAATTTAAATGATTTACGGGCCAGAATTGTACAAGTCCTAAATAATATTTCCCCTGAAGTGTTAGAACGCGTAAGAACTGAGTTTTACGATAGACTAGGTTTTTGCGAAGCACAAAGGGGGCGACATTTTTTGAACCACTTATTCAATATGCATTTTTTCTTTCTTTCGCATTATAACCGGGTTGATTTATTTTTTTGTTTTTTTATTTTTTTATAGAACTTCAATTTTATTTTCTTGCAGACCGGTTAATTAAGGAATACAAATATTTGAAAATAAATACAATTATGTTCGTACACTTCTTTTAAGTGTACGAACGAAGTGGGATAATTGTAAAAGTCAGAATTACGTAAGAATTTCGTTTCATACGGCTAAGTCGATGTACACCCCCGTAGCTGCGAACAAGTACTGAGTTCCACTCCACTCAAATTCGACGAAAGGCGTGTAGGCAATATCCCTCCCCACAACCTGTTACGTCTCATACGTTTCTAATAGGTGCACAAGCGTGAACCACTGTAACATCTAACTGTCTTTGTCTGTCCTTACTGGTGTCTTTTAACTTATTTTCTTCTACACATATATCGCCAATACGTAATGGTGCAATTTCCTATGTACACATATCTATACATATAAGGTATGGCGACAGTAATGAGTAATGGGATTTCATTGGCGGCATCTAGCGAGATCTATAGCAACTGTATTAAACTTACATACATAATCGGAAAATGTTTAAGACAATTCCCGTAGGCATAGCAAACTATAGCCATTATAACTAATTTAAATAATTAATTATCCCTCCCTTTTTAAAATTTGCAATTTTTGACGTAGATCGTTTGCTGGGCACTGCTCGCACATTAGTTTCGTTTGCTCATGATCATTTATCATGACAATTTTCAACCTCCTTTCTGCATTTCGGATAAACAAAAGCAATAGACAAGCAATCTCGAGCAAACGATCTAAAAAATCGCAAATTACAAAAATATAACTAATAAACCTCATCTAGGTTCCAAACCTCAACAAGACTTCACGATGGTAGCAAACAGTCATCTTCGTTCTTTCTGACGGTACTATTGTTATAGTTGAACTATAGTTACATTATCAGTAGACAGACACATCTGCAGGGAAGGATGGGAGTAATGATTAAAAAAAATGTTTTAATTCGTCGGTTTCCTTTCTGCAGTGGTACCTATTCATTTATTTGCAACGCATACACGGCGATATTTTCACATTATTGGCAAAAAAATTTTACAAAGACCGTAAATAATCCAATTGGAGAGGTAGAAAAAAGTCAAGTTTGAAATAAGCGTGAAATTTTGCTACGGTTCTCCATTGTATCGCCTTTGTCCCATTAAAGATATAGTCATCCATGACTGCTTTGTGTAGATACACAACATTGGCGTGGTAAAAGTGGAGTGTCAAATTTTATAACCACCATAACAAATATGAAAACGCTGATTATGCTATGGTTGATAATTTTGCATTTTTCTGCGGTACATAACATAATACTTTATTCTTAATTGATTTCGTTCACGATTCACATTCAAAATATTCAAGGGAAAATATTGTGTTGCGCCGCTGTGTACATCGAAGTATTTTAGTTTTACGTAAGAGAACATAACACCATCAAAACTTGTTGTGATGTCCAAGGCGACTGCGATCTTCAGCACGACCTATATCTCGAGGCTATGAATGTTGGGTTTAGCAGTACGACTGGCACCAATATTATTTGTATTGGACTCGATAATGCGACAAGAAGGCTCGTTTTGGCCACATTAAATATTAAGATATCCACAAAAAGATACTGTTGTAGTTGAATGCATTTTATTTTATCCATTCTATTTAATCTATAAATTATTCAGTTTACAACTGCTGAAATGGATGGAACCGCTACCTATGTCTAAGTTTATTAAGATTAAGAATCGTAATTTTTTATTGCCTTTATTTTGACGGTCGGTGGTGGAATCTAACCGCACACGTAAAAGCCGACCTGGCTATCTAAACCAGCCCCAAACAGTTAATGTCATTACTCCAGGGAACTTGGAGGTTTCTTGAGTAGTAGTAGTCATAGTTTCAATTGTCAAGATGCTTCACATCCATTCTCCACATTTTTCTAAATCGAATCACAAAAATTAATTAGTGCAGATTTAAGAGTGATACTTGAACTCCTCTAATCCAAATAGCAATAAAACCATATGTCGCAAACATGTTTTATTTTATCACTTCGATATGCTTACCAGGAGACGAAGTATTTTTGTATAACAGAGTCATACTTAGGGTCAGTTACGTCAGTGTCAAATAAAAAGTAACAATCAAAGGAACCTACCCAGAAAATCGCGATGACGGATCGTTGCAAGAGAAGTTACTTACTATAAATAGAAAAAATGCCTCCGAGAGTTGTTTGTGTAATTTAGGTAAGGTAACTTGTGTAGGAAAATGTTGTGTAATTTGTCAACAAATAATGCACTCTATTTTACCATAGTCATATACTCTATTTAGTCATATAAAAACAGACAACGAACGTTATACATTAAACGTTTGAGAATACATTCAATAGGTGTAAACTTGGGCTTTGAAATTTTACGTAATAAATACAGTTACAAAATATGTGAAAGTAAAGTAAGCAAATAATACCTATCTATAGGTGCAAAAATATCTAGCAAATATAGGGTGATTCTTAAGTTATTATTTAGTTAGTCTTATATTTTCTAACAGCGTATAACACTATTCAAATTAAACATATTTTCGAAGATATCACATATCCGGTCCTGCCTTAATTAAAAAAAAAAAGAGGTTGTGCAGGGAAATGCTAAATACAAAATCGTTTAAGATAAAAAGATACTAAGAATAAAGATCCACAGAAAATCGATAAAAATTGGGTATATTTTTTACTGTGTTTCGAATTTACTTTTCCTTTAAATTGAAGACAGGACCGAATTAATACAGTTTTAAAAATGTATAAGGTAACTTTTTTATTTTTGAGTTAAAAAAATGGTATTTTGAAAAAAAGTTTGTTCTGAACAGTTCTAAACACAATGAAAAAAAAATGTTTGAACTTAGAAATTATACGCGTGCGCCCGTCAACACTAACTGTCAACTAAACAATCGAAGTACGAGCTCCCATTCCCAGAGACCTTGGGAACAACCCGTATCCCAATGCAGATGGTCTCCAATACAGGCTTAAGCATTACACTTTCCGCCGGGAAAACTGTTTATTACTCGATTTTTAGTTAAACACCATAGATACGGCCCTGTATTGCAACAAGAAGTTGGAAGCTTAGTACTTTTTGCTTTAATATGTTGTTTCATAGCTAATGATCCCTTTTATAATAGTTAAAATGTTGGTCTTTCGGTCTCTTGTTAATCGCCTTCAATATTTTCAAGACAAAGGCCCCAAATGGTTGTCCGTTTTGTTCTATCGGGATTTAAACAGTAAATATAGTAGGTATAAAACAAATATGTTCCGAATGCAATTCAATGTTAAAGTAATATTTTTTTTATTGTTAAAGTGCAGCTCCCATGTAAGGAACACCACTAAGGACCATTGACCGTGAGAAGATTAAAACAAAACCACTTTTCCACATCGACCTTAGCACGATAACATTTTATGCGTATTTGACGAGAAAATCTGATGTAACGTAAATAAATTATTCATCGGCATGCAACTTGTTGATATACGAGTTATGATGTTTTACACATTTATATGTATTTGTGGTAAAAAATAATGTATGTATTGTTATGAACGAAGAATTATTAAATAATATATCCATTTATTAAATGGATATATTATTTCATAATTTTATGGAAAACATACTTCCATTTATTAAATAAAATGTGTAATATGAACCCCGTTAAAATTATACAGGGCATGTGTAAAATGATTCAGGAGTATTATCGAGATGATGCATATTCTTCAACGAAAGAATACCTAAAAGTTATACATATGTAGGTTGTTTTATAAAAACAATTATGAGAATGTAACTAATAGAGACCGAAACTCTGCCCGGGCTAATCCTTGCCCTTGAGTCGAGAACCGTTCGACGTCGTTGTCTATATTTCTAATACATTTCTAACTTGCTAAGGGATGTTTTTGTTACAACATTAACTGTGGAAAAGTGTGAAACAATAGAAATGAAGGTTTATGATGGAAATAAAGGAAAGAATTTCCTAGGTACCATTTTTGCTGATAATTAATATGACAAAAAAATGTCATCTTATATCTTCGTTTCGTGCCTAGTTGCTCGTTCTAATTACTAGCTCCCCTCACGTATCTTTAAAGAAATAAATTATGGGTTATTACGTATTTTCCCCAGCGTCTACCAACAAAGTGCATTCTACATAGAACCATCATTGTAGAGTAAAAATAGATCGGAGGAATGCAAGACATTTTTGATCCAAATATCCACCTATTAAAATTGCAGTATTATAGCTCATGCGCATGCAACAATTTTGTCATTTTTTGAAAAATGCTACACCACTGAGAGTTTTCACAAAGTGTGCCAAAGCTTTGCGCGTGGATTTGTTAAAATTGACCTGCGTCATGGGAAAGGCGCCAAAATTGCCAAACGTTATTTATTCAAGCCGCTTACCAAGCACATAAAGGCTATAGCCGGGTAAGGGGTCAAATCGGCCCTTGAACTAATCGAGGTTCTGGTTTGGCAGGTCGGAAGTATAAATAAAAACACTCTTTTAGCTATATTTTCAGACCTCCAAGTCGTCTCTAGAAGCTCCTAACCCCAAAAGTGTGATTATTGTTTTTTTCTCGATTCTGGGCGCAATTTTCAACCAAATGTTTTGAAAAAAAATCACAGAGTTGCATGTTTCTGTTACAAATATGCTCAATTTTATTTTAAGTGGTGGAAAATCGTGAAAAAACAAAATACCGGTTTTTTGGATTTTTCACGATTTTCCACCACCTAAAATTAAATTTAATCAGCACGACGTGAAAGAGCGTCAAAAAATACAAAAAAACATGGCCTTAAAAGTTGGCCAATGTAAACCGTCCTAATGTAAATATTGATTGAAATATTAAATATTTTTTTCTGAGCGCGTGAATTAAAAAAAAATTGAGCATATTTGTAACAGAAACATGCAACGCTGTGATTTTTTTCAAAACATTTGGTTGAAAATTGCGCCCAGAATCGAGAAAAAAACGAAAAATTACACTTTTGAGGTTAGGAACTTCTAGATACGACCTGGAGGTCTGAAAATCTAGCTCAAGGAGTATTTTTATTTAAACTTCCGACCTGCCAAACCAGAACCTCGATTAGTTCAAGGGCCGATTTAACCCCTTGCCCGGCTATAGCCTTTGACAAACCACGCGCCGTGGGAATCCGACTTAAGACAGTTTGTCTTATTTGACAACAATTTTTTGTTGTGTTGGAGAATATTTTATTTTTATGTTGATTATTCTACGTTGTGGTAGCAAGTACTTTCTTGCAATTCGTCGTCATGCAACATTTGTCCAAAAGGTGTTACTAAACGGTACCTCTCTTCATTCAGTCTTCCGTTAAAAAAAAAATAGCTCCAACATCCTCCTGCTCACAGCTGCCCACATTAAAATATTTTGTGTTTGTAATGGAGTTTCAAGTGAAGATTGCCTGCACTGCAGTCTCATATTCTGAGTTAACAAAGCCCGATAGAAGGAACCAAGCCTCATCAGTAAAAAAAAATCGAAGACAGCATCGTTATTGTTAAAATGGTTAATAAAGATAAAATGGTTAAAGAACGTCCGCTCTAAGAATTTCATGTGTGGATCGCAGACGATATGGATGGAACTCGTTGTGGAATGGAAATGGAAATTCGTTGGCACGTTGTATAGGGAAGATTTATTTGTTGGTTCAGATGGCTAATTGGGGTTCTTGGATTGTCTCTGACGAATTACGAGTATGTGCGACCCGTAATTCGTCACAATACGCATCCACTACCACGGCAGCCTACATCTGATTTTAAATATTCGCGCAGCTACGATTTGCAGCTCATACTCACTCGATATCCATTTAACGAAGCTGGTGGGATATTATACTGTTCTTCTATTTATAGTGCCTTTCGGTGTCCATAACGCGAGGTCTCGAGTTGGCGCACCCCGTCTCCGCAATTAAAATGGAAAAAGCGAACGATCGCGCGCTCCACGATCAATTCGCAATTTACTGGGCCGCTGGGCCGTTCGTCATGTTGATTTAGATGTGCGTAGCGAACTGGGCGACCGCCGGTGGTCACGCTACGCTGAGAAATTGATCGGGTTGTGTCCCGTCGAAAGGACGAAGCCCTTTGTGCTTCGCTGACTCCGCGTCGAGATCCGCGCCGCCATCGTACAGACGGACCTGGGGCGCTATCAAGAGCGAACGAACTGTATAGATGTGAATAGATACAAATATATTATGTATAATAATAAAAATAATAGATACACAGTATCTTCATAAAGTATGGATCATATGACAATTTTTTTAGATTTTTTTGAAATTCAACTTTGGGAAATAATTCATGTTTAAAGCACATTTAAACATGATAGTCCAGGCGGCATAGATTATTTTTTAAAATAATTAGTTGCGGCACTTTCTCAACGGTTTTTCAAGGAAAAATATCGTCTAAATCGAATGCACATGTTTGGGACAGCGGAATATTGTAGGAACATAGCCAAAACGCTGAAAAAAGTTGCAAAAACCGGTTTTTTTCAAGTTTTAGGCACAAAAATAAATGTTGAGTAAAAATAAAAAAATATCACGTTATAGTGCTCGAAATTTTTTTTATATAATTATGCCAAACCCAAACCCTTTATTAGATTTTTTGCCAGTGGTTAATATCTACAGAATTATCTAAAAAATCGCCACCAATAGAATCACCACTTCTACATCCAATTTTTCCAAATTTAATTAGAATAAATCTCTAAAAACATCAGATTGTATTCTTAAAAGAGTGATATAATTTTGCATGTGGAGATGACCTTTATGCCCTTTATGGCCTGCATCACTCTTATGACCTTTATGCATTATCAACTCTTATGGCCAATATGGCCTGTATAGCCGATATGACCGTTATGTTTATGGTTCATATAACCATTATGATCCATATGACACATATGGCCTAGGTGGGGCATCAACGCCCGTATCATCTATATGAACTCAATGACATGTATGACCTTGATGACATTAATGACCCTTATGAGCCGTATAATCTATTTTGGATATGGACGTGGACTTAATAATGTGATTTTGAATTCTCATATCTCAAAATCCTATAAAACGACACATTACATGAATATCTTTATTAATTCACATTAAAGTACAACAAAACAACCGCCCCCCCCTCCCCCTTTCTGTGTACAACAAAAGTACCATCAGCCAAATGAACATAAATTCAATAATTGGTTTGGCTATACATAAGTTGTCACAAATGTTTAATGTTTTCCTTATATTTTATTATATCCTCTCTCCAGTACTCAATGGGGATGTGATGGGGGTTAGAATAGTAGTATACTTTTATAGACTCTCTTCAGTGCGTGATTATTAAAATTTATCTTAGAAACATTCATTTTACCTATTTTAAATACTTACCCCCTTCGACCCCCTCAACCCTTCCAACCTAGCAAGCTAAAAACATTTATATTTGCAGGCTCTGTTATGTTATACATGTGCCTGAAATTTGAAGTGAATATATTGCCTCGTTTGCGAATTATCTATAGACAAAGAAAAAGTATGTTACCCCTATTTATCCCCCAACCCCTTCACCGATTACGCTCAAAACCTAATCAGCTCCATACCTCATCATTAACGCGTTATCGATTTATAGAATACAAAACAAAATTTAACAGAAAACAGACCGATAGACAGAAAATTTGTTTTCTGAAAACATTTTAAGGCCTATTTAACCAATAAACATTTTTAAAAAATCGTTCATAACATGAATGGGGAAATAAAAATGAAACACTTCGACCTTCAAATAAAACACTTTATTTCAGTAGATTTACCACGCCAGTAACTACTACAAAATATCGATTAAAAGGTTTATTTGTAAAGAAATAATTAAAATAACGCTTATAATTCAGTTATGTTTGATGCAAAGTTGAATCTGGTCTATGGTTTGATGCAGTGTTAAATTCTGGACGGTATGTCAACTTGGCATCAAACAAAATTTAAAAGTGTTATTTATATATTTTTCTTAAAAAAAAGACATTTTAATGTAGTAAAACTGGTGGTAGGTATATTTTGTGGGAAAACGTATTCATTGAAATTATGTTTTATTAATCGTTATGATCATACATATTGCTATACAAGTATGTACTGTATTTCCATTCTAAATTGAAAATAGGTAGAAAAAAGCAAGGTTGTCAGACATATTTTCTAAAATTGCTAAGCTATACAAGTATACTTCATACTTCATTCATATACTATACAAGTATACTTCATACTTCAGTAAACTGTTAGTTCGTGACGTTCTTAGAAAGCTAGTTTGGAAATATTTTAAAAAAATACATAGATATAAATTTATTAGTTAGCATTAAAATAAAGCGTTTAAAATTGCTGGAAAAAATAATTATAAATTAAAACAACTTTATGTATATAACTATACTTAAAAAAATTTGAAGAGCCGGCAAGCGTGCCGTGCCGGCAACTGGAATGCCGATCCAGTATACTATTGGATTGCTTTGTATCTAATACTCCTTAAATACTTATTCGGTCCACTGTGCCATAAATTTTTTACGACGTCGTTAAAATGATTTACGACTTTAGGAATTCCACTTGTTTAAGACGGGCCAGTGATGTGTAATACAGCTAGGTCGTTATTAATACAGAAAAGTTTTGAGATTGTCTGGCTAAATGCCCTCCCCCGTGAGCATTATTTACAGCAAATTATATTGCAAATATTAAGAGTTTTGTATGCAGGCTAATTTTAATCTCCTATATTGATTTGAATGAAAAAAAATATATTTCACCATTTTCGAATTTATAAAAGATATATGCACGCCCATGGAATCATAAAGTCGCACCGCTTTTTTTGTTCCCCAGGCGTATTTATCATTTTCAATTAAAAATAGGACTATACGTATTCTATACTACGTATTTACATATTAAATATGCTTCCTTTTAACTGTTATACATAGATAGCCACACCGAAGCAAATAAATTATTTTCAGAGAAAAAATACAGTTATCTTCTCCCGCATGTCTTACCTACATAACATCCTGCATTCGACATTATCGCAACAGCCAGGGCAGCGGCTGAAATTACCAGGCAATTTCTGCATAAAAATAGTAAATTTATTAGAGCACTCAACATTCTTTTGTTAGTGGAGGCAAAATAACTGAATAAACGAGCATTTTCCACATTTTAGTCGCATGGTTTCCAACAAACTATGTACTTCAAAAGAATTTCGCTTCTTATTCTACTGTATATTTGAATGTGTCTAAATAGGCCAGTCAATAGAGATTTTTGACATGACACGATTGATACCTGAAATCCGACTAAGGGATACTTTTAAGTTCAGTCCTTAGATGAAAACGTATATGAATTGGACTAGGAAATAGTTACACTTTTTTTTAAATAACAAATTAGTGAAAAAAATGGAGTTTTTGCTTATGGAAGAACAACTATTGAAGCATCACATCCAATAGGAAAGTTGTAGAGAATTCAAAAACCTTTAAAATGAAAAAAAAAATCAAGTCAATCGGTACATTTTTCGCTGAGAAAACTCGGAAAAAACGCAAAAAAATACCTTTTCTTAATAAATTCGTAATTCGAGTATTTTTGCATTAGAAGAGTCAATCTTGGGAAAATGTAGGTAATATCACGAAGAATGAGTGTGCAAAAACTGGATTATGTCCGATGAATAATTTTTGCACAATAGTCGAATAAAGTTTTTTATATCGTATTTTGAATATTCCATAACACGTCGAGCGATAGATTAAATAACATTTTCTCGACGGATTCGGAAACTACAGAGTGTAAACTACAATTTGTCCATTTACTTTGTTTTATTTAAATGCCATTAAATTGGTGTAAAACGCCTCTGAACACCGCGCGAAATTCGCTGGTCGTTGCCGCCGCTTCCGCTCGCTCCCCCGCCACTTCTACCTCGCTCGGCTGTCAGCGCGCCGCCGAACATTTTGCTCGGTGTTCAGAGGCGTTTTACACCAATTTAATGGCATTTAAATGAAACAAAGTAAATGGACGAATTGTAGTTTACACTCTGTAGTTTCCGAATCCGTCGAGAAAATGTTATTTAAGCTATCGCTCGACGTGTTATGGAATATTCAAAGTACGATGTAAAAAACTTTATTCGACTATTGTGCAAAAACTATTCATGGGACATAATCCAGTTTTTGCACACTCATTCTTCGTGATGTTACCTACATTTTTCCCACAAGATTGACTCTTCTAATGCAAAAATACTCGAATTACGAGTTTATTAAGAAAAGGTAATTTTTTGCGTTTTTTCCGAGTTTTCTCAGCGATAAATGTACCGATTGACTTGATTTTTTTTTCACTTAAAAGGTTTTTGAATTCTCTGGATGTGATGTGATTGCTTCAATAGCTTTTCTTCTATAAGCAAAAAACTGAAAAAACTCCATTTTTTTTTCACTAATTTTTTATTAAAAAAAAAGTGCAACTATTTCCTAGTCCAATTCATATACGTTTTCATCTAAGGACTGAACTCTCGAGCTGTATTGACTGGCGTAAAATGGATACCGATTTTTTTTAACTTGTCTCAGCTGTTCTAAAGCAAAACATTATGGAAGGCATTGTTGAAGACAACTGTAGTAACCTGCGGAAGATCACTTCACGTCACCAAAAAGGAGGACAACACTAAACACTGACATAGTACAATGCAAGATTTCTATACAGGATGTCCCGGTGTTTATTATCAGGACTTTAGGGTTTTGTAGAAAAAAAGATTTAGTAAAATAAAGTAAAAAAGTTACGAATCGTTACTACGAATAGGTCCTAGAATACGAATAGGTCCTGAATCGTGAGTTTTGGACATACAAGGTGATGAGGTTTTAATTTTTTCGATAAAGTTTTTTTTTGCATTTACTCAATAACGGTCAGGCCTAGAAGGTTATAATTTTACAAGTTAAGTACTCGAATGAAATCTCAGTGATCAATAAAGAAACTTCTTAATTACAGTTGCGTGCGTACATTGCATGCCTAAGTACGGAGTTTCGGTACCACTTTTTGTATCAGAATTTCTACGCCAATGGATTTTCTTCAGGTATGACTGATTTCACTTATTCTTTGAAAAAGTGCCATGAAAAACCAACTACGTCTATCTTCGAAAAGCACTTCGTTTTTTTATAAAAAAATGTTATAACCCGACAAATATTTGAAAATTTTATCAATTAATTGCACTTTTCCAAAGAATAAGGTGAACCAGTTAAACCTGAAGGAAATCTATTGGCAGAGAAATTGTGATATAAAAAGGGGGCACTGAACCCCCATAGGCACGCCACTGATTCTGCAATTAAAAAGTTTCTTTATCGATGATTGGGCTTTTCATTAGACACTACTTCACTTGTAAAATTAGAACTTTGTACCTCTCTTCGTTATTGAGTAAACGGAAAAAAAAAAATAAAAAAAAAACACAATCTATCACGTTGTATATTCAAGCGTTTCAGGACCTATGTTCATATTAACTTTTTTTACTTAAAATCGCTTTTTCTACAAAACCCTAAAACACCCTTTCATTAGGACATTAAAAAAACTGGGACACCCTGTATAATTACCGATCACCAATAACAGACAGAACATGAAAGAATGGATAGTTTGATGAGATTTGTTACTCTGTGTCAATTCATGCATTTCCACATCCTTTATTTCCTCAGAATCTTTGAAAAGAATTTGGACAATTCAAACAAATCTAGTGCATATCAGTCACAATCCAGACTTGGTGTTAAATTTCCTCTTCGTGAAATTAAAATCACATTTGCGGGAAAGAAGATGTAAGACCAATACATAGGTGATAGCTGCAATTAAATTGATACCCATTTTGTTATCAAAAGAGACAAGTACCGATTTCCATGTCCACCTTCGCTTATATCTCTTGTTGGAAGCGTACCACTAATGGTAGATGAGCACCAAAAAAGTCAACACCAACTTCAAGTGATCAACTGAGATGTCTCAAAATGGGATGATGCAGTGTGTTGTAAAACGAATGCAGGCATTTAGGAAGTTAGACCACACATCCGACCTCACTGGATCTTATCTAAATCATATTTCTTTGTTTCCCGGTGAAAAATTCCGCGCTTTGGTGGCGATGCTGCTCACCACACGCTACCACGATTATTATCTTTCCGTCGGTCTGTGCTCAGTGACTGCGACGTCACGCTGTGCGGGCAGGTGCATTTCTTTTTCTCTCAGCCACCTTAACGGCTCTCACTGTTTCCCAAACACCTGGTGGTCGCTACGACTATTTAGAAACCTCACGTTGGTCATTTGCCGTGTACGCCTTAAAGGACATCTCGACGCTCTCAGCTTTAGTCCAAATCAAAGCCTGCACTACAATATGACCGCGCAAAGGAGATAATTTGAAAATAGTAGATACAGTAGCGAAGAAATAAATCTTTTTAAAAATTTCCAATAAACATATTACTAGAAAAGAAAATTATTAAACTTTGTTGTTTTTAAGTTGTTTATATTTTTTTTGGTTATATGTAGAATTGTCACATCACCTAATTACTATCCGTAGATATTGTAAGAAGCACCTTTTCTGTGGTAGAATGCCACTAGAGCATAGAAAACAAACTGCCAAGGCCTACACTGCCGCCCATAAACAAAAGGTCATATTTGCAACATTTTACAATGTGATATGTTTTCGTATGTATCTATGGGGTTAGGTACAGTTTTTACAAATTTCTACCAAGTAAAAATACCCTCTCTTAATTGCAAATAAGTCGAAATACCTGATTAAGAAAAAATATTTATTTTGAATCTATGTGTTTTCCATTTTGTTAATCGTTAATCAACTGCTATTTGTTACTTTCTATAAAGTATAGTCAAGATTTGTTTTGTAGTTGGAAATTGACCATGTGAAATACCAATTTCGTTAAATTTTAAGTATTATTCAATTAAAAACCTACTTTTTTATTAATATTTTTTTTTCGTAAAAAGGAAAATTACAAGTTTGGTGCATTTTACATTTAATTTAAATACAATTTCAGTGAATTGTGCATTGAAATAACAAAGGCGGATTTACACACGCAATCGGTATAGGGTCGTTTATCGGAGCACTGCGTCCGCTTATGAGACCTCAACTACACCTCAATAGATTATAAAAACTTTTAGGCAACAGTTTCAGAAAATTTCTTTAAATTTGTATGTACGTACTTACTCTGACGTATTCTGTATCATTGTACATTGTTTATAAAAGGGTTAACAGCTGTAGTTAATCACCAAGCAAGATTATTTAAAAAAGCCAAGAATTTCTGATTGGATAAGATGTAACGGAATTGTTATAGTTATTAAACCAATCGAATTCAGTGATACAACATAGGCCTCATTTCAATATTATGCATAGATGTATGAGTGAAGAGAACACTTCTCTATATGTATTATGCCTCTCCCTCTGGGACCTTTTAACACAGTTAACGTAATACTTAACGTACAGAACCCATTAATTACGCTAAAGATAATTAACTCTCGCTCGCCGGGGTCGTCTAGTGACCCGTAAAGTTCCGGCTGCGGGCGTAAACGTGAGATTGGTCGTTAAAAAACGCCGGGAAGCTGTAATAGGGCAAGAGCATACTGTATTTGAATTTTTCACATGGATAATAATGCCAAAATCATAAACTAGGCTTTAGAAATCTAGACTATAGGGTAAATTTAAAATATATGTAGATACTTACTCAACGCCGATTGAAGTGTAACAACTAAAAATTTTGATTTTCATAACTTTTGAATGAGAGAGTTCGAATGTTAAAAAAATTTGCATGAATTGATTGCTCTGATATTTGGCTACACAATCAAATATACAACACTAGCGACCCGCCCCGGCTTCGCACGGAAATATAAAAAATGATTATTGTGGGTTATCCCTAAGAGATAGACATATACCATCGCGGACTTTTTTGTAGACCTTTTTAAGGTGTATTATATTGTAGTACATTATTTTGATCTATCTCGTAGGGTTCAGCCAGCGTTTGCAATGTAAGCGCAAAAAAATGTGTTTATTTACGACATCACATTAGAAACCTCTAAAATTATCAGTGTTTCTCTACTATATTATGCATGTATTATACATATAAACCTTCCTCTTGCGTAGATTTAGTTGCTAAAACCGCATCAAAATCCGTTGCGTAGTTTTAAAGATCTGATCATACATAGGTAGTAGATAGATAGATAGATAGATAGGGACAGACAGCGGGAAGCGACTTGTTTTATACTATGTTATGATACAGCAGGTTTGAACAACAACATTTGTATACATGGTGTGTTTTGTTCAGCAATGTTTTTTTCTTCATTTTGAACTGATGTATGGCGTGTACTGAGCACCCTGTATATAACAATTTACTTTCAGACTTGACAGACTGTAACAAACTATTTTTAAATTGGATATTTATTTAGATTTTCGAGATATGTGTTTTTAAAGATTTATTTAGGACAAACAAAGAAGAAACCTTTAAAAACAATTAATAGCGAATTAGGTTCCAACTTTAATTAACAGCAACCATTCTTCTAGGCATAATTAAAATAGTGTTATTTATGGCTCTTGGGGAAGAGCCATAAATTACTCTTAAAACTCGTAACTAAATCCATCATTAACCTTTTAACGGCGGGACTGGTCGATATATCGACCAGCAGCATATCTATAAATTTCGCGTCTAATAAGGGGTTGATTTTAACTCACCTTAATTTTCCCGCCGTTAAAAGGTTAATAGCCTCAACCAGCTGATCAGTATTTTGATGAGCTTGTTAGGATACCCGATTATTGAGCATCGCATACTCGATGGGATTGCAATCAGGAGTTTGCATGACCATACCATCCTATTAATTCCTTCATTGGTTATGAATAGGGTCCGGAAATGTGTGGCATAACGCCTGGTCGACACTATAAAACTCTATGATTATAAAAACTCCTTGAATTAAAGTTTAAACCGTATTTTTTAAGCGCCTTGTAAATTATATACGCGTGTATTTCTTGCCCGTGCTACGTACGGCCTTGACCCTGCCCGACAAAGCGCCGCGACCCGGGTATGCGCAGTAGTACCTACATCATCCCGGTGCGAGAGCGCAATATAGTAACACGCGTGAGAGCAAACATTCCGAACCCTAATTATGAATCGTATAACAATTTCTGGCCTATGAGGACGCGCATGGTCATCTAAGAATACTGCTTGATTAACCATTACATTTATAAGTAGTACTACTACTGGTAAAAGTATACCTTCTTGCCGTCAGTGTTGCATTTATTATAATTACTATCATTTTTTGATTATCTGAACGTACATATTCCACCCCAAACTGTGACTAAAAAAATAGTTAATATTCCTTCCTTAGTTGTAATGTGTTATGTAAATTAGTATTAGTACTATCTCAAACTAAACCATATCAGCGAAATTAAAAAATATATATAATTGTTACTGGAAAATGTCTCTCAACTGTGAGTAAATTGTTATACACAGGGCGCTCAGTATACGGCATACATAATTTCAATGATGATTTGATTGAGAAATGAAAAAAACATTGCTGAACAAAACATCCTGTACAAATGTTGTTGAAAACTGCCGTATATTGTGCACCTGATTTTGTAGCCAAATATCGGAGCAACCAATTCGGGCAAAATTTTTAAGCACTTCAATTGACGTTAAATATCTGGTTAACATTGACCCACAACATTGTCCAGTGTCTAAAATTATTCTCTATTAATTCGTAAAATCCGTGAAACTGCTGCTGTATTTTGGGTCCTACGAATGGATTTCTTAAAATTCTAGTGTTATCAGTAGACATAAGAATTTTGGGAAACAAGTGGATTAATAAAAATAAATATGTCTCACCATGGTAAACTTATATTGGTATCGCAAAAATTATGAATATTGAAGTCGATAAGTTCCTTTTAACTAAATATTTTGAGAGCTCTGGGACTTAGATAGATGCCATCTTGCTTATTTTAAACGTTTTGGATTCCATAAGCATTTCTAAAGGCATTTAATGTATTATATTCTATATCTACATCCAATAGTTTTTGAAATATATACAGTTTTCTCACACATAACAATTGGCAACCTTAAGAAACGCTGAAATTGCTGATATTTCATAAATTATCATTCATTTTCTAACGTGTTTCGATAAATCCGTAGAATATATTTTTTATTAAAACTCGCACGTACGCACCTGACTTTATATTGGATGGTCGCAAACAAATTTGAAATTTTAATTAAAAAAATATTCCATTTTTTTAAATATGTCTAAATTCAATCGTTTTTATTTTATTTTCAAATTTCATTGCATCCAATACAGTTTTGTTAACTTTAAATATTTAAATATCTAGAAAATAATTAAATGTTGTAGGAATGTCACATAGTATGATCATTTTTCATGTAGTATTTTTGACATTTGTAAATAAAAGCTGAATATGAATCCGTTAGAAATATATAGAATTTCGATTTGAAACAATTGATCTTTGTACAATTTGAGAGCACCCAGTATAAAAAGTTTGGCACTGGAGTTTTATTAAAGTAAACTTTATAAATATTAAATTTATAATATTATATTCGTAAAATATTTTACGAATTTACCGAATCACGTTGCAAAATGAATGATCATTTATTTTATGAAATAACCGCAATTTTCTTGCCAATTGTAATTAGTGATTGAAAAATCTGAATATTATATTTCAAAAATTATTGAATATAGGATAGTACATTATATATGAAATATGGTACCTTTAGAACACTCCGTAAAATAAAAAAATACGACAATATACAGGGTGTTCCATTAAAAATCAGTAAGTTGAATCTACTTCCGGTATAAGGGGAAGTGGTAGTTTTAGTTTTGTAGAAATGTTCGTAGTTTTTGAGATATCAATGAGCTCACCGCGATGGGACACCGTGTATTTTTTTCTCCGTACATTTCACCTTATTTGTGGGCGATTTGAAAAGAGTTAAAGGGGCTTCTAAAAGTGGGTGTAAAATGAAAGGTAGCACTGTTTTGAAACTCAGTGATTAACTACTAGATCTAGTATTGTATGAATGTTTACAAGTCAGCAGAAAAAGTCCATATTAAGTCTTCTGGTTTTATTTCTTAATAAAGAAATTAATAGTAGTTATTATTATAGTATAGAAAATATTATAAATAATATTGCGACTAATGAATAAATTGTTTGTATAATATTGCGATTAGGTAACAGAACATACTATTCAGTTTTAAATCCGTCTCTGGAATATCTCCCAAAAGTCCTCTTTCCAACTATTAGTTTATTTTCCCATATTCAGATTAAAATTATTTAAATTTAGAATAATCCTCATGCTTCTTTAAAAGAGAATGTTATTATCTGTGATATAACTTAAAATTTATAATTACCATAAGATTTTTTAGAAATAGACTTAATAGAATCAGCAGATGCAGTAAATTGAAAGAACGCCATTGGGTATAGCATAGCAAAAAAAATTATGAAATACCGATATTTTTATGAAACATCGAATATTTTCTTTCGCATAGAGGAAATTAATCATCATAAACGTTCCCTTGCTATGCCGTAAACGTTATAATAAATTTAAAAAGTCGTTTACGAACTATTATTAATCATTATAAATTACCATCCAATATATCATTAAGAGTAAGTAGAGGCCGATGGTGATCCGCTGCGACTGGGTCGTTTTATCGTTTTTCTGCAAAAAAGTAGTACCTGTACGTTTATTGGCCTGCAATACAGGAATTTGCTGCAACTATTCACGAGTGTTTATGCCTACATAGTAAGCAGCCGAATGACTTCCATTTTCAATTAACAGTTCTGGACTTTATGCTATGAATTCGCATTTTCATAGGCATACATATATAAAGTTTGAATTTTATTTTGAATATTCTCAATAATTTGTAGAGGGATCAATAAAATATCTATTTCGACTATTTTTTTTGAAATTACACCGACAACACCTAACTGCAGTAAATTGCTGTCTAGTAAATTTAAAGTTTTGTCCATAATACATGTGGCTAATTACCATAGATGACCTAACTAGACATAGAAACGGACTCGCAAAGAAACTTTTTTCAAAAAATGCTTGCTCTATGAATTTGTCATAAAACACGTCTATTTAAATATAGTGGTTTTATAATTTTGGATTTTGCCCTTGTTAAAGACTTCATCCCGTGTAAAAATTCTACATGCTAAAAAGGTAGCCTGACCACGAAATGATATCATTCAGTGAAATCAAAGAATTAAAAAGAAATCAAACATTTAAAGAGTCTAAAATAAAAGAGATAAAATTTATTAAAACCGTCAAAGTAGATATGGAATTGTAATAAAACAAAACGTGTTGTCAAGTTAAATTTGGTGGTAAATATTCTTACCTAGCTTTTTTTCCGTAGATCGTATTTATTTGTCACCTTTAACTTGTCGGTGTAGTTTAATACACCCTGTATATATATCTGAGAAGTTTAACACTGTTCTTAAGGTGCGTTAGTTAGTTTTTAGTAAACGGGACTACGTAGTGTCAGTGTGTGCCCTTTGAAATGGAACCACCCTCTTATTTTGTAAGGGATTGACCGATTTTCATTTTTTTTAATAATTTGGTACTCCAAAAGTTCTAAACTACATAAATAATATACTATTTTAACTAAATAAATAGTTTTAAAATTTGATCAGTCTGGCGGTTTTTTCTGATTGGCTATTGGGTGTGGAAAAATGGGCTTGACTATTAGGCTTTTTTTTTCAAAATATTAATAGCAATTTAGATTCAACCACGTCTCAACTACTTCTGTATGTACATTAAACATGCTATTTTGTTTGGCTCTACATTTTATACTTAGTTTTATTGACATCATTTTGGTATGGTAAAATTCCTTCATTATCAAGTAAAAATGTGGCTAAAAATATGACACAATTCTTTATACCCACGGAGCAAATTGTGTACGAAATTATGTTGTTTGCAGTAGCGACTGGTGGAATCTGAATTCTCGCATTTTCGTAAGGAGCATGGGACTACTAGATCTAAGTAGCAGGCTATACTAGCAACGAATTTTTATGAAAAAAAATCCACCAGATCTTGAAAGCGGCTCGCAAAATGATTGCGAAATTTTTTTTGACAATTACCAAGTGAACATAATCTTTTTATACTTGTAATTTTTCGAGAGCTGAAAAAGTTATGGTAATTTGAATTATTATTTCACCCCAGTATTTCCTTTTTGAGATTTTGCAAGAGCTGTATCTTTAAGTAAAATGAAAATTTTGCAAAAAGCACTAGTAGCACAATAGTTCGCAAACATTTTGCAAGTAATTTCCAAGATATGGTGTGGCACGTATTTTTTTTTTTTAAATTTCGTTTGAAGTTTTTTTTGCTATTATAACATTCTACTTAGGTCTAAGTAATCACCCCCTAAAATATGATGTAGATGCTTCTTTGCGAATATGCGAGAATTTTAAATTCCCCCTGCCGTCACTGCAAACAACACAATTTCGTACACAATTTACTCCGTGCGTATAAAAGAATTCTGTCATATTTGTGGCCACAGTCTTCATAATGAAGTAATTTTACCACTCCAAATATCGTGTCAATATAGCTAAGTATGAAATATACAGAGCCAAACAAGAATATTTTTTTTGGAAAATTTGCTTATTTTTGTTGAATACCCTGTATAAGGTATTGAAATAAAATTATGTACATACGTAAAGCCATTTTATGTACAGACATTTGAGATATTGCTGGATCGAAAGAGCTATTCATTTTTTGAAAAAAAAAGCCTAGTAGTCAAACCCAGTTTTCCACACCTAACAGCCAATCAGAAAATGCCGCCAGACTGACCATATTTTAAAGTTAAAGAGAACTTTTGGAGTACTATATAATATTGTCACTAGTAATCTCCCTAGTGTTTGAATAATTACCGAAAATTTGTTCGAGGTCTCAAATGTTGTGAATATACATAAATGTATAGTTGTGAGTCAGCTGGTTCACTCAACACCTGTCATTGTTTTATCTTGTGTATATCTCAAATTGATATCAAGATTTACAATAATTGAACAAATCGTTTCAAAACACAAGTTAATATTCTTAGTTAGTTAGAAATTAAATATTTATCTTACGTACTGAACCAATCGATCTCGTTTTAAGTTTTTAAGTAAAGATTTTGCTGCTAAATTGTGACGTTAATTGGGAAGAAAAGTTTATTTTCTTCTGAACTGTAACCTATATTAGGTAGTGCACAGCGCACAGAGGTTCCGAGACAATTGAATTTAATAGTTAACAATCAAGCACTTGAGTGGACAATAAAACCAGAAAGGTCTAGTTCCAGGTGCACTCACACTAGACTTTGATTATGCCTTCAGATGGTGGCTCTTTTCTATGTAATATTAACACAAAAGAATTTCTCTATGCGTCATCTCATATCTTACGTAATAACGATTGCATCTTTAAAGCCCTTGAGACAGGACAGGAGTGTTAACACTGGTAAACAAATGCACGGAAATTGTCTTTGTAGGTAACCGCAGGTTCTCACCTGGCGACCACATATTTGAATTGATACTGAATAATAATGAATGATTTCGTATAACATATAGGATGATTAATCGAACCAACGAACTTCAATGTAAATATTGAAGATTTGTTGGAATATAACTTGTTTTGAAATATTATATATAAATGTATATATTTATCTTTGGGAAATGTTTATTTCAACTCAGACATACCACATACATACTGTACAGTTTTTTCTGACTTACTACTTCATCACCTCAAATATTGTTTAACACTTTTGCTGCTATAGTCATCTATAGCGGAGTTCGCCGGTACAGTATATGTTCGTTTATACCTGAACATCTAAATAAGAAACATTTAAATTTTAGTTTTTTTCATCTACTTATTTTCATATGATTTGGATCTACTTAAAAATATGTATAATGAGTAATAAAATACAGTGCTAGTGCAGTGATATGGAGAACTACTCGACACAACTAAAAACTTTTAATTATTTTAGTTAAATAATATTTACCTTAGAGTTTTGAAAATAAACAAGCGCTACTTTCACAGATGCGTCTTACTCCTTCACTTACAATTGTACAGTGAAATAAAATTTTTAACGGGTGGTGGTCGATGGAATTTGAAGTTCTCATATTTTCATAACAGAATATGGGACCCACATCACATTTTAGCGTGTGATTATTAGACCTAAGTAGAAGGCTAGAGTAGGAAAAAAATTTTCAAACTTGCGAAAAAACAAAAACCAAAAATGTGCCCCTCCGGAAGATTTTGGAAACGGCTTGTAAAATATTTAGGTTTTACCTCATAAATGGGATGTCATTATTTCCATGTATAGGATATTTTTTATTTAGTGAAATACATCATTAAAGAAATAAACCAGTTGTGCTACAAGCTAAGAGTCCTGCTAAAGTCCACGCGCCTAAAGTAGGGTTAAGCCGGCGTGACATAGTGCTTTGATTTTGATAGAAGAGATATTTTTTAAGCAAAAATGTGACATACGTTTTTCCCTAAATACGAGGATTTTAAATAGTCTCTCGTATCGGAAACTGGATATGTTAAATAAACCAGAATATAAAAAAACGCGTTTTTTATTTGTTATTAATGTTGCTGTTGTTAATCAAATAAACAGTTATTCATGTTTTATCCTGCCTTAATCTGTTTTTGAGATATTCAAAAAGGGATAAGCGGTTTTTGGGGTTGCTCAGTGTAAATTTAATAACGGAAATTATGTAGAGTAGTTCCTAATATTCCTTCTCGAAAAATCACTCCCTTTCCCTCTCCCTAGACATCAGGAAAATGATAAATGTATTTTTACTATACCAAATTTTTCATTTTTCCAACATACACTCACTACCCAAATCATAAAAGAATAGCATTATTAATAATAATACAGAAACATTAGGGTGGATTTATGAAAATCGGGATACACGATGATTGAATTGAATTTTACCACAGTGAGAGTTACTATTTTGTGTCTAGGGTTTTGCAAATCAATGCCATTTAAAATAACGAAGTTTTTATTCAATTCCATTATATTGAAAAGTGACAAAAAGTCGCCATTATTTTAAATGAATACTTAGATCAACCTTGGAAAACACCCAGAAGAAAATTTTCAACCACATCTTATTATTTGTAGTTCTGATTGTGAAAGACCCTGTATATCCACGGCCGTGGATACGCAATGACACAAACGAATTTACACGTATACAAAAGACAGATAACTGAAATTCTGGTTAGTTAATTATATCTATCCCAATTGGTACTGAGATTACGGATATTTTTTTAGTATAAATCGTGTTAAAAGTTATTTTGCACGTGGACATTTTTTTGGACGTGGAAGTTAACGTCACGCTTCTTGCGTCCATGTTTGATATGAAGATGATGAATATTTTATTTGTGTGGGGTTCGGAAATTTATTTTTAGAAAATCGACTTATTTACGTTTATTGGATATAAACGTCCACGGATTAACGATGTCATTAACGTTGCCCAAAATAAGATACACCGATGACGGGATTTTATTTTTGGTATTGAGTCGCACGTACCTCTCTAGAAAAAGATATATGTAATACCTACAGACCAGGTCCTGATAGGATGTATGACAAAACAAAAATTCGATGAAAGTGTCTTGGTTTTCGAGGTATAACTGCTTTTGTAAAATTGGTGGAGAATTGCTGACGTTGGTCGCGTAGGCCACTTGTGGATTAGAAGGGGAGGGCGGTTGGATTTTGAGGTTCGGTTAATCGGTCGTTCGGATAACTGAGGTTCGGATAATCGAGCTCCACTGTAATTGCTTCTGACGGAGGGATTCTAGGACCCATATTAAAAAGTGTGGGTAATGTTCATTAGGTGCCCTATATATTAAAGTGCTGGAAACTCGAACTTACACATAGAGACTTTTAGGCAAAATTTCAAGTTAAATATTTTTTAAGAGGAATGCAAATTTTTGAACGCGGCTTGCAAATTTTTAGAGCTAGTTTTTTTTTCGGATTAAGCTGCATGACGTATATTTATCGTAGGACCATAGGTTTATTATATACGGGGTGATCAATGAAGTCATGCAAAAAATCAAAAAGTTTGTATCAGTGAAATTTCCGTAATTTTTTTTGTCGTTGCAATATGGTTCGTTACTAAGGTAACATCAATATCTCGACGTTTTTGTCAGTTTTTGGATTAAGGCCCTTAGGCTTTGGACACACTAATCAACATAAAATTTGGGTAGCAAAATTTTTAAAATGCTATAACTTGACATTGGCTATAACTTGACATCCAAATCCGCAAAAATCATCAAGAACCGGATTGACGGTTCTTGATGATTTTTGCGGATTTGGAACCTTTATTTCACGTAGATTTTCTCTGGTCTAAGCATTTTATTTGAGGGTTGAAATTTACACATTATACCGGGTCGATAATAAACAAAAACGTAGCGACAAGAACACGTTCATTATTTTCCTCCAAATATCGCTGATTTGGCCTTCTCCAAACTAACATTCGGCCATCGGAGTGAAACAAATTAAATCTTGTTTCGTCAGTAAATAAACTATGGCTCCACTCTTAATTACCCCAATTCGCATGCCGATTTGCCCATGCCCGCCTATTCGCTCTATGGTGTTGTAATAACCTCACACATTTGCTCTGCGACGGGCTCTATAATTTAAAATGTTTGCCATTATTTAAGTTTTTGTAAAAATAAAGTCTCACCTCAAGTTGTTTTTATTTAATGTTCTTCTCACTGTTCTGTCCGAAACTCTCACTCCAGTTTGTTGTCTTAAAGAGTCATTTAGTTTTCTAGAGTTCTTTGTTCTATTCTGCATAGTTTCTCTCATTAAAATTCTTTCGGTTCTTTGGTTTATTTTTTTTGTATGTCCACCCCCATGCCCATAATTATGATCACCAGTAGTTTCGACGCGGCGCTTCAAATTATAAATTGTCTTTCGGCTGACGTAAATGTGCGCAATTTGCTCTTTTGACATTCCTTCATTAAGAAGTCGAATGCAATTTTCCCTTTCTGCCGTGGTTAAACGCCTCATATTAATTAAAATTTACAAAATTATAACATTGAAATGTGTCAGATTATTTCTAGAATAATGTTAAAAGTTTTTAATTCCATAGCAACAATTTTGTTTTTCCAATGCCTACTTTGAAATCGACGCGTCGCGTAGAAATTACACCCGATCATAATTATGGGCATGGGGGTGGACAAAGAACTCTGTAAAACTGAATGATTCTTTGAGACAACAAACTGGGGTGTGAGTTTCGCAGACAGAACAGTGAGAAGAAAGTTAAATAAAAACAACTTGAAGTGAGAATTTATTTTTACAAAAACTTAAATAATGCCAAACCTTAGAGCGTGTCGTACCCTACGTTTTTGTTTATTATCGACCCGATATAATGTGTAAATTTCAACCCTCAAATAAAATGCTTAGACCAGAGAAAATCTGGAAATCGTGAAATAAAGATTCCAAATCCGCAAAAAATCATCAAGAACCGTCAATTCAATGTGAAGTTATAGCATTTTAAAAATTTTGCTACCCAAATTTTATGTTGAGTAGTGTGTACAAAGCCTAAGGGTCTTAATCCAAACTGAACAAAAACTGACAAAAACGTCTAGAGATATTGATGTTACCTTAGTAACGAACCATATTGCAACGACCAAAAAAAATTTTTTGCGGAAATTTCACTCATACAAACTTTTTGATTTTTTGCATGACTTCATTGATCACCCCGTATATAATAAACCTATGGTCCTACGATAAATATACGTCATGCAGCTTAATCTGAAAAAAACTAGCTCTTAAAATTTGCAAGCCGCGTTCAAAAATTTGCATTCCTGTTAAAAATATTGAACTTAACATTTTGCCTAAAAGTCTCTATGTGTAAGTTCGAGTGGCCAGCAGTTTAGTAATATACTCGAAACGTTTACATTTGTTAATTACACAGACACACAAAAAAACTCAAGTACTAGAAGGCAGACCTATGTATTCCCTCAACCCCAAAAAACACAAAAAATTCCAAACAAGTAAATAAAAATGTTAAATAAGCTTATCACTATATCTATACATAATTTGAGGCGCTGAAACTGAATATGAGGTCAGAATTAGCCGATCAGTTAGGAATTTTGACTTAACCTCAAAAAAACACCTTAAAAATGCCGAGAAATGTAAACCCAGTGAATTAAAAGCTTAAACCAAAAATTTTAAACCTTAAAAAACAATACCTGTGATAAAAAACTTTAAAACAAAAACTTAAACCCATTATAAATTAAGACAAGAAGATATTTGTACATAAATAATGAATACATAGCTAAATTTTTTAAACAAAAAAAATTAATTTTCAGCGAGTTATTCGCTATCTCCCAAGTCTCGAAAAAAAAAAGTTCCTCCACTGCTGCAGTGATTGCGGCCTTCACAGTGACTGGAATAAAAAATAAATAAAAAACTATTAAACTAGAAGGTATTGCCTATGCAATGACCCAGGATTGTGAAAAAAAGGGAATTTAAGAAAATGACAGAGTTTTGAAAAAAAGTTTAAAATTTCGCTCAAAAATCTGATGATTTTTGGCGTGCCAAAATTACATTTTTCATACAATCGAAAAACTGGAAGGGTCATTGTATAGAGAAACATATACAAAATAAGCAGAAAAAAAAATCAAATCGATCGGATGATTTGTAATTGAGTTATAACTGCAGCAAATTAGAAAAATGCAGTTTGGAGAAAAACGCGTTCAAAGATAAAATGATTGATTTCATTGTTATAAATAGATAAATATCATACCTAGAGCTAATCTGCTATTTCAGGCCCATACAATTCACCTTCCTCTTCTTCAAAAACCACCTGTTGGAATCCTATTATAATGAATTACGATGACCAGTGGCGGATTTACATAAGGGCATTTTGGGCACGTGCTCGGGGGACCCCACAACCCAGGGGCCCCCACAAGTTGAATAACCCGTATTATTTGTCTCCTACATTTTCGAAAAATCAAAGAACGTAGAACATACACATACACATTGATCATTCAAATAATAAAACTTCTTCAAGAGAATATAATAATTAATAACCGATATATAATTAGATAATAAAAAACTTGACGATGACGACAGAGTCCAAACAATAACTCAGGTAGGCCCGTAGCAAACGTAACTTTCTAACCAATGAGCGGCTACTCTTTAGAAGGCTGTAGTTCAAAAACTATTTGAGATACGCACGTGAAATTTTAGTATGTTATTTTTAAAGGTATATACTATCTTAAACAAAAATCGATTTTTTTCAAGGTTTCACACTAGGTGTGCCCCTTAAATTCCTAAGACAAGAACTATTAAGGTTTAGAGTTCTTTGTGTAAAGTTCTTGCCTAGAGTTCTTAGTTTAAAGTTCTTCGTGTAAAATTATTGTCTTGATTTTAGTGAATTCAGTGTTCCGATATATCAAAAAAAGAATCAACAATTAAATAAAAAATATTTCTTAATATATAAAATGTAACATATTCTAAGACACTAACTTTACACAAAGAACTCTAAACCTTAATAGTTCTAGAACTTAATCTTCACTCTATAAATTAAACTCTCGTCTTAATTTATAATAGGTTTAAGTTTTTTTATTTAAAGCTCTTGCCTTAGGTTATGTTAGGTTTAAAATTTTTGGTTAAAGCTTTGAATTTAGTTTGATAAACCTAAACCTAGATAAAGCTTTGAAAACTTTGAAGTTTTCGGTTTTTGGTCAATTTTTTAGGTGTTTTTTTGAGGTCATGTCGAAATTCCTTACTAATCAGCTAATTCTGACCTCAGATTTAGTTTCAGCGCCCCAAATAACGTATAGAAATAGCGATCAACTCATTTATCCTTTTTTATTTACTTGTTTCGGATTTTTCGGGCATGTATGAGGTGTTTTTTTGAGGGTTATATCAGAATTTCTAACTGATCGGCCAATTCTGACCTCAGATTCGGCCTCAGCACGCCCAAATACAGGCGTATGAAAATGTAGGTCGGCTCATTTAATCTTTTTATTTATTTGTTTGACTTTTTTTCGGGGTTTCTTAAGAACCTGAGGTTAGGAAAAATACAAGAGCCAATCGGACAAAACGGACATCGGATTCGTGTTCAGCAAGTCAAAATGCATGGGAATACATACACAGATATGCCTTCTAGCACTCGACTTTTATTTTTTTTGTGTGCCTTTTATTTTATTGCTGCAAATTTAAATAGTCGAAAATGTTCGTATTTTATTATATTTTCAAGTGTCTTGTGTCTCGAACGGTCACATTAGTCGTTTCTACACGCATTATACATTGATTAATATCTAAACTCGTTAACCGATAAAATGGTTTCACTGCCAGGATTTTAGTTCGTTTGACTTCTTTTTCGATGTGAAAGTAAATAATGACCACATTGTGGTCTGACATTAATTTGCAAGTTATAAATAACTAATGAAAAAAGTTATTTGTTTACTTCGAATGTGGAACGTGTATAATTTTATTGGAATTTCATTCGAATCGAATATGTTGTTGTTCTAGAATATTAATTGTTGAAGGATGTAAACGAATTTAGTGTGTTAATTTAGTTAAGCTAGTGTGTGTTCATTGACGTCTATTCAATACTCAATAAAAATGTTTATATATTTTTTAAAAGAATTTTAACTAAGGTCAGGAAACTTGCATATCCCAATATTTTTTAATACATACATACATATATGTAAATATAATATTTATATTCAGATATTTTAAGATATATGTTAAGTATGTCCCAAACTGGTCAGCGAAAGTATACTAAAAAAATGTCCCCATAATGTACTTGCTACAATATAGTTCATTAAGTGCAGTAATTAAAAAGAAATGTGACATTCTGTGAAACGCACCTTCTAATTTTTTTTGGAATTATCTCGAAAATGATTACAGATAAATCGAATTTGAAAAAATCAAGAGGTAATAAAATCCTCTAAAACGTTCCCCATTTAACTATATTTCTATCTCCAACAATAACGGAGATACCATGCATGCACGACCAATTTGGGAGAGACTGTATGTACATATATATGTATTTAGTATACAGTGTGTATCAGCCAAATGGAATACACTCAATATCTACATATGTAGGCACTTTTCAATGAAATGTCAAAACACGTCAAGCGATTTTGATTGTTGTAGATATTGTTATCCTATTGGTGGCAAAAATGGATCACATTACCTTAGGTGGTGAAGTTATCGACATTTTTTTAATAGGAACGTATGGTAAGTGACGCGTCGTTGAAAAGGGTATTTAAAGAGGAATTCAGCGCGGTACTAGATTTTTACATTTTCTCCGAAATGAACCAGAAATATTTTTCAAAAACCTTGTATTTAGGTAATATTAAATAAAATTATTATTCAATATTAAATTAAATTAAATAAAACTAATCAATAGCACAAAAAAAAGACGTTACTTAACATCTGTGGCGTATACCTGTGTCGTACATCTATACGTATAGACCTAATGGTGTCGGAAATACGTCTCTTTGTGGCTTTGATTTGTAAATGGTAGTTTGAAGATATCCCCACAACAAGAAAATCTAGGGGAATAAGGTTTGGTGACCTTGCTGGTCATTCTATTGGCCCTCGCCTCCCAATCCAATGATTTGGAAACACTAAGGTAAAGTGTTAACGGACGTTAACATGGTAATGGTAATGCGACCGTGCTCCATCTTACTGGAACCATACTAAGTTTGATGGTATTGCTGGAATGCTTCTGTTGGAATACAGGTTTCTTAGTGACGGAATTGCAGTACAACCTCTTTAATTAACCGAACACCTCCTTGCCAGATCCTATTCGGATTATCGAATCGTTCGTATTAGATTTTTTTAGCAGAAAATTTTAGCAGATATATACTTTTCAGCTTTAGAATTTAGCATACATTAAATTTGTTTGATTACTGAAAATGTCCGTTATCAAAATTAATTTGACTGTAGTATACAGGGTGTCTATCAAGCGTCGGATTCGGTTAGTAGGAGTGGATAGAGTATACAATTCTGAGTCGAAAAGTCCCTTATCATTTTTCGATTTGGGCAATAGTTTTCGCGGAATCGATTTAAGAAGATTGGCCAATCAGGGCGCGGCTACAGCGGGCGTGCTCCACCTCCTTCGGTACGCGCTACGGCAATTTTTTATTAAAATAGCTTTATTTTAATGCAGCATGCCATCGGGTCAACAACAATGTCGACCAGGTAATGGCCAGGTCGCCGAAAACGCTATCCAGGTGCACCAGGTCATGCGCTAAAGTTTTTTTAAGAAACTATGAACCAATCATCGGGTCATCGGCGACTTGGACTCCATCCGCTCAAATCGAAAAATGATAAAGGACTTTTCGACTCAGAATTTTATAATCTATCCACTCTTACTAACCGAATCCGACGCTTAATAGACACCCTGTATAGTAGTATCAAAATTAATTAGACTTGTTTCTGCGCCGAAGGTTCCAGTACCACTCAGGATTGACTAGTATATTAAAGTATGACATTTTTGTTTCTGTTTATGTTAAAATTGTATTCAATATTATTTATTTAATATTATTTCATTAAAGTTTTATGCTTTAATTATATTCGGGATACACTTCAATTTGTTTTTACTTTGTTTATTTTTAAACTTGGATCTGATGGAAAACGATATTCAGAGGTTCACAATTATCAATATTCAGTATTCCAACTAAGATTGTCAGTATTCGGATTACCGAGGTAGCGTTCAGGTAGAATTTACCTTTTCGGGTCTTTCGCTATGCATCTCTCATCCAGCGATGATTTTAATAAATAATAAATAATAATACATTTCTAATAGTGACAGATCTAATGATTTATCTGTAAATTAAGAGTAAACGTTTCTTTATCAGAAAATACAATATTTTCTACAATTAAGATGTTGTCTATTCTTTGCATTATTTGTTCGCAAAATTCACCTCTTTTATCAAAGTGGTCTTCACTGAGCTCACGAAATGGAGTTAACTTTGATCGGTGGTTTTATTGTCCTTTAGTATCCATGCAACGGATAAATGACTAACATTACAACTTGTCAACTAACTACTTGTAACTAACAAGGCAACTTGTCGAGTTACGGCATTCGGGTTTTCCTGAAATGTGACCAATACATCTAATTTTGTTTCGTCATCCAAAGAAGAACAGTGTTTCTTAATTGGCCTAACATGTCCCAATTGTCTAAACTGTTTATCTATTTTGCTAACTGTACCTAAAGTCCTTCTATTTTTAATTGAAAATGATAAATATGCCTGGGGAACAAAAAAAGCGGTGCAACTTTATGATTCCATGGGCGTGCATATATCTTTTATAAATTCGAAAATTGTGAAATAATGTTTTTCATTCAAATCAATATAGGAGATTAAAATTAGCCTGCATACAAAACTCTTAATATTTGTAATATAATTTGCTGTAAATAATGCTCATTTAGCCAGACAATCTCAAAAAATTGTCTGTTTTAATAAACCTAGCTGAAATACACGTCACCGACGTCTTAAACAACTCAGAATACCAAATGTCGTAAATAATTTTAACGACGTCGTAAAAAAATTATGGCACAGTGGACCGAACAAGTATTAGCAATGTTTTATATGCACAGGAGTCTAATAGTCTCGTTGACCGGTGTTACAGCCAATAATTTATAATAATTTTTTCCAGCAATTTTAAAAGCTTTATTCTAATGCTAAGTAATAAATTTATATCTATGTATTTTTTTAAATATTTCCAAACTAGCTTTCTAAGAACGTCACGAACTAACAGTTTACTGAAGTATGAAGTATACTTGTATAGTGAGCTTAGCAATTTTAGAAAATATATCTGACAACCTTGCTTTTTTCTACCTATTTTCAATTTAGAATGGAGATAGTACCTTGGGATATGGCTGATAAGCCTGGTAAGTCGGGAAATTATTCTCTAAACAAACGAATCACATCTGCTTAAATTCGTGTTCTATCTCCATAACATATTTTTTGAGTTCGTTTAAGGGATTATACTACCCAGGCGCACTGAAAAATGAAGCTTTTTGTGAATTTTTTTTCGATACCTACTTGTATGTAATGGATCAAAATGAAATTTTGACACTTGATTCTATGTGTATTAATGTATACAAAGGTATTTTTTATTTACATTAAAATTACAAAAAAGGTGTAGGTCCAGGTAACATGAAACATTTTTTTTTGGAGGAGGAACACACCACTTAGAAACAAAAACATTTTTTTCTCTTGATATACATTAGTTTTTCTTTGGAAGTACCAAGTTTTTATTTATTTTTTTTAATTCGCAAATTGACATCGTTTTTTATTTATTTTTTCATTTGTTTCTTAAAAAATTGATCTTAAGTCTTGTCTATTGCAAAGCTAATTATTTATCAATCGCAAAAATCGTATATACTTCGATAGATAATCTATATAAGAAACTGAGCTAGCTACGTTGTACGCCAATTTGAAAAACACAGTTTTGAGAAAAACGCGTTTGAAGTTTGAAAATGTATTTAATCATATAAATAATACGGCTATTGTAGCGTCCTATTATCTTCTCTAAGATTGAATAACGTGATCTATATACAGTTTGTGTAAAGCCGACCTCGGCTAGTTGTGAAAAAGGACAAATGATACACTTCTCGTTCTAACAACAAGCACAGGTGGTGAGAGGGTTGGTCTTATTCCCTCACTACCTTCGACGCGTGTTTGGTTGCTTCTTATCTGTCGTCTCAGTTCTGTTTGTCCTTTTTCATAACTGGCCGATGTCGGCTTTACACACACGATATACATATTTCGAGAAAGATAACTCATTTGTACCGACGAAAACTACCAATAAAACTATAATGTACAAATACAGCAGAGTGGCTTTTTCGAACGTACTGGATCGCTGAGACGTGTTCGGAAAATAAGCTTTAAAATTTGTTTAAAAGCTTGCCCCCTCCACCAAATTCTTAGTTGAATAATATTCTTAGATAGTTTATACCTACATCAGAAAAAAAAATAAAAAAACGGGAAAAAATTTGCTGGGTAGTATAACCCCTTAAACACACCATGTTCGCATGAAATCTAAATTGACAAAAAGATTTTTTAAACAGATATAAGCCTAACTTTCATTTCTAACTAACATTAACCACAAAAAACAATTACTTTCTATCATACGTTACTTTTTTTGCGCTAGCTATTGATGAATGAATGAATACGAAAAGTGGGCGGGAAGACCCATGCACTTAGGCCGCCTGACGGGCCCATTGTGCACCCACATTCCATGAGTGTTCACCCAGGTATGCCGACCTCTCTAGCAAAGGCGCATATTTTCCTGGGGTGAATCCTCTTAACATCCTCTGGGTTCAGAACACAGCTCCCAAAGTGCCGTTCTCTGACCCTTGCAATTGCAGGGCAGTCTGTGAGGATGTGAGATGCAGTCTCCTCATCCTCCATGCACCATCCACATTCAGGATCATCTATGACCCTTATCATGTGGAGGTGCCTTTTAAGGTGACAGTGGCCTGTAAGGAGTCCTGTCACCGTTCTAATGTCTCTTCGGTTCATACCCAGGAGACTTTGAGTTAATCTGAACGAAGGCCCAGTAATATGGGCCTTCGCCTGCCTCATGCCCGAGGCTTCTTGCCATGATTTTTCGAACTCCTTGTTTAGGAGCTCTTTCATGGTTGAAACCCCCATTGAATAGGGGACCCCTAATATAGGTTCAGGTCCTATGGGGTACCCTATTGATCCTAGTCTGGCCAGTCTGTCGGCCTCTTCATTTCCCGGGACACCTGAGTGTCCCGGTACCCATGTGAGCTAGCTATTGATAGAACCCTTGGTAAATTCTGAGTATTCGTACATTTAAAAACCAAGTACAGCGCAGCCTCTTTGATTGCCCTGTCCATACGTTACCATTAAAAAAAATATCGATAACATCACCACCTACAGTCACATTATCCATTTTTGCAACCAATAGGCTAAATGTAACTACAGCATCATCGTGTCAAATTAAAATCGATTGCCATATTTTGACATTTCTTTGACAGGTCTTACATATCGCTACCTGAGTGCAACAGTGGGATAAAGCTAAACTCTTTGTTTTTAGATAATCAGCAATTCTGTGTTAGATATTTCCGAATCAAATGTTGAATTAATCTATTTTCATGTGACATGAATCAATTTAGGTAGAAATAGTTATTATTAAAGCCGGCTAACAGCGCGACGGCCCAGTGGCGTGATGCAGGCTTTGTGCATGAGTCACAGCCGTCTGAACGCGCGGCGGGCGATGCGAGTAAGTTTATATTTATCGTTCTAAGCGTTTACTTGGAAATCGCGTATTATTTTTACGTATAACGAAAATGTAGACGCCACGGAAGGGTAGAAAGCGACCATTCTCTGACAAAGTACATACATTTATCGGTAACTTTCCAGATTTACGTTACGACGGATCACAAATATGATGTGATGTTTGCAACATCCCTTTAATGTGTTGGGACAGATGTGATTGTCGAAGACATGTAAATAGTGTGCACTACAACTACAAAAAGTGGTGTATCCCCGAGAACCCAGTTCATGTTCGATTTACTTGTGATGTTGATTACCTGCAATATCCCACTTACCATACTCGAGAATAAATCATTCAGAGTTCTGGAATAAATACTCTGAAGTGAAGTTACCCAGTCGCACAGCGTTACGTACCTACGTACCACGCTTACATGAAGATATTATAAAGAGTATCACATCTGTGTCCCGGTGTTTCTGAACCACCACAACCTATTATCACGCGCTGGGGAACTTGGCTAGAGGCAGCTTTTTATTATGCTAAATATTTCACACAAATAAAATCTGTGCTACTCCAATTCAATCCTAAAGAGGCCGCAGCTATTAAGGAAAATCAGATGACATTTCAAAATACTTCGTTAGAAAGAGATTTAAAAACTATCCATGACAATTATATAGGATTACATGCTGCAATAACAAGATTAGAAAATACTGCCCTACCTTTAGCGCAATCACTGTAAATAGTGGATGATGTAAATACACTATTACAAACTATTAGTGACTAGAAATGACAATGTGAGAGAAAAGTGTAACAGAGTGTTGAAGACAAATCCCGATTTTATAACATTGAGACAAATTTATGACGGTGTATCCACGGTGCCATTTTCTGAGTGCAGGGATTTATTTAATTATGCCTGTATTACCTCCGTAGATGTGGAGCGATCGTTTTCAAAATATAAGCACATTTTTTTCATCTCGGCGAACGTCACTTTTGGACACAACTGTAGAAACATGCCTGATGGTACAAAGTTTTCACACATCTCAACGTAAATAACAGGGTAAGTTTAACACATCTCTTTATAAATTGCAACAGTTTATTGTTTTCATGAATTTTGTTTTTTGCGCATACAAGTAGTAAGTAGTATGACGCGTACGGTTATGGCCCGCCGCCCGGATCTGCCGGCTTTAGTTATCATATTTTAAATGGACATAAATAATACTGATTTTCACATAATATTCAAAATCGACTTTTTCGGATTTATTTACACACTGGTTATATTATTTTTATAGGTACCTGTTTCTATTTAGGTAAATATTATACAGTTGAAAAATTCCTAAATGTTCCTAAATACGTCCCTGTTATGATAAATATGACACTCAGAGCTGCATGCAATTTTTTACTTCATTGGAATATGCAATTTGACTGGACTAAGTATATATAGATGGCTGTGATTTTTTATTTTTTCAAAATGCATAACATCTTTATTATCACTGTTTCCTAACCTTATTCACATTTTTATAGGTTAAATCTAAAAACCACTGAGAAAATAAATTAATGATTTACATTTGGCATTAAAAAAACATTTTTTTACTTGTAACTATACTTCCATTGTATTCCATAGATGTAGAAATAAAAATGAAGTTAAATTAACGATTTTATGACAACTAACAGCATCTTAATGTGAGAAACATTTTCCATTCGGTTTATTTTCACAAAAATAATCTGATTGTTATTACACTAACCGATGAATCGGTTAGGAAATGACTCATCTGAATGTATCGTATTAAGATCTGGATGAATCATAAAATTTGCGTTTCAGTAATTTTCACACAGATTGTAAGATAATCAATGGCGGCACGTCAGAAGTATAGTCTTTCTAAACTCAATGTGAATACGTATATTTTTAAATCCTTTGAGGGCTAACGCCGTCCAATGACGTGCATATATCATTTATAAATTTGAAAATTGTGAAATAATTTTATTCATTCAAATCATATAGGAGATTAAAATTAGCCTGCATACAAAACTCTTAATATTTGTAATATCATTTTCTGTAAATGCTCATTTAGCCAGACAATCTGAAAAAATTGTCTGTGTTAATAAACCTATCTGAAATGCACGTCACTGGCGGAAATAAGTAAGTATTCCAAAAGTCATAAATCATTTTAACGACGTCCTAAAACATTTTACGACACAATGGACCACATAAATCTAACGCATTGGATTGGATGCATTGGATGCAATACTCTAATGGGTTACTGCAAATGGATCTACCTGACCAACGGCTGGCTAGCTAAACGGAAGCCGTTGCCAGCTCTTCGCCGGCACCAAAGCGTTGCCGACGAAGCATTGCCGGATAATTATTTTTTCCAGCAATTTTAAACGCATTATTTTAATGCTAACTAATAAATTTATATCTATGATTTTTTTTAAATATTTCCAAACTAGCTTTCTAAGAACGTCTCGAACTAACAGTTTACTGAAGTATGAAGTATAATTGTATAGTGAGCTTAGCAATTTTAGAAAATATATCTGACAACCTTGCTTTTTTTTATGTCTTCACATTTACATTAGAAATAGTATAACATATTGCTCTTAACAGAACGATCGGATATAGTTATATTTACGTAATTTATAATACTTAATATAATATAAATGAAATTTATCCTGTAGTACATAAGAAATATAATGTACTACTCATATACCCTACCATTGTGACATTAAAGATAACACCCATGTCAGAAACAGTGTCAGTGTAAATTAATTTCGTGTAGATATGTATTTTCTCACCTTATGTCTAATATACATCTCTGATGGAGAAATATATATTATTTAATTTTCTAGCAAGATTACCATTCCTGTTTTTATTTTTTTATTTAATTCTTACAACAGAACAACTCAGTTACAGGATTATAAATGTAAACATTAACACTGTAATTAACAAGTGTAATTTTAGATCGGCAACATAAAATAGAATAGGTGCAAACATAAAATTGAATGCGGTATCATAATAAGGAAAAATAAGGCAGTGGATCAAGTATGGATCACTGAGGTACACCCGATATTTGTTTATATGCGCTCGACTCGATACTGTTTGCGCAACGCTCGACTCGATGCGCAACCACGATATTGTTTTTCCGTATGTGGGGGCCCTTCACTCGGAGAGCCGCTCATTGAGGCATCTGAGTCCATTGTGAGCAACCCCAAGTTTATAAGTCAGAGGGCCTCGTATAGGTCTACCGCCCTAACAAAGGACAGAATTCTGTTTAACGACACCTCTGAATTTCCCTAGGTTCCATATATCTGGAGTCCAGGTAAGCTAGCTCTCACACCGGGCAAGGACATAGAATGTGGAGGGGAGATTCCTCCTCTTCTCCACGCATCCTACAAGTATCATCGGCTGTGACGCCAACATAAACATCTGTGATCTTTGATCACATATGTTTATTCGTGGGGCACTGTGCAGTGAACAGTCCCACAAGAATTCTAAGATCCTTACGACAAAGTATTAACATTTCGGTGCTGTGTTTTAAATCAAGATCCTTAAATGAAAAGTCCTGACTGAGGAGCCCCCTTTGCGTTCACCACTCTTGTTGGTGGCACAACATGGTCCCCTCTTTGAGAGTGGTTTTATAGCGACTCTTGGGAATCGGAAGAGTTGGCTCCGGCCCGTTTTCGAGCCCTCCTTTGCTAGTGCATCAGCCCTCTCATTTCCCGTGTTGCTGCTGTGACCAGGAACCTAACAAAGTACAACCTTTTGGTTGTATCCACTCCCTGAATTATATCAACCCTCCATGACTGCAGAGCCAATATTAAAACCTGACTGTCGTTGTATATGCAGATTTGTCTGCCACTGACGTGGTTCTGCATACATACTGTTGCACACGTTGTTGATGCGTGGTTTTTAGTCTGGAATACAGTAAGCAACGAAAGTTATCATACACCCACTTTTTGAAGTTTGCTTAAATTCTGATAATTTTTGTATTACAGCATTGATTTTTTTTGCTTCTGACAGGATTATAGCTTGTGATAGTCTGCGCCTAATAAGCCGAAGTTGAAGGCGGTATGTCGATTGTGTGAAAAGATATCGCTAAAAAAGTAAAATTTCAATGTTTTCAAAGAAACGTAAATAACTTCAAAAAATCACTGTTCCTGAAATTTTAATAAAACACAGACAGATATAGAGGGATATTAATCCTAAATTTTTATTGGAGTAACGTGTGGCGTACAGGGCTTTTTTGAATTTTCGTGATATTTTTGGTTCAACTTTAGATTTTGTTCATGTCTAGGAATTTTTTTTCAAAATGACAGTTAGTCAAATAGATACACTGAAGATTTCCGTTTAATACGAGTCCAACAACTTCGAAAGGGATTTACTATTTTCGAAGTTATTTACGTTTCTTTGAAAACATTGAAATTTTAATTTTTTAGCGATATCTTTTCACACAATCGACATAATGCTAACGCGGTTCGATCGAGTCTATTACGGAAGAGAGATATAAGAGAAATTTTCTTCGTTTCTTTTCATATGCCTACGGGTTACGGCCTTAACGATCGGGACACCCGATATAGCCAGTGCATTACACAAAGGGTTAATCCCCGAGATTTACCGAAAGCCCTTTTGCGCCCAAAGGACTGCAGTGGCTTTACGGATTTTTCCCTCAACCTGAAGGTTATTCTCGAATCCAGGCATACGCCCAGAAAGTTAACATCTTCCTGTACATTGAGTTGTTTGCCATGAAGAAGGGGAACCTCATAGCCTCTCACATTTCTTTTTGTGATTTTTTTTTTATTTTTCCGTTTACCGTTTTATCGGGATTGACAGTCAGGCCATTATCTTGACACCAGTTCTCACGTCGCGCGTCGTTCAGAGCCCTTTGACGGAGCTCCGAACCCACCCCGAAAAACTTGCTTTTCACAAGTATAACCACGGTATTGCAAAAAAAAAAACGAATGCTGTCACATAAATAAATATTCAAATGCATTTTTTTTCGTCGCAGTTGTTGCTATGGTGGAACATTTACGTTTGTAGCGCCACTGGTTATTACGATGATATGTATACATATGTATGTATGTGTTCCACAGTAATGTTTTACATCGAGCCTTACAAGCTTTGCATTTTAATGAAGCAAGAAACAATGTAGAATTTCACCGTGTATTATGGATATTTGCCCTAAATCGGTTTCTGTAGTATGGTATAACACTGGCAATACAAATTAAAAGAAAGTAGAAGGGGGAAGTCAACTCATTTGAAAAGGAACAAAATATTATTAAAGAGTGAATGACAATTAATTTTCCATATTGCATTATGTAATGTTTATTGAGGATATTTTCAGAATGGTGTCACTGCATCTATCGCTGAATTTGGAGGACTGGTGCCAATATATAAGAGAAAATCTCAAATTGTAAGCTTTGCCCCTCCGTGTTTGACAGTCTTCATGATATCTTTAGTATCATAAAAACTGCCAAACTTAGAGGGGCAAAACGTATGGTTTGAGATTTTTATTTCATATATCGGCACCGGTCCTCGGTTTCGAATACAGCAAACAATGGACGCCAAAATGTATGTTAATATCCTTAATAATATTACGATGCCTTATGCAAACGAGTAAATGCCAATAAAGTAGGTTTTTATGCAAGATAATGTTTACCCGAAGCATACTAGCAAAAGGGCCTGGGTCTACTCATGGGGTTCAGATTATCGATTAGCCTGCTTAATCGCCAGTGCAGCATCCAATAGAATAGATCTTTGTCCTTCCATCCTTTGAGTAGATGTTAAGGAAGCCATATTTAAAGCACAACCGACTGCTGTTTAAATGTATGGCATGTTGTAAAATCTCCATAGTCGTGGATTGCTATTGAACGCTCTGAGTGTTTAATAGGCTCAATAACGCACCGATGTGAAGCTGTAATAACACTAATAACTAACAACGGTTTGTCAACAAACAATAAATAACTTTTGTACTTTATTTTGTATTACAGAATTCTATGGGTTATTCTATGTATATGGGTTATTGACGGCCATTTCACTATTAAAAATAATTTTGCTGCTACTGCACGTAACACTTGTACTTCTTACAGCAGCGCTTCGACTAGCTGTACATTTTTAATCGCCATATTAAATAAATTGAAAAAAATAAGATCTGCAGTATTTGGACATACATGGTTATATTTTGAATATAAATTAAACAAAATTTTTCAAATAACTTTTCTTCATGCTGTTAAAAAAAAGGTTGTATTACTCAATTCTAAATGAACATCCTAAGTAAAATATTAGGAATAAATTATTCGAAAAAAAAAGCGATAAATTAGGAGTTTTCTACTGTGTTTTTTATTTACCTTTATTTAAAGTGAAGGACGGAAAGACTTTATAAATTAAAAGGAACTTTTTATTTTGAGGTTATTGAAACATAGTATTTGGAATACAGTTTTTTTAGTTTTCACTTTAAAAAATGTTACTCAACCTAAGAAAGGTTTTGCAAAATAAAGGGCACTAACTGAAAAATTACTTGTTTCACTAATTTTTCTCATAGTGCTTATTCACATTATTTTGCACATAGGTGTATATTCGATGCGTTATATTTCACAAATCAGTGGAAGAAAGTATGACATATGTATGTATTCATTGTAATCAGAAGAACAAGCTGAATTCAACAAATAAAATATACTGTGCTGTATTAAAAAAAATAACATTAATTCACAGCTGCTACATTTTTGTTTCAATTGTTTTTCTGACAGTATATTAAGAAATTTCAGAAAAAATAGATTACCCCTATAAACATTTTTTATCATTACTCTAAAAAAAACGTAGGAAAGGGGAGGTGAATTCTAAACCACACTCTCATTCACAAATACTTCATATTTCGTAATCATGTTTATGTTTCAGTCCGTAAAAAATAAATTGTCAGACAGGACGTTTTGTAATGAGTTGTACTGCAATTAATATAACATTTAATTTAAAAAAAGCAGGGCTTATTATATTCGTAACAACTCTCATTATAATAAAACCGCCTAGGTCGCCAGATTATAAAGAGAGACCTTTAGAGACCTCTGATCATCGCAATTTCTGTTTCTTTACTCGCGCTTTTCTCGAATGCCCGCCATTTATGAGTTAACTGCCTCGCGTGTATTCAGAGTTGTTAAACTAGCTCACGAAACGTATATAATTCCGTGCCCCGGAAACCTCGTCGTCTTCCTCCCACCGGAGCCCGAGATACAGTTAACTTTCTATACTCGGCCGATCTGAACATTTGAACTCTGCGAGGCGAGGAATGGCTCTGGGTCGCCCTAGATCGGGAAGGACCTGGCGGTGGCGCTGCCCGGTGTGTTGGGTTAATCGCGCGGATACGTGCATCCTCATTTGCATGAACTCGAACCGCGCTCGAAGACCTATACATCGGCTTTGTTCGACTTTTATCTTTTCAAATCATGCGAGAACGGATCTTCAATTGAGCAGAACGTGCGTGTAAAGGCTGCTAAATACGTAACTTAAGCCTTGACAAGCATACGTGATTATGTGATTAATCTTTTTGTCATGAAAATCATAGGAGTCAGTTGGGGTAAATGTAAACAAGGGGTAACTGTAAGATTTTCACGGTAATAAGGTCGTTAATGTTTTGATACGAATTTTCAATTTTATAGGCGTTTCAGATATTTCGCCCCCGATATTGATAGCTCTAGTAAACGGGTTTTGCAAACAACAGCTAAAAGTATAGAAATAGTACTAATACGTGCATTATCCTCTTTAGATGTAAAAAATAATAATGTACTGATGTTAGTGACAGCAAACAACTTCTAGTGATAGAAACAACTGTGCGAAATTCATGAAAATAATGTGCGTGATGTGTCGGCCTCTGTCCACGTTAACTATTTTGAATTTGCATCTTTAACTTCAGTAGATGTGGAACATTTTGGATTTTCTCTACAACCATATACGAGCCTTAACAACTACATGTAAACGCATTTTTCGCGTATTTGACTGTTTTTATGTATAATGAAGCAAAAATTGACTAATGCAGCTGACAGTACATAAGAACTTAAAGAATTTAAAAGTGTATTTTAATGTTTTCAAAAAACCAAAAAACAATGTCACAACTTAACAAAATAAATAAAATGTAACAAAATGACTGGCAACTAAATGTTCGGAAAAAAATATGTTAAGTATTAATAAGGCGTTACGTTACCTTTTGCCTTAATTACAGCCCGAATCCTTGCAGGCATTGTTTCAACCAAGCCTCGACAGAGTTCTGGTGAAAAGGTGTCCCAAATTTCGCCCATTTTTTCCTTTAAAGTAGAGACCGTTCTTTGAGGATCATCTCCCAAAACTCTTTTTATCTTATGCCATAGTGTTTCAATGACATTTAGGTCGGGACTGTTTGATGACCAGGATAGGACTTTAATATGCTGTTCCCCGAACCACTTTTTCGTGTTTTTTGCAGTATGGGAAGCTGCGCCGTCTTGTTGGAATATGAAATTATTGACTGGGTACATATCCTGAATAGTCGGTAATAAGCTATTCGTAAGTATTTGTATATATTTGTCAGCGTACCATTTGTCCCAAACCTTTAGCGGGCATATATCCCCAAATCATGACACCCTTCGGGAATTTTACGGTTCGTTTAAGGCAATCCTTATGACAGGCTTCACTTTTTGTTCTTATTAGTCTTTATCTATGATCGCCTACGCAGACATCAAATTTGGACTCATCACTGAAAAATACTTTTGACCAGTCTTCTATAGTCAACGATACCTTCGATTTGGCCCAATTCAGTCGATTTTTTTTGTGCCTCAGTTAATAAAGGCTTTTCTTTAGCCTACGATCATTTACGAAAATTGAAAAATTAAAAATTTGAAAAATAAAATAGTAATACCTTATAAAACTGAGCCTAGGCTGATGAATGTATTTTCTGCAACATTAGCGCGCTAGCCTTTCTCCTGTTTCAGAGTTCCATTATATTCCTTAAGGTGTTCCGCCAACTTTTTTTGCAAATTTTCACCAACAACCTTTGGTTCCCTGACTGCAAGCACAATTCTTCCGCAATTTCGCTGATTTTTTTGTCACTGCAGTATTTTTTTAATTTAAAAATAACGAATATTCGCAAAAACTACCAGAAACCACCTGTGACTAACACATCAATTTGTGAAATTAATGGTTACCGCGGCAACAACAAATTTTTATTTATTTTTTTAGGGCAGGTTTCTCGATTTTCCGAACATTTGGTTGTCAGTATTTTTAGCAGATATGTATATTTTTGGCCATAAATTCTAACAAATCCAAGCTAATAATAATTTTCAGCATAATATTATCTTCACTATCAGCAAATGTATGTAATTTTATATAAACTCCTCGTCAAAATTAGCTTAACACTATTTTGATGAGCGCCATTTTCGTTCTGTTTGAGCTAGAGACTTGCGGTTTGAAAATTCCGGTTGCCTATAGGGTTGTTTTTAATGCCCCGGAGTCGCTACACTGTGACTTAAATGGTTCGCCGTCCACACCCCAAAAACCAACCCCATGTCGAAATTTGAATTCACAAGATCTTGACGGCAACTTCAGAGTCCTACAAGATGGACTAAGAAGGACACTGCCTGGTAAAAATCCTATTCTAGCACACATTACGACCCCCCTAACAAGTCCTGAGCATTTGGTCGCTGCCTCACCCTTTCAACCAATATCCAGCCCCCGTGATTCATCCCTCTGCAGTTATGCTGGTTTTAACATGCTCTGACCACTGGTTGGCGGTTTCATTGATCCAAATGCTGCTAAAATCAATTGGTCTGGGGTGTCACAACCAATTTTCACCCGCAGGCCATTCAAACATCCCTCCAGACTATAGCTACACCTACCCCCCACCCACCCCTTCTGGTTCCACCACTGTTGGAGTCTACGTTGGCAGTCGCTTGGTCTCTAATTCATGTCCTAGCATCACATAAAGTATCTCGAATTTGACTGGACTCCCTGAGGACCGTCGAGTAAGTGTGAACCCATTCTGGACCACTCCGAGTAGTTCGTCTCTTTCAAATCCTTTGTGTCCCAGCGCCCTCTTTTTTTAACACCCTGCAAAAAAATGTTTGAGTGGGGAAAAGAGGGTGCTGAGATACAAAGAAGGATTTGAAAGAGACGAACTACTCTGAGTGGTCCGGAATGGGTTCAGGCTTACTCAAGAACTCTTTCTAAGTCACCCCACGTGTAGAGACCTGCTTACATCTTATCAACGTAGCAAATTTGCAAGGGGTAGATTGGGGGGGGGGGTGGAATTTTACATTTAGCGCTCAATCGAAGGTCCTCAGTGAGTCCAGTAAATATCGAGAAACTTCATGTGATGCTAGGACATGATTTAGAGACCAAGCGACTGCCCACGTAGTCTCCAACAGTGGTGGAACCAGAGGGAGCGGGGGGGGGGGGGGTTGTGGGTGTATGTGTGGTCTGAAGGGTCTTTTGGATGGCCTGCACGCCAAAATTGTTGCACCTATATTATTTTTTTTGTAAAAAGGGACCCCCCCCCCCCGGGCCCCGCCCTTTTTGAACCCCCCCCCCCCCCCGGGGGGGAAATTCCCCCGGGGGGGGAATTTGCCCCGGGGGGGCGCCCCCCCCCCCCCCCCCCCTCGGACTTGTTAGGGAGGTCGTAATGTGTGCCAGAATAGGGTTTTTAACAGACAGCGTCCTTCTAAGGCCATCTTGTAGGACTCTGAAGTTGCCGTCAAAATCTTACGATTTCAAATTTCGAGATGGGGTTGGTTTTTGGGGTGTGGACGGCGAACCGTTTAAGTCACAGTGTAGCGACCGGGGCATTAAAAAAAACCTATAGGCTACCGGAATTTTCAAACCGCAAGTCTCTAGCTCAAACAGAATGAAAATGGCGCTCATCTAAAAAGTGTTACGCTAATTTTGACGAGCAGTTTATTTTAGATTTTTAAAGCATGATTGTAAATTTAAGCATGGCAGTGAATAATTTTTTTGAAAAAAATGCGTTTGTCCGAACCAAGAAGACTAGAACTAAGAAGACGTTCGGTGTCATGGTCTCATATCTGTCCGCCTCCAGAAGGCGCTGTAAGCAGTGCTGTGCTCGACGTCGCGTGATCTGCGAAAGTCACGTGATGAGCAGCGGACCACATGTGACTGTTTATGAATGTAGGCTGTCAATGCGTATGCTTACATGCTGTTTGGCGTTAATAAAAATACAATCCGAATGTTAAATAAATATGGTCGAAAGTGCTGCGTTGCATTGTGTGCTACAAGAAGCGTTCCGAAGCGTCAGAATAACCGGACATTATTTCAAATTACTGATGTATGTATGAAACGAAATATTTTCCTTTGTTGTATTGTTAACGTTGAATCAAGAAACATGAAATATTTTGAGAACATTTCATTCAAAAATATCGAGCGTCTGTCACATTGTATTCGCTCCACGGACATTCACACGGACTCTAACGCATACAGATTAGTACAGAACGACACTGCTTCCAGCGCCTCTGGAGGCGGACATATTCGAGCCTCGCGTTATACCGCGAAAAGCCCCCGCCCCCTAGTTTTAGTTTTCCTGGGCCCCCCTTTTTTTTGTTTTTGGGCTGGGATGAGGCCAAATCGCTCACGTTTAACGAGAAGGAATGCAGAAGGAATGCAGAAAGACTACTGGTCGTGGCATTTTTGTTTGATCTGTCACATGTCGTCTTCCGTCAATAACATGACGGGTTACGAGTCCCGCCCTGCGTTACAACACACGTTCCGAACCCTACCAATAACAAACATCAAATGTTACCTTCTACTCCTGCACAACTTACATTTGTTACCATTGTTCATATACAATGTATTTTACCTTAAAGTTAAACGGAAAAAACTGCACGTCTGAAACTATTATAAGATTAACGCCATTTCTACCAGTTGAACTGCACGCTTAACTTGAACATCAATTTATTATATGCCCAACTTGGTGTGGGTTTTGAGCTTGAAGCAATTAATACGTTGGAGTATTTTTTTACTTTTCTATCGAGTCCCGTGTAGGTGTTTTAATAAGTCTCGAGTTGGCATATTTCTAAATACAATATAACATCTTGTTTACAGCTCATTATTATTAACTTCAAAGAAGCCGTGAGCTACCTCAGGCCCACGACTTGAAAGGGCCGGTATGCGAGGCTGTTTTCTATTTTTTTATGTCCAACATGAAAATAAACATCGTATTTGCATGAAAATTATAGTGGCTTGATTTTATGATGACTATAAATAAAAAGCAAAATAAGAAATGCATATCATATTTCCATATTTACATACACGGTCAATTTGAAAACGAACAGCGTTTAATATTGCCTAAACTAATGATAGTATCAAAATTTGGCGAAACACGTCAATTTACATATCAAGGGGGACAACTTTTGAGGCATTTGTTGTATTATTTTCAACCCCCTAACCCCCAGGGCACCTCTAAAATTTTAAATGGCAACCCCTATTTCTTTTGCCATTTTTGAGTTTCTTGTACAATTCTAGATAAGTCCCTTATTTCTTTTTTGTCAAATTTTTGTCAAAAATTGGTAGGTAACCTCATGAATGTGTGGAATGTATTTAATTTCTGAATTTTTTATTTAAAAATGATGCACTTTTACAAAAAATTGTCAAGAATAAAAAGTTCTTAAAATCACTCAAAGAATGCACTGGAATTTTCAAAATTTTTTGAGCAACTTTTTGGATTTTGCAAATAGTCAATTTTTGCAAAATTTAAATTTAGTTTTATGGATCACTATGGAAACAATTACTGTTAGTTAATATATTAACCCTAAAACTTTTTTTGTAACTTTTTTTTCTATATACAATATAATAAAATTTATTTGTTTTGTTTTTCATAGTGATCCATGACCAATGCAATAAAAAGTTACTTTTTTTATGTCGAATTGCCATGCACAGGAACTAGATGGAATTATTCAAAATGAAATAACTTAAAAATGGATGGTCCAAACATAGACATATTTTATACATCTTTAGAATGTGGAAATTAAATTAACTTTTTTTTTTATTTGGCGATCGTCTTGTTTTTTTGGTTAATATATCAAAAATTTTCACGAAAAATCCTGCAACTTTTATATTTTTTTTTTTGTCTGTTTTTCTTTCTATCTTAAAAAATAAACTTTTTAAAGTGGTGGTAAATTATAAGGAAAAACCCTGTACTTAAAAACTATAAAATATAATCATTATTACTTCGAGTAAATCTTCCACCATTGAAATATAGTTTTTACATAGTTTGCCTACTCATAATACTGTCTCAGAATGGTTACTTTTCACATACCTATACATATAAATAAATACTAGCAATCTATCAATAACAACTACTCTATTTCCATTCTAAATTGAAAATAGGTAGAAAAAAGCAAGGCTGTCAGATATATTTTCTAAAATTGCTAAGCTCACTATACAAGTATACTTCATACTTCAGTAAACTGTTAGTTCGTGACGTTCTTAGAAAGCTAGTTTGGAAATATTAAAAAAAAATACATAGATATAAATTTATTAGTTAGCATTAAAATAAGGCGTTTAAAATTGCTGGAAAAAATAATTCTAAATTAAAACAACTTTATGTATGTAACTATACTTAGGAAAATTTTGAAGAGCCGGCAACGCTTCCGCTGTCTGGTTGGAAATCGCTGGCTCGTGATCCATTAGACTACACACTGGCCAACGATCCAATAGACTGTTGCGCTTCGCATCCAATATATTGCTTAAATATTTATTCGGTCTACTGTGCCATAAAATTTTTACGACGTCGTTAAAATGATTTAGGACTTTAGGAATTAGCAACTTAAACTACTTGTTTAAGACGCCAGTGACGTGTATTTCAGCTAGGTTTATTAACACAGGCAATTTTTTGAGATTGTCTGGCTAAATGAGCATTATTTACAGCAAATTATATTACAAATATCAAGAGTTTTGAATGCAGGCTAATTTGAATCTCCTATATTGATTTGAATGATAAAAAATATTTCACAATTTTCGAATTTATAAAAGATATATGCACGCCCATGGAATCATAAAGTTGCACCGCTTTTTTTGTTCCCCCAGGCGTATTTATCATTTTCAATTAAAATTAGAAGGACTATACATACAATACATATTCATTCAGTACACAGAAACACAAAAGGTGTCGAAACCTAGGCGATGAATCATGACCTTCATTACTTAATTATTTTTTATGCATTTACGGCATTAAGCAACTTTATATACTGCTGTATAATTAATACGTAGCCGTATAAAACAATGGAAAAAGTATAATTGGATTTTTTTGTATTTAAACGTTAATTCAATCAATAGTTTTTCAGTTCATTGTTTTAATTTAACACGTCGAATTTTCATGACCTTTTTTGTTGCGAACGTACTCGTAGCTGTGGAAGTCTATACATATTCTATGTAGGTCCAATTAATAATCAAGTATGGTCTATTATAAACTGTAATTACAAAGCACTATTAGTAAATTATTATAACAAAAGACCATTAAGTGTGTTTTAGGTGACACAGTTTATGAGAGATAATTCTACGTATGTACATATTTACATATGTTTAACATATGAATACGATTAATGCTTAAGAGTGTCAGAAATGTTCAATTGGAAGGTTTTTGTATGGTTTAAGTAGTGATTTTGTCCATCATTTTTAAGAATTTAAATTAAAACGGAAGGAATTAAAATTTTAATTTTACGTAATATGAAAGGATTTGGAAAAGTGCAAATAGAAAACGACAACCATTTAATACTTGCATTTTTTACATACATTAGTTAATTAGGTTTGCTAGTTTAAAGCTTTACGCCTCCTTTTATCGCATGTTGACAAAATAAAAATAAAAAAAACAAATTTTCTTATTGTCAAGAAAATATGTCGTGTATATTTAAAGTATGACGAACTTTAAGTTAGTAAAAATATACAATCTGCTACATTAAGAGAAAAACAACAAAAGCAAGTTTAATTGTAGAGCTCAGTCGTGGGTGAACAGATGTTTAATTGCTCTCTGTAACGATAAGCGCCAACTAGATTATCAAATAGAAGTTAAGGTAGGTCAATTCATAAACCTATTATATAAAGCCGATTTTACAACTTTTTTACTGAATACACGGCCCTTATTCTATTGTAAGTCACAACTCAATAGTCTATTTTATTTTATCTACCTAATCTATTTTTTTTAGGTTCAGCGATCGTCACACTTTTTTTTCCTGTTTTAGAAAAATATAAAAGTGTTTAGGTACCTTATTTATTTTAGAATTCATCTTATTCTTAGTTAGTCTGTTAGAGTTCTGCAAAACAGGTTTTGATATATTTTTTTGTATATAAAACCTATAGCCCATGTCAGGCTAATACGATAAATCCAACTAACTCTGACATTAGAGGTGAGTTGGACCCACAGACCAACTAGATCAAGCGCGGCTATGTGTCTTCTGTATAAGAATCAGGGAAGCCCAAGGAAGACCTGTGTTTGGGGAAACACAGCCCCTGCCCCACTACTTGAACAGAGCCGCATTCAGAAAAATTACGTTTATTTTAAGGAGGCAAATTAAATACATCAGATGAGCCAATAGTGTTTTAAATCATATATCTTTTAACAAGAATTAACATTTTTACAGCTATTCGGTATTAACGCAATCAAGCCACAAAACTGCAAGCCTACTCTGTAATTACGAAAATATACGAATCAGAAGCGCAACAAAACAATTTAAGTGCAACGTAAATTACATTTTTACTTACTTAAAGAAAGAAATGCTTCGTTTCAGGTCGTGTACACATTAAGTTTTGTTTTTACAATCCAGCACTATGCATTTACCCATACTTTTTCGCATTATCAAAAATATATTTGCCAAACAACGGGAGATGTTCACTGTGCAAACTCTGCCAACGACTAAAAGAGCCTATGAACCCGGACCTCGCTGTGGACTTCCGCTTAACGACATCGATTCAAAACCATGCATGTAACATGAGAGATACTATAAAGTTTGGAAAAAAACGTTTTTCTAAAACATTTAAATGAACGAGCTAAGAAACATGCTGGCTACAATGAAAAACATTTACATAACATCTTAGATTTTAGTGTGTTGGGAAAGGTAGACAAAAGGCAACAGCTTGATAGTGCTTATCGTGAAAATATAAGACGTCACAATGAAAATGTGGATAAAAACAGACATATTTTAAACCAAATAATTAATTGGATTAAATTTTGTGAAACAAATCCGGGACTTTAATGAAAAGGCGATTAACATTTTTGTGCAATAAGGACAGGCGAGCTGATTTCCTCTACAAATAACAGTAACATACCTATATCAATTTTTTTTCACATGTTGCCACCCATTATTTTAATATATTTAAGCCCTCAATATTCGTGCCTAATAATTATTTAAAAAAGCTACCAAATCCCAAAAATTATTCTTGTGGAAGTCTATATTCTTGTATAAAAGAATTTTTCATTGAAATTCGGAAGTGTCAGTAAAACGCATGACTTTGAAAATTTTAAAATTTTTTCTGCGCCATATGCGCCTACACCCTGTGCCCACCCATGTAACACACCCACGATCCGCCATTGTTTTTGACTCGTGTGATTGTCGAAATTCACACTCGTCAAAAAAGAGTCACTTTATACAATTGTTTCATAAATAACTATTCCAACTCTCCCTAACTTACCTTATATTTATTTGATATGGTGATTTTTTCCTTTAGATGTTTCAATTGCAACTTTTAGACTTCGTAATTTTATCGTAGAAACGAGACGATTTATGGTCGCTGTCGTGAGACAATCTTCGAACAAACAAAGCCATGTCGACGTCCTACTGAACGAGCTGTGCCGTTCCAGCATTGTAACTTCCGCGTTCTGACCTGAACCTGCCTCAAAAACGACGAGACCGCATTTCAACTGCAGACACCCACTACATCTCTTCTGAACAATAATCGTCACTCCACATCAGCGCAAAACAAATCGCGTGACCACACAGAAGCAGAGTTACTGTTATTCTCGCTGTTATTAACCTTTTCCGTACGGGAAAAAAATCAGTACAAATCGACCTTCCAATTAATATGAAAAATATATATAAAATCAATGAATTTGATGTTTGGCATCACCGACTTCGGGAGTGGTCGATATATCGACCACTTCCGGACGCAATGGAAAGTACAATGTAAAAAATTTTAAAAATTCCGGAAAAATAAAATTTTGTACAAAACTAAGCTAGACTGGTGGCTTTACCTTTCAAGAAGTCCAAACGATATATTGCGTGAAATAAACGATATATTGCATAAAAAAAGGGTTAAATCGCTGAAAACGCTCAACAAAAAATCCGGAACCGCCAAACAAAAAAAAAACACGGGTTTCATGATTTTGAAAAAAACTATAGAACGAAAAAAAAATCAACCCCCAGAAACCAACCCCCAAATAGGGGTGAGGGTAAGTTTAGAATTTCAAATGGACCCTCAAAATTTTTTGCAGATTCCGATTCTAGGGATAAAAATAATAACCTTTTGTCCCAAAAATTTTTTTTCCACGGCATAGATGATGCTCCAATCGCAAAAAAATCAAAATAACCCTTTCCCCACGGCAGTACACGTGTCCAAGATGCTCGAAAAGGTTTGTGCCTACTTCTTTTAGAACAGGGTTATTTCACAGGAAAAGTAGGTCAGAAATATTCTTGAACATCCTGGACATTTGACTACGAAAATTTGATTTTCCGCAATTTGAGCGCCATCTAGGACAAGAAAAACATTTTTGAGACAAAAAGTTTCTTATTTTTACTTCTAGAATCCAAATCTGCAACAAAAATCAAAATTCTGTACAAAACTTCTTTTTTCAGAAATTTTTTCTTGAATTGTTAGCTTTTTTTGGGTCCGCATTTCCGTCTACCCTAATTTCACGCAGTATTATTTTATTTTATCTGTTTTCAAAACATCAAAATACATAGATACACCAATTTTACCGTAAAACTACTAAAAAGCTTATTTGACCTTGAAATGTTAATTTTCACGGTCAAAGATGTCACCCAGATTTTTTTTCTATTCTTCCTGTATTCAGCTCATAATTTCCCCCTAAAATATAACAAATTTAATTTTTTTTTGTGGTCGATATATCGACCACTCCCGTACGGAAAAGGTTAAGCATTTTTACTTGTATTTCAGCATTTTTATCTACATATGTGTCATTCCACGTTAGATTTACAATCAAAATTTTTAATATTTTTTTTCTTATTCTAAAAGCTAAAAAAATAAATACGTATTTCGGGGTTTTGCTATTTCTTGGCTAATTTTGGATTTATGATTTTTCAAAATTTGAGCCTCTGAAAAATTCATCGATTTTCAAACACTTGCATTTCGGTAAGTACCTACTTGGTGAAAAAAAAAATGTGGTCGAAAGGTATTTTTTGGTTGGCATTTTCCGTACTTTTCGATCACGTATTTGAAAAATGTTTTCGAGTATTGTTTATGCACGAATTTTGCAAATTTAATGAACAATTATTTTTCTCAAATTTGGGTACATTAAAATCCTGTTTTTTTTATTTTTTTTCATGTTCTTTAATCTGCCTAGAAGAAGCAGTAAAAATTTCAGAATGGGACACAACATAGTTATATAGTTATGATTTTCTTTAACCGCGCGTTCCGAACTGACTGAGCACGGCGTGCTCGTGCTGAAGCGCGCGGACGTCACTACGCCCGTCTGAACTTGATGCGGTATTAAATATGGTTAAATTTATGGCAGTTAAAATGTTTTTCGAATTCATCGTTATACTAAATTTTTTATTTACATAAAACAATTATATATTGCTAAGTCATAAAAGTCCATTAAAGCTGGTGAATTTACATAATCGAAAAGTACGGAAAAAAATGCCAACTTTACCTTTCGACCACATTTTTTTCACCAAGTACTTACCGAATTGCAACTGTTTGAAAATCGATGAATTTTTCAGACTCAAATTTTGAAAAAATCATAAATCCAAAATTAGCAAAACCCCGAAACACGTATCTATTTTTTTTTTAGCTTTTAGAACAAGAAAAAAAATATTTGGAGCAAAAAAAAATTTTGATTGTAAATCTGACGTGGATTACAGTCATATAACTTTGTTGACAGAAAATGTTCTGAAATCATTACGTCGAAACATGTACATATGAAGTATCCTTTCAAAAATACATATATTCTTTTTCGCATCTGAATCCTTTCAAGATCTTTAAGCTCCCTAATTTACCATTTTCTCTATTTTTTAAACTCGACTCAAACCTGCAAAAAGCCAAAGAAGGTAACGAGAGCGTTAGTTTAAGACAATTGCGCTGTACATTAAGTTTTTCTGACACACACGTCTTAAAGTGCGATATGGAAACAAATAAGTAGACGACGGCGTCAATGTCCATTTTACTTATGATTGTCGACCCTCAATGTTTCAAACAAAATATCGGTGACGCCATAGTTTTTGAATTTTTTTAAATAACCTGTTAAAACTGCGGTGTAATTTTTCCGCCTAATCGAATAGTTCAAACCACATTTTCTAAATACCATATGGCCATATGGTTACAGATGTTTTAAAACCGTAACTTTTTAGGTTTTAAAATCGCAATCGTTATTCGGGTCGAATAATGATTAATACCATAGGTAGGTACTTAATTGTTCTATATGAATTATGTGATAGTTACTGGAAAGTTTGGGAAAAATCGTATATCGTCATTAATAGTTTTGTAGTAAGTTATAAAAAAGACAATTCATTTTTGGGAGAATTGTACTATCCAAAAAATATTTATTAAAGAAAATAATTGAAAAAAACCCAACTGTATAATTTATGAGAAAAAGTTACTTTATTCGGGAACACATTATAAAAAAAATGTATGCTTTTATTTTTGTGTTGACACAGCAGATTTCGGCCTGCCTCTGGATTCCAAGTAGATATCGACCGATTTGACCGATTTTTTTTCTATTTTACGTTTTATTTTATTGCACTGTCCGCCGACAATTATTTATTTTAATAACTTTCTTTATCAGCATTTGCTGTAAAATCGCGAAATAGAAAGCCGGTTAGTGAAATAAAGCGACACTGTTCTTACTTTGTACCTGTTCGCTTTAATTACATACCTTTAGTTGCCTTCGTTATCTCTATTAATAATTACATCTCATAGACCATATTTAATAGTCACAGTGAAAAGTAGAATATGAAACTATGAACAATAAATTCTCGAAATTCTCAACATTCTAGAAAATCTAGAAACATCGGTGTGTTTCAATAGTTTGAAAAAAAGTAAGGGAATTCATTAAGAAATCTCAAAAAGGCACTCAAAGGAATTTTTATCATAGCTCAAGGATTTTTTTTTGCTACTAGAAAATTAAAATTTGTTCTACAATATAATATGTACATATGTCATGATGTACATGTGTATGTGATTTCTTCAAGTCGCGCAGAAATTCGATAAAAACTAATAGTTATTTATTATACAAAGGAAAAAAGTATTTTAGCTCGAGGTTATGTTGTCAGACAAAAAACTGAAAGCTAAAAATCTAATATTTTTCACGTGTATAATACACTATTTTTTTCTGTGACGGGAAAAACGACGATTTAATATTGAAAAAACGTATTATTACAATATATTAAAGTCAGAAAAGTATCGATGTGAAATTTGAAGTTTTAAACTGGTAGGTTGTTGTAATTATAGCGACAATTAGACCTGCGTTGCTAAGGAAACCTTTAAAGTAATCAAACATCTCTCAATTGAATTATGTGATTTGATTTACAAATTGCGAACTTAGTGGTTGTTTAGTAGTTATTTTGAATAATATAAAGTCATTCATGCAATGCACATTTAATAATTGTACTTTTAATATAAAGGAAATGTAACTTTTGTATAATAAAATAGTCTAAAATTAAATATCTAACCTTTTACTTATGTGTATATGTATCCGGGAATTTCCCAGGGAAAAAGTAATTTCATAAAAAGTGATATTTTGTTACCTGTCAACAGGGATAAAATGTCAAACGTTTTTCCCGTCATAGAAAAAAAAGGATTCTTTTTTAGAAAAATGCTCGGACACGTCAAATGTTTCATTTGTCGACATTTTGACGTACATTTATTTTTTTTATTGACAGCGGTAAAAGATATGACGTTATTTCAAGCAGTATGCTCTTAAATTTTGGCGCGACTCTGGCGAACAAAAGTAAAAATTCTATTAAAAACGAAGGAAAGTTTATTTTAAAAATCGGACAGAAGAGGTTCTACAGCTATTTGCTCGGCTATTTGACAAAACACGCTCTCAACAGTTATCCAGAATTCCAGAAATTAAGAATACATAATATAAAGCGCATTCTTAAATATTTTTATATAACCTGTTTATTAGACACAAAAGGCATACACAATTAAAACTACCTATCCTTATCTGGTCTTTAATAAATGTTCAAACTGTGTCGCGTTCACTTCTTGACAGTAACCAAGCCGCGATTCAAATTCTTCAACAATGTTGTGTTTCAGCGGGTATTTTTTGAATTTGGTATCTTATTCTATTTTAAGTCGTCTATACTAGCTTATTTCCGTCTATTACGGCTTATTTACATATACTCTATGTTTTAAATAACTCCACAAAAATAAATACGTGGGGGTTAGGTCAGGCGATCTAGGAGGAAACTCGAATTGACCTCTTCACCCAATCCATCGACCCGGAAATACTTCGTTTAAATATTCGCGCACCTCCCTACTAAAATGTGGAGGCGCGCCGTCTTGTTGGAACCATATTGAAGCGTCTAGAATACTGTTGAGAGCGTGTTATGTCAAATAGCTGTAGAACCTCTTGTGTCTTTCCCTTTGTTTTTTATCGAATTTTAACTTTAAAATGACTTGATAGAATCGCGCCAAAATTTAGAGGTATACTGCGTGAAATGAGAGCTCTCGAATAATGTATCACAAGCCATACAGGGATGTTGTCATTTAAAAAAATATATAGATGACCTCATATCTTTGACAGTTGTCAAAAAAAAAACAAATGAAGTACGTCAATATGTCGGCAAATGAAAAATTTAATTGACGTAAAAAGTTACCTTATTAATTTTGAAAATAGCATTTATCCGATCCTGTCTTAAATTTAAAGTCAAGATAAATTCAAAACACAGTAGAAAAACATATGTACCTAACGTTCGTCGTTTTTTTGTAACTCACTTATTTATAGTACTTGCTTATCTTACACATTTTTGTAAATTCTAACATTGATTTGTATCGTGATTGTCGGTAAATAATTTTGCTGTACAGCTTTTTCTTTAATTTATTTTTGACTTTAACTTTTTTATTTTTGAGCTTTTTGAAAAAAATGCTTGTTTTGAATAATTCTACATGCTTAACTTAGTAATTTGCGAAATTGCTCAACTTAGTAATCACCCTGTATGTACACCTACATAGATGATATTTTCCTTGATTTTTTGTTCGGTTTGAATTTAGACAGCCATGAATTTGTGAAAAATATATTCGATTCCCTTAAAAGTTAACAACAAAAAAACAATGCATTGTCGTTCCTTTAATTTTGCGGATGTGTATATTTTTTGCAGAAATATGACGAATATATTCTTTCTTATAAATATCTGGCGCGTAATACAGTGAAAAGAAATTCGTATAAGAGAAATGCTGTTTATTAAGTAACGATGGGTATCCAAACAAACAATGGAACGTAAATGCATGTGAGAGACATTAAACAATGTCCAAATAAAAAAACCGACACGTATACGAATACCGCAAGGGGAGAACCCATGCATACATCATCGCCGTGCGGCGTGGAATAATAATAAAAACGGTGGCCTGTGGCCTATCCTACTCTGCTAAAATTTAAACGGATCAGATATCATATCACGATATAGTACAAGGACGTTTTATTACACGTTGAAACGTTTTATACGGTTAGGTTTGACATACAGGGTGGTACATTGAAATAATGACATTTTACCTTAGGAAAGTAGCGAATAAAATATTTCTTGCACACCCTCCAAAAATAAGTGTTTGGTATGACACATTTAACGAATGGATTCTGGGTCCTCATTTCTTTGATGAGACCCCTAACCTATACAAGATATATTGAATTTTCTAACCTATACAAGATACATTGAACAGTTACTCCCCGTAATGACTGCTTTGAATCCTTATTTGAACAATGTGGAGTGCCTCTCCATTACCCAGGCTTGTCCGAACCTCTTTAGATGAGGTGATAAGGTTTTTCCTAATCGTTGTATAGAAAGACGAGCAATTGAGTAACTTAGGTCACCCTGAGTTCATACCCGATATACACCCCGAGGTGTATATCGGCTGCCGCAAACTCACCGTTCAAAAGTTATGAGCTATTGAATTTCGTATAGAATTACATACTATCTATGGGAAATCCAATAGAAACAAAAGCCATTCTAGGTTTAAATTCTCTGCTGTGACCCAGTGCTCTGAGAGAAAATTTTGGAGAGCGTCCGCAAAAAAAAAAAAAAAAATCAGAACTTGCCGTGGATTAGCGAGTCTGATCCACTTTTCGTTAGATTGGGTTAGGTTAGGTTAGGTTAGCTTCGGCACACACACGTGCTCGCAGACTCTTGCACTAACTTGGACAAAATAGTTTTCATAATGGTGGGTAACCTCTAGGGAAGGGACCAATAAACCCATGTTAGACATATAAAGTGAATAATAAGTCAATGATTAGGAAATGTAGACAGGAGGAAAGGACCATTTATGATAACCACGCTGCTGTGGGCAATATAGACTAATTAAAACTTTTTTTTAAATCAGGCGACATCCAAAATTTTCTCTCAAAGCACTGGGTCACAGCAGAGAATTTAAACCTAGAATGGCTTTTGTTTCTATTGGATTTCCCATAGATATTATGTAATTCTATAGGAAATTCAATAGCTCATAACTTTTGAACGGTGAGTTTGCGGCAGAAATAGATGGGTTTGATTGAATTTAAAGTTTATTTTCTTCTTTTTTAGAGCATTTAAATAAAAGCTTGTTTTTAAATTTTTTTTTTTAATTTATTTTTTATTTTTTAGTTATAATTCGTGTTTTTGTATCTAAATGTTTCTCAACCAGTTCATACTATCCCTAACCTATACCAAGTTATAACTCTTTAAAATTGGTATGGTGGCCATCTTGTTTTTCGCCATTTTGAATTTTTTTCACCGCCGCCAGAATTTGCCTAAGGTATAAGTTGATATTAGTTAAGACACGACCCCGCTAAGTCTTACTGTTTAGCCGGACGGTAGTACACCATCTCCTCGAAGGGTTGAACGCATAAGTCGGTTTATTCGTATTCTTCTTAGCAAACCCACATTATGGGCGTGCTTAAAAATAGTCATTGAGTCCGCCATATTTAATTTAGAGTGGTCATTTTATTTTTCGTATTCTTCTCAGCAAACCCTTTCATTTGATATCTATATCATGGGAGTACACAAAAAATAACTAGCCCGCCATATTGGATTTAGAGTGGTCATTTTACTATTTTTTTCGTGTTCTCAGCAAACCCTTTCATTTGGCATCCATAACATGGGAGTGCGCAAAAAATAACTAGTCCGCCATATTGGATATAGAGTAAATACATTTTATTTTCTTATTTCTTCTCAGCAAATCCTTTCATTTGATACCCATATCATGGGAGTGCACAAAACATAACTTGTCCGCCATCTTGAGCGGTCCGCCATATTGGATTTAGAGTAAATTCATTTTATTTTCTTATTTCTTCTCAGCAAACCCCTTTCATTTGATACCCATATCATGGGAGTGCGCAAAAAATAACTAGTCCGCCATCTGGGGCGGTCCGCCATATTGAAGGATTTAGAGAAAATTCATTTTATTTTCTTTGTTTCATTTACCTCAGCAAACCCTTTCATTTGATACCCATATCATAGGAGTGCGCAAAAAATAACTATTCCGCCATCTTAGACCGTCCGCCATTTTGAATTTAGAATGACATAACTTAGCTAAAATTTCATCTCAATCGGTTGAGGATAACTATTTTAAAATTCAATTGCAAGATTTGACCCGAACATACATACATACAAACAAACGTTGCAAATTAAATAAAAGCTTGTAAAAATAACTGATGATTCTTATGAAGCTATAGCTCGAAAACAAAAAAGCGCTCTGGAAAGGGCGTTTGAAGAAATATGTGTTTTAAAAAAACAAAATCTCCAAAAAAAACGCAGCTAATGGAATCACTACTTCCACATCCGAATTTTCTAATCAATTTTAATTAGACTACATCGTTGAAAACATCAGGTTATATTCTTAAAAGTCTGATATTATTATGTATTTAGATATATGACCTTTATCACCTATATGACATCTATGACATGATGTATGACAATACTTGTTGAATACATTGATATCTTAACGCGTTCGCGAATTATCGTGTACACGAAAAAGGTCAACAGACAGACAAAAAAATTGTTTTCGCTTAAACTTAAAGTATCAACGTTTCAGAATATTTTAGACCTATTTAGCCAATCTTTTTTTTTTTTAATCTCATGAATACCAACCACTCTACTTCCACTCGAGATCTCGCTGTATATATTTTTGCAATTTACATTGTAGATATCTAAACGAACCACTCCCTTAGCCAGCAGATACGGTTGTGGGCTACTAAACTTGAAAAGGTATGTGGTCATTATTCGTACAATAGTTGGTTATTAACTCCCTCTTGTAAATAATTGCGAGTTGTTTATTCTCCCCATATTTAATTACGGTTCCCACACAATATAAAACGTAATGTTTTACACGATTACCGTGCAGAAAATTACACGTTGGGACTCTCGCGTTACATAAAGTCGTCCCTATTTAAAATAATTTCCCACTCGACCCGTGACGATCGCGAGGTTCCGGTTTGAGGATTTTAAATCCGGCAGTTTCATACAGAGACTGAATAAAATGAAGAAGCAGGCACCGAGTGGCTTAATAATACAGTGATGCAAAAGTGTGGAACCAAGTAAATATCTCTGAAATTAAGATGTTGATAAGAAATTTTAAATGTGAAAATTAGCGTTAAAAAGACCTTTTTTTGAACTCTGGTTATAATATACAGTATTCCCAAAAAAAGGTAACGTACCAAAGTTAATTGTTTTAAAATGGAACGTCCTGTATATTTTCACATTCTCTGATATTCTTTGATGAGCTGATTTCAATAAACTAATACTTTTTTTTTATTTGATTTCAACAAACTTGGTATCCAATGTGAATATTTTGGGAGCTACAGACAAATGAAAATCGTGATTTGAAAGTTTTTACATTAAACATTTTTAAAGAAGAATTGTGATAAAATAAAATTATTATCAGATTACGCGACAAAAAAATAATTCCGATATTCACTAATTAAGCCCTCAAAAAGTGTGAGTACATTAAACGAAACGTTGCCAAAAATTAGTACGTCTTTTTTTGTCCAAAACTCACTTAATGCAAGAAGCTCGTACGCAATAGCTTTCAAAGCTGAACGTTCGGGCTGATATTTACAGAAATTAAATCATAGGCCCATTTTTACATATGAAAATTTAACCGGATCTCGGTATTTAGAGCTTTTGAATAACTAAATAATTCCTGCATTAGCGAAATGGCAACATCAAGATAATATCTGGTTTCAGCTGGATGGGACACCACCAGTATTGTTCGAGATCGACTAAATCAAGACTTTCTTCACATATGGATTGGACGAAGAAATTGGTGAAATTGAATGACCTACGCGTTCCCCTGACCTTAGTCCACTGGATTACTTCCTGTGGAGTTATTTAAAGACCAAAGTTTATTCTCAGAAACCTAACAGGTTGCCACAATTATCTCAGAGAATAACCGAGGAAATTCGAAAAATTTCACTGGAAGTACCGAAGGTTATGAGACAATTTACATTTAGATCAGCTAACTGTAATTCTATTACTCGTAGCTTAATGACCCATCTTACCATTAATAAATTGAGTGTAATTTTTCGTTGGTCTGTTTTGTCCCTTGTGATTTATATGCCATTTTTTATCTCATTTTATTTTTTTATTATTCTATTGGTTTTACGATTTCTTACCCTATCATTTATGCTTTATCAGAAATATGACTATCATTAAAAAAACTATATTTTATTATAATATATACTTATATTTTATCACAATTCTTATTTTTAATATAAACATTATTTGTAAATTTGTAAAACTAGCCAAAATATGTAAAATTTTACAAAAAATACAAACTTTTAACCCTCTGTATGAAAATTAGTTTTATGGAAATGTGCATGAATATAATACGTATTCAATGCGAACATGGATGCAGACCAAACTTATGAAAATTGATGACTGTAAATTATCTTCTATTTTGATTTTCTTTTATGGAATAAAACAATCTCAATACAAATTATATCTTAACCTTTCGGCACTAATCCGCTGTAGTAAACGATAGTATTTATTCATTGTTTAAGAGGTAAATCGCTTTCATATATATCTACAGCATACCAGGAGACCTCCATTCACTTTAGATTTTGTTTACCTAATTTAGACACTCCTTCAATGCTGACATTTTTTTTGTAACGTGCCCTAATTTAAATGCATTGTGAATGGATATTCGATTTGACTTTGAAATCATGTCTAAAGAAAGGAAAAAAACGTCGAAATTAAACTTGTGTATCTAAATATCTGAAGGTTGAGACTTTTCACGTCCACATTTAAGATCTTTTAATTTCATATGATCAAGAATACAGCAACACATATTTTTTTATATGGTAATTATCAAAGTCGAGAAATTCGCTGGCCCTAACAGAACCGTAATAAGGGGAAGGAGGTAGCAGTGACGGTTGGTGGAATGAAAAATTTCGTAAGGAAACATGGGATCCACATAATATTTTAGGGAGTGATTATTAAACCTAAGTAGAATGCCATGATAGCAAAAAAGTCTTCAGATGAAACTTAAAAAGTTTAACTCGCCAGAATCTTGGAAAGGGCTTGCAAAATATTTTCGAAATATTTTTTTTCATAATCACCAAGTACCAAAGTTTTTTATTGTTATTACTTTCGCAGTGGCGGCTCGTGGGTGTGTTATGAATTTTAAAATTTTAAGTTGGTTCTACTGACACTTCAAAATTTCAATGAAAAATTCTTTTATACAAAAATATAGACTTTCACAAGAATCATTTTTGGGATTTGGTAGCTTTTTAAAATAATATTTAATCACAAATATTGAGGGCTTAAATATATTAAAATAATGGGTGGCAACATGTGAAAAAAATTTGATATAGGTATTTTAACGTTATTTGTAGAGGAAATCAGCTCGCCTGTCCTTATTGTTCACAAAAATGTTAATCGCCTTTTCATTAATGTCCCAGATTTGTTTCACAAAATTTAATACAATTAATTATTTGGTTTAAAATATATCTGTTTTTATCCACATTTTCATTGTGACGTCTTATATTTTTACAATAAGCACTATCAAGCTGTTGCCTTATGTCTACCTTTCCCAACACACTAAAATCTAAGATGTTATGTAAATGTTTTTCATTGTAGCTAGCATGTTTCTTAGCTCGTTCATTTAAATGTTTTAAATCACTCACCCCCTTCTTGAGTCCATGCACTTCGGTTGCCACCCATCACTAAACAAATAAAACAAGACAGTTTGTTTCTTTTAGGACACCCACATAACTACTTAAATCTGTCGTAGACACTACTATTAAAATTTCGTGAATAATTTCGCGATTTTCCGTTTTCCTTTTCGTCTGTTTTGGTAATAATCAAATCGGGTATCGGCCTTCCTAACCGTTTAATTTCCGTTCTGATCGTATGTAATATATTTATTAGTCAGTAAAAAGTCCACCGAATTCATTTTGAAACGTTTCACAATCAAAAACAGTAAACACACACTTCTCAGCGAAAAAAAATAAACAATAAAACTAAAAACGGTCACTCAACAAGTGTGACCCGTTCAGCAGATTTTCGACCGATTTAACGACGTTTTGGCTGCAATTGTCGCCAAACTTTACCAGTCACCGAAAAAGCCCGATTAAAAACAAGGGCTGGGAAATTGTGTGTCCACGCGCGCGAAATGCGAGGAATTCAGTGTATCGGTGCTCGATCGATAGTATGTCATATATATGTGATAAAAATCATTATTTGTGGTCTAAAAGGAATAATAATTAGAATATGAATAGTTTATCGTATACAATTAATTAATATTATTGTAACAGTAATTTATAGTAAATTAAGACAAAAGAAATATTTTCTATTGAAATTTGTTCTGGGCACGTGCCCCTGTGCCCTTTATCACCAGCCGCCACTGCTTTTTCGACATCTTGAGATCTTTTAAAATTGTGGGAATTATAATTTGTATTTCATACCAGCATTTCGTTTCTGATATTTTATAATAGCTTCAAGTTATAATAAGTTTTTATATTCCACTTGATAACTGTGGAAATAAAAATTCACAAACATTTTACAAGTCGTTACCAAGATTTTCTGGTGAGCAAACCGTTTTTCGAATTTTATGCGGCAGTTTTATAGGATATCTCCTTTTTTATAAGCTTTTATTTAACTTGCAAGGTATGTTTGAATGTTCGGGTCAAATCTTGCAACTGATATTTATTTTTAAATTTTAAAGTAGTTATCCTCAACCGATTGAGATGAAATTTTGCATACACGTTTAGTTTGGATAATGCATGGTTAGCTAAGTTATGCCATTCTAAATTCAAAATTAACGGACGGTCTAAGATGGCGGAATAGTTATTTTTTGCGCACTCCCATGATATGGGTATCAAAGGAAAGGGTTTTCTGAGAAGAATACGAAAAATGAAATTACTTCACTCTAAATCCAATATGGCGGACCGCCCAAGATGGCGGACTAATTATTTTTAAGCACTCCCATAATGTGGGTATCAAATGAAAGGGTTTGCTAAGAAGAATACGAATAAACTGACGTCTTCGTTCAACCCTTCGAGGAGATGGTGTACTACCGGCTAAACAGTAAGACTTAGCGGGGTCGTGTCTTAACTAATATCAACCTATACCCTAGGCAAATTCTAGCGGTGGTGAAAAAAATGGCGAAAAACAAGATGGCCACCATACCAATTTTAAAGTTATAACTTGGTATAGGTTAGGGATATTTTGGTGGTGCTCGAACAAATTATGTAGCTCCAATGTAGGGTCAACTGTAGGCGATAAAAAAAATTAAGATGGCGGATCTGAGATGGCGTCCAAAAACTTTGTTGGTCCAATCGGTCTGAAATTTTGTTATCCCGGGTTTTTTAGAGTCGCGGATTATTATTAGGTTGAGAGACATTTAGATACAAACACAACGATAACTAAAAAATAAAAAATAAGAATAATTAAAAAAAAACAAGCTTTTATTTAAATGCTCTAAAAAGAAGAAAATAAACTTTAAATTGGATCAAACCCATAAATTTATTACATTACACAATTTATACACAGTGGAGACTTTAACTGGAATATATTCGCTAGCGGGGTGGTGAATGATTTTTCAAAAAATTCCCGAGAAACGTCAACTTTTAAATGTATTTACCTACATTTTGCAAGTAATGTGAAAAATATAGCCCTTCAGGGGTGGCTGAAACCACCCTCGACATGATTTTTTCAAATGCAACCCTGATCAAATTTTAATTTTTAGTATGTTTGTACGGTTGCATACAATTAAAACGTAATTTTATAGTTTAATTTATTTTTAACGCAACAATTTCGTACTCAAAATGTGTGTTGTTTAGTTTTGGAATGTAAACCTTACTTTTCATATGTCCCCACAAAAAAATTCCAAGCAATTTTTTGCCACAACTGATATTTGTTATTTTTTGCTAGTGTTTTTACACGGCCGCAAAGAGTAATTTAGTTTGTATGCTGTATTCAGAGTTTGAAACGAAGTGTTATTTCAAATTAGTGAAAATGTCTTATTTAACTGAATCACTAAAAATCGAAATTTTGATGATGATTGGATATGGTGATAGGGCGCGAACTCAATGCGAAGTTGTTCGCTTGTTTCGAGAAACGCATCCTGACTTGCCACCACTAAATCAAGGTACCATTAGTAAAATTGAGGCACAATATCGAGAGATGGGTCATGTCAGGAAAGTACCGAGTAAGAGGCAGGCTATTGTTGATGACGACACGAAGTTGAATTTGTTGCTTGCTCTAGAAGAAAATCCAATCACTCCAGCCCGTCAACTGGCCCGTGATAGTAATCTTAATCACAAAACAGTTTTAAAAATACTTAAATATGAGAAAAAACGCCCATATAAAATGCAAGCTGTTCAAGAGCTACTTGAAGATTATCCAGATCGACGAGTGGAATTTTGCGATTTATTGATGACTTGTATTGATCAAAACCAGTTATCTTTAGAGTGGATAGTTTTCCCTAAAGGGCTTTTTTTTTAAATAAGGGGGCCAAAAACCCAAAAAATTTGTTTTTTGCGGGGGAAGAAGACCCCCTGGGGGGGGGGACCTCCCCCCCCGCCCCCCCCAAAAAAAAAAGGGGGGGGCCAAAAAAAAAAAAAAAAAAAATTGGGGCCCTTTTTTGATGACACTCTTAATGGAACAAGATACTTGCGTTTACTCCAGCACGAACTAATGCCAGTGCTATGTCATTTATTTCCAAACCCCTTAAACCCTAACTTGACCGACGAGAGGTTATGGTTTCAGCAAGATGGGGCCCCACCACACTATGCTGCCATTGTTCGTCAGTATCTGGACAGAATTTTTCCCGGTGGGTGGATTGGGAGGCGAGGTAATATTGAGTGGCCAGCAAGATCTCCAGATCTTACACCACTGGATTTCTTTTTGTGGGGACATCTTAAAAGTAGGGTTTACATTCAGAAACCCAACAACATAGCAGATCTGCAGGAAAGGATAAGAGAGGAAATCGGAAAAATAACACCGCAAATGTTGCATAATGTAAGGGACGAAACCTACCACAGACTGGGATGCTGCCAACAAGTGAATGGTGCACATTTTGAACAATTGTTACGTTGAAAATAAATTTAATTTTTAAATTGTTTTAATTGTATGCAACCCTACAAACATACTAAAAATTAAAATTTGATCAGTGCGTTGGATTCTTCTTTCCACCAGCTTTACAATGAGGGGTCACAAGCCATAGTGTCGCATTTGAAAAAATCATGTCGAGGGTGGTTTCAGCCACCCCTGAAGGGCTATATTTTTCATATTACTTGCAAAATGTAGGTAAATACATTTAAAAGTTGACGTGTCTCGGGAATTTTTTTGAAAAATCATTCACCACCCCGCTAGCGAATATATTTTTATATATAAGTTTTTGAAGCTCTGTACAAACGAAACAAAAAATATTTTTACTATCCATTTTTTTATCATTTGTTTATTGATATTTTAAAATAACATAAAAAAAATTAATTGAAAAAAAAAGACTCAAAATTGACAAAGTTATGAGCTGGCAAAGTGGGGGGTCCAAAAAAAAGGGTGTCCTGGCGTGCATGATTTCAACCCTTCTGGTCATCTGAAACAAAAAAAGCCGAACGGATTCTTAATTAGTATAGATGCCCCTATAGCCCGAACCTTGGAAAAGTCAAAACAAAATTTTTTTCATAAAATGGCCGTTTAAAAAAAAAACATTTCTTTTTGCATGTTTTTTTAACAATTCCGATTTTTTTTAAAATAGTAAAATTAAAAATTTTGATCTGAGCGTGCTTGAGGCGATAGAGGAATATATAAAGAACATTCACACCAAATTTCAAATAGATCGGTTCATTAGAACTTGAGATATCGTGCACGCAAAAGTATGTATTTTATAAAATAGGTAAATACATCTACACAAGTAAATCTCGTGACAAGCTTAATATCATATAAATTGTGTAATGTTTATTACATTACACAATTTATATGATAATGTTTTACATTACACAATTTATATGGTATAAAAACTTGTCACGAGATTTACTTGTGTAGATGTATTTACCTATTTTATAAAATACATACTTTTTTTCTTAGATTTTCTTATTTCAAGATCAAGTTACATCATTATTACATTCTTGTTTATCTACACAAGTAAATCTCGTGACAAGCTTTAATATCATATAAATTGTGTAATGTAATAAATTTATGGGTTTGATCCAATTTAAAGTTTATATTCTTCTTTTTAGAGCATTTAAATATAAGGTTGTTTAAAAAAAAATGTATTATTAATTTTTGTTTGTTAACCATGTAACATTTTCAATATTGTCTAGGTAGGTTTAGTATTTTTGAGATATTATACTTTACCTTGTGAAGATATATGTATGTATATGCAATAAATTACCCGCACAGTTACTTTTTCACCACAAATAGAAATCGCAGGTTACTAAAATAAAAATTATTAACACTCCGTTGTAGAACGCATTGTGCAACCGTTAGTTAACATATTTATGCATTGCGCAATACATTACATAGAACATAATAAAATATTATAATTTCGTATTAATTACAGAGCATAATAATAATTCTTTAGCCTCGTACACTTCTTGAAAAAGGTGAAAGTACGCGTTCGTAAAATAGTCGATTCGATTACGGCACAAGTGCAAAATTGCGCAGGAAATAAGGAAACTGTAAAATTCACAGAGCACATTTTTTATCTGCTTTCAAAGGATTTTATGATCCATTTTAATGTGTGAATATACAGTGTAATCCAAAAGTGTCGAAAAAAAAAATAATACCGCGAGAATTAGCCACTATTTTCGTGTACTTTAAAGGGAACAATATTGATGTACACGACATGATTAATTGTGAATTAATTTCTTCAATTTTCATGCGAACTTTTCAGACAAACCTCGTATTTGCAGTCGACGCGTCAGCATCTATCAACGGTTCTTGGGTTTCTTCACAACACATTCGAACGATGTTTTTTCTCCTGGAAATGTCTCTATTTACTGTTTGTGCTGAAATATTTCGACCACGCTTCATTACCCGCATCAACCTGTTGCCAGCAAATGCTGTGCCTTAGTGAAAGTTATCGGTTTTGTCTGGCATTTAACATTAACCAGTTCCGACGATAAATTGTACTTTTGAATAAGTATGGTAATTATAGCGTGGTAGCAGGTTGATCGTAGACCAAACATTAAAGAGGAAATAGGAAAAAATGCCGAAGTGTGAAAACCTACGAAGCGGTTAATGTCGCTTTCTATTTACGAAAAAAAAATGTGTATAAAGGTGTTGACACCTCTTGGAACTAAATTTATTAAAAAAGCATTTAGAAAGATTGCCCCAATATGTATACATACCTTACTGGTTATTGATTTCTGTTAGATTTGTATGGTAAAGTTGGAACGTGTTTAGACACATTTTCCAATATATTGCTTGTATTGATATTATCAATTAGTTCGATGAGTTTTCTTTTAGTTCTCTATATTACCAAACCTTGCTTTATAAACTACACTTTTCACTTACCCTCATAAAAATAAATCATGTGGTTTGAGCAAGGGCGTAACCAGTATTTATCTTTTGGGGGGGGGGGGGGGCAATGCAGATTAAACAAAAAAAGCCAAAAAAAAATAAAAAACGGTCAGTGGAGGCAACGGCAACGGTAACCGCAATCCCCCGAGTATTTTGGTTTTTACTTGACGCGATCCCCCCCCCTGACTACGCCCTTGGGTTTGAGGTCAGATCTTCTAGGGGGCCATCTTATGAGTCCACGATACTTGCACGACATTACATTGTTTTCAATGCCTACTTAACCTTTTACACTCATTGTCAGTTTACAATCTGAATATTTCTGTCAATATCAACAAAACTAGAAAGATATATGACACTTTATAAATTATTATTTAAGGTATTTTTAATTTTCGAATCAGTCCAGAAATAACCACGAAAGTTGCAGAGGGGGAAATTTACGGTGAATAACCTATTGCGTGTAACTCGGTTAGGAATGGACTTAATGAACATATTTGATATCTAAGTTTGTCTTTCTAAGAAATAGGTACTTCTGAGCAACTTGTCGAATTGGCGAAATTTGTTTGCATCGAATATCCCTAATATTTCCCCAGTAACAAAACGGAACAGAAAAACCTCGCCATTATATGAAGTAACAGAATAAATAAGATAATAAATGCAAACTATGCGTCGTATTCATAATTGGAGTCGAGAAATCGCGCACCCTAACAGAACCGCGTTAAGGAAAAGTTGGTACTAGTGACAGTTGGAGTAATTTGTGATATTTTCGTAAGAAAACATGGGACCTATATCAAATTTTGGGGAGTACACTACACCCCAATAGAAGGCTATAATAGCAAAAACACTTTAAATGAAACTTGCAATAAAAAATTCTAAAAACTGCTTGCCACCAGAAAATCTTGGTAACGGGTTCTAAAATATATGTGAATTTTTTTCATAGTTATCAACTGAAGTATAAAAACTGATTATAACTTAAACCTGTTATATATTATCAGAAACGAAATGCTGATATGAAATACAAATTATAATTCTCATAACTTTACCAGATCTTGAGATTTCGAAAAAGTAATGAGAATAAAATGTTTTTATATAGACATCCAAAAAAAACGTCATCAACTCTGGCTATGAACGAGAGATATGGAAATAGCGGTCATGTCTAAGCTTTTCGGTTATGTCAAACTTTTGACAAGTGACTGTCACAATTTGTAAAATAAACAATGTCTGTCATATGATGTGACAGTCTTGACAAGTAAATAAGGTTATAAATTCGATCAAGAATAGAAATACGTCTTTTTTTTCTCGGCCAACTTTGATGACGTTTTTTTTTTTTTGGTGTCTCCATATTTACGTGATTAAGTGATAAGAAAAAATATTTTGCAAGCCTTTTCCAAGATTTTCTGACGACATACATTTTTTGAAAATTTAATTATGCTTAGTTTTTTTTTGCCCCAACAAAATTAGGGTTTTAGCCACCCCCTAAAATACAATGTGGGCCCCATATTTCCTTACAAAAATACGAGAATTTTTAATTACACCAACCGTCACTGCTACCTACTTACCCGTGATACGGTTCTGTTAGGGTCCACGAATTTCTCGACTTTATTCCTAAGCTTATTTCGTCATTACAGTACAGTCTCCGACAACTCGACCTCTCGCTGCTCTCCCAGCTGTGGTCACTGAACGAGTCCATCCAGGACTTCAGGCAGATTCTGCAGGACCAGGAGGACAGGGTGCTGTCGCCGCCCTCCCCCTCCCCAACCCCCTCCTCCGGCGAGGACGCGGATGGCGATGAGTTCTACATGTCGGCCAGTTCGATGACGTTCAGACCAGCGCCTCCGCCGCCACCGGTCGCGCGCCGACCTAGCAGTTCCTCCAACGCCTCCAGTTTAGGATAGGCAAATACTGTGAGTACGGCCCTGTCTCGTAAATACGTGGAAGGGGGAATAGAGATAAATCAGCAAAGAATCTCGCATGCCTTTGGTATGCCGAAAAACAAAAAACTTTCTTGAAGTAAACAGGGAAATGTTAGATAAAACTGCAAATACAGTGATACGTAAAGATTTGCATTAATTTAATATTTTCAAAATTAAAAATATTTTGGAAAAAATCCTTCAACACGTAATTATTTTCAATCGCGCGTTTTACGCTTTTTATATTATTAGAAGTAGCAGTGACGTCGCCACTTTTCGTGCATGACGTCATCGACAGTCTTTTAAATAGAATACCGTATATTTTTTTGACTTGGATTCTCCAGTGGTAGCCAATTTCAAAAATGCATAAAACTCACATTAAAACCTGTAAGTAGGTGTCAAAACATAGACGAAACCCCTGTATCTATTAGCATATTTTCATACTGGCTAGTATCAGCTAATTATTACTTAGTATAGTCCTTCTAAAGTGAATGTGAAGATATATTTTTAATTCCTTTTATAAATTCGAAAATTAATTGTTTTTTACAGCAATTTTAAACGCCTTATTTTAATGCTAACTAATAAATTTATATCTATGTATTTTTTTTAAAAATATTCCAAACTAGCTTTCTAAGAACGTCACGAACTAACAGTTTACTGAAGTATGAATATAACATTTGTATAGTGAGCTTAGCAATTTTATGAAATATATCTGACAACCTTGTTTTTTTTTCATGTCTTCACATTCACATTAGAAATACTATACAACATACCACTTTTCTTACAGTCGCCGCCACTGACGCTATTAAACTGCATTAACTTGCGACTGCTTTTTTGCCCCCGATCACACGATTACAGATCATTTCAAAATTTTTTGTTGCACTATAGTTTTGATTATAAAAAATGCGTCGTAATTTGGCACACCATTTGGAATGTATACTTTAATGGCAAATAAAACTTTTTAATACACTGCATGGCAAAAATTCGGATAAGATTATATTGAAGGTCATACAATCTTAATTAAGCAGGTCAAAGGCATGGACAGGAAGGCTCTTTTCGGATGTTTTCTATCCCTATAACGACTTTGAACCGCTTTTGATAAAGCACCGACCTATCGAGTATTGTCACGTTGTTTGTCACAAAGTTTAAAACTTTTAAAACGCTATCGTTTACAATATAAGAAAATATCTAATTATTTAATTTTTGTTTCAGATTTAAGTGTAACCTAGTAAATTGCGTACATCCTGACCGTAGTCCACTTTTATGGTCTTAATACATTTACATAATTATATTCTTTGTTCGATGGCAAGAGACATTATATGTAAGTGTGTGTGTGATGAATACAAAATCTGATATATAAAATGCCGTTTGTAGGTAGCCCGTGTATGTGAGCGTGTTTTAGAATATCTTATTTTTGTATTTGTCTATTTTCGTTCTAAATAAACGTTGCCCTGGTTAAAAACAGTTCCGACATTCTTCTGTTAATAGTAATACAATAGTCTATACAACATTATTTTTAAAACAAGTCTTGAAGAACTCCATTTCTTTTTATTTATTTATTTTTAAGCTAATGTGCATTAACATTGATTCTATAAGATTCGAAAAGTGGCGAGACCATTACTTAAACCAAAAGGAATATTTTACCATATTTAGTAGTTGTGTATATATAGTATTAATCCATTTATTTTTAAGGTATTCGAACTCAACATATATCTTCAATACGCCTAAGAAGCGTGATAATGAAAAACCACTAAAAGTGTTAGTCGGACAACATATTTTTTAGAAATGTCCAATTTGTTTCACACTTCATAAATACACAGTCTCGTTGCAATAATACTTTCACTTCGCTGGTTTAACCATGGCAATAGATTCCAGATAAACTTTTTTGTGATAAAATTCTTGCAACTTATAATAGTAGATATCGGTGTACAAAGTTTTAGCAGTTTTATTGTATAAAGTAACATTATATTATGGAACATTATTAACCTGTAACAAAGTGGATCCCAAAAAGTAAACTATTACCCATTGGATATTTTTAATTCCTGCGGGATTTAACCCTTTCTACTCTGTTTCGACGTGGTAAATTCCTTTGTAATTCCGTTGGCGACTTATTTACCCTAAAAAGTCTAAGGATTTATTAAACACTATTTATCAGTTTTGCAAGATCATTGCCTACCATATGGACGCATTTATGTTAAAAGTATGTTGTACAAAAAAAAATCGGAGTTGAAAGGGTTAATAAAGAATAAAACATAATTTATTTTTAGTAGAATAATGTATGCTTCACCCATTCACACGTTTAAATTAAAATTTGTAATTATTTTCAATTTTTAACAGTGACTGAGTATAATAAATGGTAAACTTTATTACAGAAGTTTTATTTACATATTGTATTTGTCTGTGGGAAGTGTATATTTTTATATAACAACAGTGAGTACATAGGAAAATTAAACATTACAATAATAATTAGTGACAATAATTATTGTTTTAATATCTCAATTGTAAGAGTGTTGTAAATAAAATTTTGAGTATTTATTTAAAAAAGACTGATTTTAGTATTTACTTAAAAGACTGAAAAGATTCAATGAACCTTTGGGCAATAAAACATTTGGTATTTAAAACATTTAATACAACTTGAAAAAATAATACAGAATATAATATCTTGTATGTACAGTACAGTCGTCTTTAAATGTAATAGCTTCTTTGTTACACGTCTTTGATATGTGTTCACTTTTTAATAAATTATAAATCGTCGGTCACATTAATAAGCTTTTAAAAATCGAGAGATTATTAGATTAAATTATTTGTTTAAACAATGTTTACCATTTTATGTTTAAGAGTAAATAATTTCGAAATGAAAATAACCTAAATAACGGCAGGACATTTAAAAGCGAGGATACTGTACCAGCGAAATTACCATAATTTCGGCGGTTTTAATGCTAATTAGAATATTGAAAATCAAATCACTGTTAGGAGGTTTTAATATCAGAACAATATTAAGTGTAGCAAAAGGGATGCAACTGATCGAGTAAAATCGACACCATTGTATCAATTACGTACATGACTGTAATTTGGGAAAGTATAAATGTAGAAGGGTGATTCACAGAACCAAAGATTCAGTCATATAACTTATTAGCATTAAACTGAAAATATAAAGAGAAGGAACTACAACTACAGAGTACATGAAGGCTTTTCGTCCGGAGCGTCAGATCTGAAAGCGCAGACGCATCTCCTACTGCCGAGGCCGTTTGGGAGGCAAATATGCTCAACGGGACACTGATTCTTGTAGTACTGGCAGACGTTAGTCAGTGCTGGACATCTGTTGGCTACAGCGACCAAACCGAACAGTTTATTGCCGCTGCCGCCCGGAGGAACCTGTAATGGTGACAGCCGAGCAAGTGTGTACTTCTCCACGCCTTCTATTTTTTTCCTAGAATTAATAAAAGTTAGGTAAACGTATTAACATTATGTGCTGAGCAGTATCACGAAAGTAATAACAGTATTTGATGTTCAAACGTAGATTGGCGTCTAACGTTAGACTCTGAGATGCCAGTGTCTAACGCAGTGGCGGCTCGTGGGTGTGTTACATGGGTGGGCACAGGGTGTGTTACTGTATGATTGTATGTGTGTTACTGTATGATTACTTATTAGCTATCAATAGCGCCGCAGGCGAAAATTTTTAAAATTTTCAAGGCCATGCGTTTTACTTTCAGAATTTCAATGAAAAATTCTTTTATACAAAAATATAGACTTTCACAAGAATAATTTTTGGGATTTGGTTGCTTTTTGAAATAATATTTAATCACGAATATTGAGGGCATACATATATTAAAATAATGGGTGGCAACATGTGAAGAAAAATTGATCTTACCGTTATTTGTAGAGGAAATCAACTCGCCTGTCCTTATTGTTAACAAAAATTTAATACAATTAATTATTTGGTTTAAAATATATCTGTTTTTATCCACATTTTCATTGTGACGTCTTATATTTTCACGATAAGCACTATCAAGCTGTTGCCTTATGTCTACCTTTCCCAACACACTAAAATCTAAGATGTTATGTATCTAAATGTTTTTCATTGTAGCTAACATGTTTCTTAGCTCGTTCGTTTAAATGTTTTAAATCACTCACCCCTTCTTGAGTCCATGCACTTCGGTTGCCACCCATCACTAAATAAATAAAACAAAACAGTTTGTTTCTTTTAGGACACCCACATAACCACTTAAATCTGTCGTAGACACTACTATTAAAATTTCGTGAATAATTTCGCGATTTTCCTACGTCTGTTTTGGAAATAATCAAATCGGGTATCGGCCTTCCTAACCATTTAATTTCCGTTCTGATCACGTATGTAATATCTTGATTAATCAATAAAAAAGCCCACCGAATTCATTTTGTAACGTTTCAACACTCAAAAACAGTAAAAACACTTCTCAGCGAAGAAAATAAATAATAACACTAAAAACGGTCACTCAACAAGTGTGACTCGTTCAGCTGATTTTCGACCGATTTAACGAGTCTGCAATCGTCGCCAAACTTTACCAGTCACCGAAAGAGCCCGATTACAAACGAGGGCTGGGAAACTGTGTGCCCACGCGCGCGAAATGCGAGGAATTCAGAGTACGGTGGCTTGGTGCTCGATCGATAGTCTGTCATATATGTGTGATACAAATCATTATTTGTGGTATAAAAGGAATAATAAGTCGAAATTAATTGATATTATTGTAACAGTAATTTATAGTAAATTAACACAAAAGAAATATTTTCTATTGAAATTTGGGCTGGGCACATGCCCCTGTGCCCTTTATCACCAACCGCCACTGGTCTAACGTGTGATTTGTAATTAATCGTTTTCAGTAATTGTTGGTTGGACTATAATCAATGGTCAATACTCTTTTTAAAAATTCATATTTTTATTTTTGCCCACAAGGATTAAGAAATTCATATCTCATAAATTCAGGATCAAAGCTTATTATTTACTTTATTTTATTATGTTAATTATATTATATACTGCCCAACACTATACTCGTAATATGAGAGAAAAATGGGTGATAAAAAATTTGGAAAATAACAGTATGCATGTTACAGAAAATTATACCAATATGGGAAGTAGGGAGCAGCATTTCTTCACAATTTGTGTTATATGCTGAACAAAGATTCATAATAAAATTCGATACAAAGACATTTCAGATTAATTTTCAAGAGCTCCAAATCCGTACTGTAAAATATTTCCTGTGTTTAGAAAAGCCTTATAGAAGCCTTGTTTAGAAAAGCATGTTGGAAAATAGTTGTCATAATTACTCCATTTAAACGTAACTAGTAAAATATTAGTTCACAAACCACACACTTTAATCAGAGATGAGGTCGCTGATATTTGGCGCCCAACGTGGGTCAATCCAAATAACTAACGTTATACCCCTAGGCATACTGTCAATACTTCATGTAATCTTATACAAAAAATACTCACGAAATCCAGTCGGACCAGTAAATATGTCTGTCAGTAACGGCGATACCGAATGGGTACGTGCAGTTAACCGCAATAGTTTGCCTCGCCCTGGAGTCGATATGCACGCACTCTATCTTTTTCGTGCCGGCATCAGAGTAGCACAACTGCTCGGTATCATAATCGACAGTCAACGAATTAGGCAAGATGACGTCGTCCCTCAAAATATCTGTCTGTCGGTACCGTCGGCGTTGGCCCACTCGATTTTCGGATACTTCCTGTTCCAGTCCGTCCAGAAGATCTTACCCCTCTGCGGGTGCACCGCGATGCCCCTAGGATTGACCAAGTCCGTGTCGAAGAGGACGCGCCGACGTTTCGAATCCAGGTTGGCCACCTCGATGGTGTCCCGCGTCGAGTCCGTCCAGTAGATGTTGCGCGACACCCAGTCCACGGCCAGACCCTCGGGAGAGCCGATTTCTAAAATTGTTTTCGTTATTAAATTTTGGTTTGATATGATACATAAGGGTTTCGTTTAATTCAATGTCGAAACGTCGCACAGTGGTCAATTTTGCGATTCTAGAAGGACAAAATTATTTAAACAAAAAAACGTGTTTATTTTGATAAAATATCATTTATTTTGAAAGTTTAAGGTAATTACTGTGTCATATATAGCACATAAATAAATAAATAAAAAATAAATACATAATAAAAAGTACAAAGTTCCATAAAATGAGACAAATAGCTCTATAGCTACAAATGTTTAATAAAAATAATTGGAATATTAAATAAAGTTATCTAATCACTATCAGAACTCCCATCAGAACTCCATTTAAAAATTTCAACATCGTTTAGTTCAGCTTTATTCTGCTCTAACACGACCCGTTGCACTTCACAAATCCGTCTCGTAGTATGTTCTATTAAAGATTGTAAATCCACTTCAGCAGCTGTTTCTGTAACTACGACATTTTCCGGATAGCACTTTGCCTTGGCTTCAATCAGGAAAGGATATGATGGACATACCTTGGAGCCAATACTTCTTAGGCGTTGTTGCACAGCAATATACGATCTTTTGGTCATTTTCCCGTCTAAATAAGTGCTTCTTCATTATTTAGCTTTCGCCCTGTAGTATCAGGGAGTGAAAAGACTTATTGATACGTGTAGCACGTTTCGGAGAAGTAGATATCATTTCTTTTAGCAATATTGCTGGATGACGGTTACCTTCAGACTGTAAACTTGCTTGAGCATAAATCAATTCTTTACTAGTGCTTGTCTCTAGCAATGGCTGCATTTTGCGTCTTTTGGTCTTTTCACTTGATTGTACAAATAATTTTTTTGGCCTCCCTGGACCACTTGAACTGGAAGCTGCAGGTTGGCTCTGAACATCTGGTATATATGGTTGTAATTCAGATAAAACCAACCAGATCTTCCAAACATGTTTTGTGTTTATTTAAAAACTTCTCCTTATTTCTATAACATTCTGCCCATCTTTGAGACAATTTATGGCTAAATGACGATTTTTTTTTCATAAGAACATCTTCTAAGTTAGCATCAGGTGTTGCAAGATTGAAGTAATTAAAAATATACGAATACATCTTCATATATCTTTTGCCCTTTTCCGGTTCGCTAACCCATATCTCGAACAGGCTTCTGCGAGGTATGACATACGTTTCTAAAATTAAGGATAAAATAATTAGACGCACTTAGACGCAGGCAATTTTTTTGTAATTTAGTAGAGTAAGTTACAGGCAATCTATGGAAAAAAAAGATCAACGCGGAAGAAAGCGGAAATCAAATTGTAGCTCTCGAGAAACTAATATTGCAGAAAATGTAAAATTTTTACAGAACCAACTATAACCGAAAATTTTCTGATTTAAACAAAAAAAAAAACACAAGTTGTTTTATAACAAAATAAAGGACATACTTTCCACTAAATTTTCCATCGAGAACAAATTCACTTCACACAAAAACAACGGAGATTCAACTGCACACATTAGGGTGAAATAGACTACTAAAATATTCTCAAGCAAGTACCTGGTTTTATACATATTTCAACCCTCGTTAAGGGTCATAAAAATTTATAACATAATAATTAATTTTACAGCATTAAATACCTTAATGGGTCTATTATACATTATTAAGGAAACAATTTAATTCTGAGAACATGAGTTTTTGGAATTTTTGTCCTCCTGGAATCGCAAAATTGACCACTGTGCGTCGGCATTTTTAAAATTTCAACTTGTCTACGTTGTGCTGTTACTCCACCCGAATAATTATCTACTAAAACATAAATCAAGGACATTAACATTACTAATGGTTTCGTTTATATTATGATATCAACTTACAGCATATATTATACGAGACGAAAAAAAAAACTGATTTTTGTGTCAATGTTTTACCTGATTCAATTTTGTGTATTGTCTTAAACTTAAAAAAAATGATCAAAAGAGTATCCAAGTTAAGTGAAATTAATAGTCCAATCAACGAGCGAAAGCCCCCATGTAAATTGGTCACTAATTGTTATCAGCTAACAAAGAATATGGTCGTATAGAGAAAAAAATTCTAAGGAAGATTCTAAAAAAAGCGTTTTTTTGCGACTCGAGTTTTAATGGTTTAAAATTTAATTTAATTTAATTAATCAAAAAAACGGTTTATTGCAAATAAAAAAAAGCTTCAAGTCCTACATAAGAAAGTTAAATTAGAAAGTTGTAGGTCTTAAAAATGCGCGTCGAATGAGATGTGAACGAAAAAAATCGGTTCTTAAACATTTGAGAAAAATTTAAAAAAACGTCAAAATTCGCGTTTTCGTATTTTTTGCTGTATAAATTCCAATTTTGTTTGAACACACTTCTTATTAACTAGAAATACAGCCCATGACAAGCGGAATATGACACTTTTTTCAAAAATTCAAAAAAAGTTTTATTTTTTCGAGATAACGATTTTATAAAAAAAAAGACGTTTTCAAAAATCAGCTTTTACAGAGGCAAAAATGATCGTACAGAAACGATCGTGGGCTCATTTTATTCGCGAATTTCAAAAATGTAAAACCAAAATTAAATTTTTTGGTCATGTTCGCCATTATTTTCTCTTATTTTGCGAATTTTTTTCTCTATACGACCATATTTTTTGTTTGCTGATAACAATTAGTGACCGGTTTTCTCCACGTTGATTGGGCTATAAGTGCAATTGTATTAGATCTGTCGGGTTCTGAATTGCCAGTTAAAAAAATGACGGAGGCGCTGATGAAAATTTTTATTTAAAACGACCAAAACGCTCGTGATAAATCTTATTCAAAATGACAGAGATGGTAAATTTTAATAAAAGCAACGAAGATGCCACGAACTTACGATTGACACCTTTTCATCACATCACTATAAAATTTACCATCGGGATCTCTGCCATTTTAATAAAAATTACCGTTAGCATCTTCGCTACTTTTATTAAAATTGACCATTAGCGTCTTCGTCGTATAAAAATAAAGTATCTTAGCGAAATTTGGTTTCGGTTAAATTCTCCGAATTTAAAATATGTATTGTTGTGCTAATAAAATGTCATGATGGTACCACTCTCCGTTACGTGAGCAGTTTTCTACAATTAAAGAATGCATCTCCAAAACCTGTTACCACGTTTAAATTCCGACTCTTGTAATCGAAGTCAAGAATGCCGTGACCATAACCTTCATTCTAAGGTCATTTTTGAAAGCCATTCAAAGGTGAAAATATATTTTGACATATTTTAGTCGAAGTAAAGTGAGACATAAAAGACAAGTGAGGTGATACCAACGTTGAAAAGTCAAATGAAGGTTAATATATGTTCCTTGTTGTTGAAAAATTAGACAATTCGTGAGAGTGATAGAAAAGAATGTTTTTTCCAAACTCGGTCTGGAAATTCTCTACTTCGAGAATGAAGTAAAACATAGGTCTTGACGTTTATTAAAGCAAAATTATTTAAAATAATTTCAGACTCAGTTCAAGGCACTTTCAAGGTTCTGTTTATCACCTATTAAATAATTAATATTTTGACATTTCATGTCAAAAGTTACTTTAAAAATATGTTTTGACTTTCAAATGGCCTTTAAAAATTACCTAAGAGAAGTCCTTGACCTCGATCAGAAGATTCGTAATTCAAAATCTCGTGATACCTAACAGAACTTGGGGGAGCAGTTTTTAATTGCTGAAAACTCGTAAGCGTCACGTCCGGAAAATAGTATCATTCTTTTCTATAGTATCAATCTAGACTTTTTATCAGCACCATAAGAACTCCCAACATATGTTTTTAAGTTCATTTTTTTATTAAAATTTACCACTGACACCTTGGCTACTTTAGTAAAATTTGCCATCAACGTCTTCCTTATATTTAGTAAAAATTAGCATTGATGTATACATAATTTGTTATCAAACTTTTATTGGCCCCTCCATCTCCAATAAAATTTACCATTGGCGCATCCGTCATCTTTAATAAAAATTACCCTTGGAACCGTCACTACTTTTGATGGCGTTTGTGCCATCACCGCCTTCTTCATTTTGCGTAACATTTACAACTACCGCTTTCATAATATCTAATAAATCTTTTCGTTTACATTTTTCGTTCGAGGCACTACCCAATAATTGTTAATTTCATGGTTACCCGGCTTTGTGCTGTTGGTTGCTCTCGTTTAGGAAAAAACCCTCATCATTCAGATGAGTTAAATTAAATTAAAAGAAGAATTTAAGAAAATTAATCTAATTAAAAGAATAATTAAATTACTACAAATGTTAACTGAAACTTTACAGAAACAATACTTCTATTATACAATGTGAAACTATAAAAATGAAATATCAATTCTAGTGTCTGATAAATTGTTTGGTGCAAATCAAACAACGTTTGTTATATTTATTAAAAATTGCGGTAACTTTGGAAAATGTAAGCAACAAGTTGTTGCATCTTATTGTGGCAACTAAGTGTGCAAATCCTTCCTTAGTTATTAGATGAGAAATGCATGGAATATTTTTAAGTTTATTTAAGGGCACTAACAAAGATTTATTGACAAATCGAGGAAATAGACTTCTCAAGTAGTCTAATTAATGAATCTCACAGCTTACCGTCTTTAATAAAATCGCTCTTCATGCTTCCGTTGAAGAGAGCACTTCTTATGGCCCTACCGCTGATGTCGCTCCAATAGAACCTGCCCTCCATGCAGTCAATGTCTAAGCCCACAGTCGTTTGATAGCTTTTTATCTGGATGGGTCTCCTTGCGCTGGCCCTAGATGGAGTCAGGGGGTATCTTAAGCGTCGCCATGCCCTGGTTTACTAGGAGAAAATTGCCCTCGTAACGTGATATCTCTCGACAAATCGTACCGTTGCCAACATAGCCCGGGTTACACTGGCAAACATATCTTCTATCCGCATCTGAAATCGTACCAATTTATTTACATTCGAAATAGTCTCAAAATTGCCTTAATTAGTCTTATACGCAGATTATTATATTGTTAAATATATAAACTATTTCTATCTGAATTTTGAGTTCCATTTCAAAACTTTCGCGCAAGTCACATACCTTTTGGGATTAGAAAAATATGTTTCGAGGTTAGGATACACATTGTTGAGGTTATGTTGAAATCTTTTTACCTCAGGTAAATGAGCGGGATTTTTAGACCTTCTAATTTTGACAATCTCTACCGTTGATTATATTCCTTTGCCAATAATTAATCGGACAAAAAAGTTGATATTAAAATATTTTATACCAATATGAGTACAAACTAATAGCAGACAACTAAGTGTTGTCCAGACCTTCAACGTACTTATTTGTATTTACCTATACAAATAAGATACGTAAAGTAACCCTAAACATGTAAGTAACCCTAAGATACCATAGATATGTAAAGTAACCCTAAAAGTAACGCTTTCCCCCTCTCTATAACTTTTGAACTAGTTGAGTTTGGACAAAATCTAGGTGAAACTAAGCCTGTCAATGATTTTTATGAAGGTAAACTATATGTGACAAATTCACATGGCACCACAAAGGCCATCAAATCATAGTTTTTAAAAGCTAGATGGGGGATGTTGCACCTAACGTGAAAGATGTTAAATTTATTTAAACAATGATAAAAAGAGATTGAAAATCAGTACCGTACGTTTTTGAGATATGGGATAAAAAATAATTTAGTGATCTAATGAAAACACATTTTATAGTTAACAAGTAGGCTGCTTTCATTTTTACTATTACCTATCACTGACACGTTAGTGAAGTCCCACAAAGTGATATAGTAGTTGGCTGTGTGTTTAAATTTTATCTTATATATTTTGCTTTTATAGATTATTTCTGTGATATGCGCTTCACTGAATAAGCAGAAGTTTTTTATCATTTTCCAAACAATACGCACAAAGCTGTTCAATTCTTTGATACAGTATTAAATAAACCATGATGTTTTTTCGGTCTAGATACCTCGGAGGGCTTGTAAAAAAATGATACAAATTGAAATGTTAGTAAGAGGGAAAATACTTGAAGACTGTCTCTCAGAGCAAGCAAATTATGTCTTGGTCAACCTTCAAAAAATCCCGAACTATCCATAGTCGAACTAACCCATCATTCCAATCAACATGATATGCCTCGGTCAGCGGTTCAGAAAATATTAAAGCAAAATAAATTACCTCCCTACAAACTTGAGTTGATGCATGAACTTACTAAAAATAACCAGATCGCCGAATTCACTATTAGACCAGGCGGTATCTGTTTTGAGTTGGACTTTTTCCATATGATCCCATATGGAAAATGGAAAATTTTCTATATGAATTTTTATTGAAATGCCTCTGGAATATCATAAGATCATATGAAATGATAATTTCGATATGCGCCAGTTGAAAAAAGTTGTGGAAAATTTGTCAAACAAAATGTAAAAAAATCTTTAGAATATATACCGTGTGTGTAAAGCCGACATCGGCCAGTTATGAAAAAGGACAAACAGAAGTGAAACGACAGATAAGAAGCAACTGCACCACACGCATCGAAGGTAGTGAGGGAATAAGACCGGCCCTCTCACCACCTGTGCTTGTTGTTAGAACAAGAAGTGTACAATTTGTCCTTTTGCACTACTGACCGGTGTCGGTTTTACACAAAATCTATAATTTACAATATAAATCTTTTTTTTTTCGTCTTTTCTTCTAGATAACTCGAGACCTATTTATTTTGGAAAAAAGTTGAAGAAAGAAAAAGGTTTTGTTATTAAATTATGCATAGGGTGTGATTGGTTAGAAATTAAAAAATGCGCTATTATTGTTACTAAATAGCAATAATTGCAAAAAAAATTGAAAAAAGTATCCCTGATTTTTTTTCGACCACTTAGAATATACATACGACCTTCAAATCATGACTTGTTGATATGGTGAAACAACACACCAAATTTCATCCAAATTGGTCTTATAATTTTTGCACAATAATTTTGCAATTCAGCTTTGTGAAAAAAAAACACGATTTTTCACAACTTTATAGCCCAAAAATGCCTTGAGCAACCTGATTTTTTTACGTATGAAAGCGCTTTCGAATTATTTTTGAACATTTTAAATCCGTTCATTAGGAGAAGCTTGAGAATCTTTTAAAGTTACAAACATTTTTTTGGCTTATAAACAATTCAAATAGCTCTGCAAATTTTCGATCAAATGAAACCTAAAAAACATAGCTTTAAAGTACTCGAATAGACGCTTTATTAAAAAAAAAAGAATTATTTCATTGGTTCTCAAGATATAACTCGTTAAAGTTGACACAGTCGCGCTCTCCTTATGAATAAATTCTAATTTTCGAAAAAGGTTCGAATGTTTGAACGGCTCTTTTATATTTACATAAAACGGCTTTTTTGACGGCTAAAGTTTATAAAATCGCGTTTATTTCACAAAGGGCTGGATTGCAAAATTATTGTGCAAAAACCAACAGACCGATTTGAATCTTTGGTGTGTTGTTTTATTATACCAAAAACTGTTCTGAGCTACGATAAAGGTGGTATGTATGTATGCATACACTTCTAAAGGTGGCATGTATATACACATGTATATACACATGTATATACATACCACTTACTACTTAAATTAAGTAGTTAAAAAAAATGAAAAACCTTTCTTCATTTTTTTTTCAATTATTGCTATATTTTCAACCACATAAGGGATTTTTTCATTTTCAAGCCGAATTTTTTTTCTCTTCAACTTTCCTCTACATTAAATCACGGATTCATAAACTCGCCGTTCGCGCTGGCGCTGGCGTTCGCGTCCAAAGTTAAAACAGTGGTTTTAGGTAGAGTCGTTTATAAACGGCGCTGGCGTTCGCCGGCGTTCGAGATAAGTTAATTTTATGTTTCGGCGTTGGGCGTTCGTAGCAAACTTGTAGCACGCACACGGCGACCAATCACAACGCATGAATGTAGTCACGTTATTATGACGTTTTATTAAATGACATTAAGCTTATGATTTTAGACAGTTTCCACGTTTTAACATAATTGTGGAGCAAGATTTTATATATAAACATAATGTAACAGAAAACAATCCCATCAATTTGGTATTATTATTTGTCAAATCCATATTTACAAAATGAAAAACACAAAAAAAATTGATTAGGTTAACATAACCTTAATTTATGAAACAAAAGAAAACGCAAGCGCCAACGACAGTTTATAAATGGCATGTTTGATGGCGGCACTTCACTTGGCGTAGCGTATTCGTATATTTGTTGTATTTGCCCAAAAACGGTGATGTGTAGAGAAGCTATTCGCTATATTTGCTTTATTTGTACAAATAACGCGAATAGCGCTAACAGCAAATACGCGTTTCCGTCCACTTGTCGGTTTTCAATCACACATCAAAGAAGTCAAATAAGGCGAATATTTGCGGTAACCGTCCACACTTGGTTCCACCAGCGCCGTGTTCGTCATGGTCTTTTAGTAACTTTGTACTTATGTAGATTTAACATGTACTGATAATAAGAAGCATTCAGGTAATAAGCTGCTGTCACTGTCAACACGTCCGTCACTGTATTCACTGGTTCTAAATATTCAAACATATTTTTCATATTTGAGTATTTTGATATATGTGTGGATGGCATGCATTCGAATATTTGCGAATACATCAAATATTTGGACAATTACAGCGATACTCAAACACAAATACGCTACGCCAAGTGAAGTGCCACCATGAGATGCTACAGCGACAACGCCAAGGTCGCTACGCCGACGCCAACGCCAGCGCTGACGAAGAGTTTATAAATCCAGCGTAAAACACGAACATAGTAGAGTTTTTTTTTTTAATATTGTTTAATTACAAATTTTCCACGACTTTTTCATCTAGTTCTAGCGCATATCGAAATTACCATTTTTTAGATATTCCATAGGCATTTCAATGAAAATTAGGGATTATGTGGAAAAAGTCCAAACTACCTCATTGGAAAACAGGTACCATCTGGTCTAATACACTATACATTCTCAGAAAACAGCATTTCCATTTGCCTCAATTTGTTTACGAATTCTCAGAAGTATTTTTATGATTTGATATTTTGTATTAAATAAAGGAACAGCTCGGTGAATATCATTTTGGGAACAAAAAAACCTTGATGGCGAAAACTTTTTCTTCAGTAAAACGCCTACCTCAAAAGATTTAAATCAATAAACAAAAAAAAAATCAGATCAAAGGTTTAAACACTTAAGACAATTAGTAAATCGCTTTGTGGGATTTTTCTGACCCAACAGAAGTGAAAACAGCCAGCCAAAATAATCATTACACATCAATAAATTGGCTTACTAATTGGCTATATCTTGAAAACAGGTGGATAAATATCGAGTATATTTTTACAATTTTGTAAAAAAATTAAAATGTTTCAAATGAGACCTTGCTATTAAGAACATTTGATTTATGAAGATAGTAGCCTGTGAATTTTCCAGTCATGTCGACTTTTATAAAAAGGTTAGCTTACCTAATCTAGGATCCTGGAGTGGGTACTGGAACCTTCGGCGTAGAAACAAAAAAACTGGACGTTTTCCATGTATAGTAGTTCGATGTTTCGTGGAAAACGTCCAGTTTTTTTTTACCTAATCTAGTTTCATCTTGGTTTTGTCCGAATTCGCTAACTCAACTCATTCAAAATTAAGGGGTTATAATACATGTGTTTCGAAGGCTAAAAGAAAGCATATTTTTTTCTAATTTGTTTTAATTGTAGTAGTAAAAGATTTATTTTATTCAAACTTTTAAGCTACTAAAAGAACAATATTAAACAATATTTTTTTGAAATTTTCATTCAAAAATTTTTAAAATTCACCTGTCGGGAACTGATTTTTGGAGACCCCTTGGAAACAAGGATCCTTGCGGTAGGTAAGATAACTCATGATAGCATTATGTGAAATCAAAAAACAAAATATTTTCTGTTAGCAGATGAGTATACCTAGCACTTGATTGAACGAAACATTTAAAAAAAATCGAAATTTGAATTTTTGGCAGTTGTATACAAAAAGGTACAAATTTCTATAAAATCTACATCACGTATTGCCTTATAAATTAGTTGTGATCAAAGAAAAAAAAACCCTTATCGTCTAATCACTAGTCAATCCTATCTAGAAGAAATGTGCAAAATTTCAATAAAACCGGTGCATTAGTTTTTGAGAAATCGTGCCTACCGATTTTTTCACAGAGTTTTCAGAAAACGGCGATTAAAGCAAAAAATGTATAACCTCAAAGAAACCTCGTGGCTCAGCAAAGAACATAAAACTAAAATATTTAAAAAGAGTAACCCTTAGAAAGCGACCGAATCAAGCGAGAAAGACAGACAAACAATAGCTAAGCATCTGCCTCGATATAGCTGCGACGCTCTCGCCTGGCCGAACCTAATGTCAAAAATTTCCAAAGGCTCTATTTCCTAGAGTTTTATTCCGATTTACTTGAAACTTTGGGAAAATATTCTTAACATGTACTATTAGATAAAAAATGGGATTTTTTGAAATTTCAAAATCCATGTAACCCCTTAAGTGAATATGGAGCTACTTTATGGACAAACCTTTTATCAGCTTCTTTTCCTTAGGAATAAATATTTGCACCAATGTGAAAATCTACACATATTTCCGCCAAAAGGATGCCACTCCACTACATGGATATGGAAGTAATAAAACAAAAAAATGTCTATATCTCTACAACACCCTTTTATGCTCATATTGGTATCTTAATATTTTAAGGTCTATGGACCTAAATACTCGTAATTTTGATAGGTTTTTTTACCTGTAAGGCAGACAGCGTGCACATCGCACATGCTAGGGTCAATATGGCAGTTTCTTTCGGCATAGCAACTGAGCCCGTCCCCGAAGAAGCCCTCGTTGCATATACATTTATAGGTGTATGCTTCGGGATTGTACTGACAGGAGGCGTGGATACCACAATTGTTTAGAGTGTCGCACCCAGCAACTCGTTCTTTACACTCCGTGATGCCGTCCCCGACGTATCCTTGCTTGCACGCGCAATAGAACGTTGGAACCTGGTCGTCGAAGAGGCATTCGGCGTTTTCGGCGCAAATGCCGCCCCCGCACGACCCCGCTATCCTCACACACTGGTACTGAGAATCTCTAGCGTGCCCTAGGGAGAAATAAAAATTCGACGATCAGTATTGCCATCAATTTCCTACACGTTGGGCGCCACTGCCCCAAATTAGACGCCACAACCTCTCATTCAGTGGCGGCTGGTGATAAAGGGCACAGGGGCACGTGCCCAGCCCAAATTTCAATAGAAAATATTTCTTTTGTGTTAATTTACTATAAATTACTGTTACAATAATATCAATTAATTGTATATGCCAAACTATTCATATTATAATTATTATTCCTTTTATACCACAAATAATGATTTTTATCACATATCGATCGAGCACTGAGCCACCGTATTCTCTCCGAGCCACCGTATTTCTCGCATTTCGCGCGCGTGGGCACACAATTTACCAGCCCTCGTTTTTAATCGGGTTTTTTTGGTGACTGGTAAAGTTTGGCGAACTATTGCAGACACAAGACGTCGTTAAATCGATCGCAAATCAGCTGAACGGGTCACACTTGCTGAGTGACCATTTTTGTTTATTTTCTTCGCTGAGAAGTGTGTGTTTACTGTTTTTAATAAAGATATTACATACGAGATCCGAACGGAAATTAAACGGTTAGGAAGGCCGATACCCGATTTGATTATTTCCAAAACAGACGTAGGAAAATCGCGAAATTATTCACGCTTTTAATAGTAGTGTCTACTGTCTACGACAGATTTAAGTGGTTATGTGGGTGTCCTAAAAGAAACAAACTGTTTTGTTTTATTTGTTTAGTGATGGGTGGCAACCGAAGTGCATGGACTCAAGAAGGGGTGAGTGATTTAAAACATTTAAATGAACGAGCTAAGAAACATGCTAGCTACAATGAAAAACATTTACATAACATCTTAGATTTTAGTGTGTTGGGAAAGGTAGACATAAGGCAACAGCTTGATAGTGCTTATCGTGAAAATATAAGACGTAACAATTAAAATGTGGATAAAAACAGACATATTAAAAAAAACTGGACGTTTTCCACGAAACACCGAACTACTACACTTTTCTCGACGCGCGTTTCGCCAACCAAGTTGGCATCTTCGGGTGAAGATTAAAACTAAATTCTAGCCTACACACTTGCACTATTTATACCAAATTTGTTGTCACGGTTCACTGAACCGTAACTGTCTTTGTTTATCAGAGCAAACAGTGGACTGGTGGGTATCGGACCGTTGTCCTTATTCATACTATTGTTACACTTAATGATTTCTAAACATTCAAAAGCATCCAACTGTCTACTGTTTGTTACATTTCTAATTAATTTTAAATTAGTTATGTCTATCCTATGGTTGTTGTCAAAAGGGTGTTGGACAACACAAGATTTTTCTGTTCTGCCATATTTCAAATGAACCATGTGTTCTTTAAATCTAGTTAATATAGATCTTTTTGTTTGCCCAATATACTTTTGATCACAATATTTACAACTTATTTGGTATATTCCTGACTTTTCGTTATTGTTGATTTGAGAACAAACAGTAGACAGTTGGATGCTTTTGAAAGTTTAGAAATCATTGAGTGTAACAATAGTATGGATAAGGACAACGGTCCGATACCCACCAGTCCACTGTTTGCTCTGATAAACAAAGACAGTGAAATCAAAATCGTACTGTAAATAAAGAAATGGCAGTATTGTTAATTAAGGCTTCTCGAAAAATTCCATCGTTAATTACTTGTAAAATTGTTAACCGATCGAGCTGACATTTTCAGGGTAACTTCTAGTTACAAATAGCTACTCTTTCAAGCAATTTCAGCCTGATAATTGCTTAACTTTTCAAATAAATAAATAAATAATTAAAAATAAGCACTTTTTCAGCTTTATTAGCCAATTGTTAGTTATCAATTGCACTTAGAGACTTCCGGTTGGGCTTAAAATTTTAATATGGAAAAATTTTCATAATAGTACCTTATTTACCGAAAATGCACAAGAACGGAGTTATATGCGAAAATATGAAAATATATATTGTTTATTTAAGCAATGTTCCACACGGATGCTGCTCTACGGACCCCGCTCATTGTATTCTACGGGAAAAAATACATGGGTATCCGTAAAAACCCGCCCGCATGTCGCAAGAATACATTTTGATGATTTTAGCTCCCTGCCTACTGGACTGTTAGTGCTGTCTCTGCCATCCCTCGGCTCAACGGTGCCGTAGCTCGGCGCGAGTGCTTGGCCGCTCGGCCGGAGCGGCAATAGCACCGGAGTTGAAGAGGCCTGAGTTAACACATGCATTGTCCTCTGTAGATGTGAAAAATAATAATGTATTGATGTTAGTGACAACAAACAACTGCGAAATTTGTAAAAACAATGTGACTCTAGTTATGACTTAATTTTAATACAGAGGATGTTTTTATAACTGTTTATAGGATTTTAAAGATAACGGACACATTAGTGGATAAGACGAATATTAGTTTCTAAGAAGTGCGTTAAGTGCTATATGTCGAGGCGGAGACACTTGAGATGCACCCCGAAGCAATACGTAAAAACAGACATTCTGCATAGTTCTACAAAAACCTTGATACGACGAAGTCAAGGAAAGATTAGCACCCCGCTTGCTGTCCGACGATACAGTAAATGTCTAGTTAGGTGTTAATTTGCATAGTTGTAAGCGAAACAACAAACATTTTTAATACAGTCCACTTTTTTCACTGTAACACACGGTTACAATAACCAATGTATTCAGAGACGACACCGTTCTTACCTTCTTTGCATACACACTCATATCGATTAGCAGCTGTTGAATAAACACAATCCTCAGTAGGGGTACAGTCCTGACTTGAAGAACAAATTGCTGCAAAGAACAACAATAGAGTATATCGAACAATAATTTCTGATAAACAAATTTTCACCTGTTACGCTACACCTGTAGCCATCTCCTTCATAACCAGGGTTGCATATGCACTTGGACTTGCCCAAATTGTCGTCGTACGTGCAAGTCGCGTGAGGGTCGCAGTTGTCCACTTTGGTGCAAGATACGAATTCAACTTCGCAAGTGTAGCCGTCACCCTCGTAACCATCATTACAAACGCAACTGTAGGAGCGGATGTCTTCGATGTACACACACGACGCATCTTTGTGACAGTTATTCAACACGTTGCAGGTATCTAAAATAAGTAGTGAACTGAGTGTAACAGTTTTATTAGGGTGAGCCAAGAAAAGATTACGTTCAGTAGGTAAAATTGCGAAAGTACCTACATATTCTGCAAACATATGGGTCATTTCACGCGACATTTACAATGAAAATTTTAATTTGACCGAAATATTTTTTTTATTGTTCTTTACGCCAAAATATTCGACACGTATTTTTTCGTTTTGGGGAAATCGCAAAAATTTCGACTTTATGAGTATTCGACATCTGAAAGTACAAAAAAAACACTACAATTTTGTTCGTTGATTACTCGGAAAATACGGTACATTTGAAGAAAAATCAAGGCAATAAAATTTAGGATTTTTCTTCCTCTTTCCAGCCATGTGGTCAAAACAAATTTTTGACAAATTTTTATTATTTAATTAGCGACTTTTCATAAACAAATACACTTTTCAAAATTGGCCATTTTTTTTCTAATTTTTTTTTTTGCTATAAATATTGCTTAAACTATCAACAATGTACTGTAAAATTTGTAGTGGGTAGTCTGTAACTTTTTTTAGATAAAATTTTTTGAAAAGAGGCGAGCATGCTTTTCAAAGCGCTTTTCCAGGATTTTTTGTGCTTTTTCATAATCCTGAGTATCTTTATATATGACGTTTATGTTGGGTAAAGAAGAATCACGTTTTGCCCACTCGTACAACTCCAGTGGTATTGACATCTGGTCATTTGAAGACATTTGTAGACTAGCTCGACGGGCCATTCTCTTTAAAGCGCCACCTGCTCCATCGCAAGGACCTTTGCCGTGAGCTGTAGCTTGAAAATGCCAAATTGCTGAGCGACCAAAATCCTGCTTATGATAATAAAGATTCACGAAATGTTTTATATTTTTAAATTGCTGGGGGGCTCCGCCAGAATTTAGTAATAATATACTCACAACAATCAGAATCGGACATTCTTCCGATTTTTTGTCTACACGATGTGCACAGTTTATCGTTTGCATTCAAACATATCAATTTTTTACATAAGGAAGGCATTGGGCGCCGTAAATTTTTGTTATTAACACTTTTGGTGTGACTGCTTTCTTTAAAAGGGTTGCAACAACGATCTTTAAATGAAACTGACATTTTTGATAAAAAAAAAGTTAAACGCGACGCACTTGCCGCAGGATGGCTCAAAAATCACCGGAATCACCACGTCAACTGGAACAACCGTGAGTCGCGACGAGTTTATACGAGAATCATCGCGACCAGCGCGCGCTCCAAGCGTGCTCGCCTCTCTTCAAAAATTTGTATCTGTTTGTTGGCGAAACATTTAACGCATCTACTTACGGACTGTATGATTTGCGATGTCCTGGATGACCCTGGGTGCCGTATTTTCTGTCTCTAGGTGTCTTCAGCAGATATGGAAACACCGCTTGTTGATTCTCGAAAATGTTAATTTGTCGCGTCGCGGCGAAAAGACGAATTGTCTCCAGGAGATGGGGGAACACCACCGTGGATTATTGAAAGGTTTTACTAGCGTGATACGCCGCAACGAGACGCGAAATAGTTACTCGAATTATGCGTTGTGCCGAGATGAGATGCGACTTCGTAACTGTTCGCTACAAACGGAAACAAAAGGAAAGGATATTGGGTCGGAAGGAAGGGGGAATGGTGGGCCCTTTATTTCCGTATGTCAATTTTAAGCGCGAATATTTGATTTAAAAGTACAATGAGCGCGTCGTCTACTAAGAGTAGGTTTAATTTAGTTAGAAAGAAATAAACGAACGAACAGGGGAATACAAACGCGAACATACCCCCCCGCCTAAAATACGAAGTATTTTAAGTTTAAAGAGAATAGGGGGAGAGGACATAGTTTAACCACGGGTCTCTTAAGAGTTCCTAACGCGGTTTTCAAAGTAACGACTCGTACTACATTATCTGAGCCTGGGTGAGTTTCGAGGACCCGACCCACGCGCCAGTGTAACGGAGGAGATGAATCGTCTTTAATCAAGACAACAGAACCTACTTTAATAGGAGTCGAAGGGTCGGTCCATTTAGATCTTTGTTGTAACGTATGTAGGAATTCGAGATTCCAACGTTTCCAGAAATGTTGGTGCATTTGCCGGATCAATTGCCATCGTGTGAGCCGGTTTAATTTGATGTTAGTTAAATCAGGTTCGTGGAATGAAGTTAGTGGAGTTAGAGTCAGAAAGTGTCCCGGCGTCAAAACATTCAAATCGTTCGGATCGGAACTTGTGGGAGTCAACGGACGCGAATTTAGCAATGCTTCGATCTGTACGAAAACCGTATACAATTCTTCAAAAGTCAAGATCTGATCTCCAATAACGCGAGTCAAATGGGTCTTTACGGATTTAACCCCTGCTTCCCAGATCCCTCCAAAATGAGCGGCAGAAGGAGGATTAAATTTCCATTGAATATGTTCAATAGAGGCCGCACTTTGAGCAAAGTTCAGTAATTGTCGAGAAGCGCCTACGAAATTAGTGCCACAGTCAGAATGAATTTCAGAGCAGCATCCACGTCGAGCAATGAAGCGGCGAAATGCTGCTAGGAATGCGTCAGTTGATAAGTCGGAGACTATTTCTAAGTGAACAGCACGAGTGGATAAACAGACGAATAGGCAGAGATATGCCTTGAGAGTTTTAGCACCTCGAACACGATTCATTGTTATAGTGAAAGGGCCTGCGAAGTCAACACCAACTATTTGAAAAGCTCTTAGTGCTTGTAAACGACATGGGGGTAGATCACCCATTGGTGGCTGTAACGCTTGAGGTTTAGCTCGAAAACATCTATAGCAATTGGATAGACATTTTCTTATAGCTCTATGAGCGGATAGAATCCAAAAATTCTGCAGTATTAAATAATGAAGGGTTTTTGCTCCAGGATGGAGATTCCTTTTATGCACATCCTCAATGATGAGGTTGGTCAAACGATGTTTTTGTGGTAGCAACGCGGGAAATTTATGTTCAAATGACAATTTGGAATGTCGAAGACGACCACCTACTCGGAGGATGCCCTGGTCATCAAGAAACAGATTCAGCTTACGTAAAGGCCTTGAACAGAGTTGATTGGTTTTTAACTTGTGAATTTCAGATTGAAATACTTGACCTTGAACCAGTTTCACCAACCTCAGAATAGTGTCATGGTATTCAACGTTATTTATGGGTCCCACCTTATGGTCAAGGGGGTTTTTGCTATTATGATGGAAGCGAACAACATATGCCAGCACATGACATATCGTTTGAAGTGAAGAAAACCTATGTAATAACTGCATGAGAACAGATGGTTCAATCTGAACGACAAACACTTTAACAGTTTTTTCCTCTTCGCAAAGTGATTCCGTATTTGACTGGAGGGGAGGAAGCTAATTTATCAGATTGAGGCCACTGTTCGGATGGTAGCGATAACCATGGTGGTCCGGACCACCAAAGCTGATGATTCACGAGTTGAGATGGAAGGATACCTCTTGATGCACAATCTGCTGGATTGTCGATAGATGAGACATGATGCCAGTTAATAGAAGGCACACGTTTTTGTATATAGGCTACTCGGTTCATAACGAATGTTTTCCAACGATGAGGAGATGAATGGATCCACGACAAGACGATAGACGAATCAGTCCAGGCAACGACATCTGATATACTCAAAACACCAGAGTATGTTTGCACAACCATGTGTAGTAATTTAGACAAGAGCACTGCTCCGCACAACTCTAACCGAGGAATAGTTAATTTATTTGACCTTGTAGGTGCTACCTTTGATTTGGATATAATTAAACGGGTTATGTAAGACTCCCCCATGCTTAAACCGACCAAAAACCGTTGCTGCATATCCAGCCAGTGATGCATCGCAAAATCCATGGATTTGACATGGACTGTTCCGGTCGAAAATTAATTGACGATCCACACTGATGTCTGAGAGAAAATAAATTTCTGATTTGTACTTTAACCATTGACGAGTAAGAGGTTCAGGCAGAGAATCGTCCCAGTCACAGCTGGAATGCCATATCTGTTGGAGTAAGTGCTTTATGTAGAAGGTGACAGGAGTGAGATATCCCAATGGATCATATACACGTGCTAATTCTGACAGAATTCCGCGTTTTGTACATGGACGGTCGAAGGACATTAGTCTAAACGTGAACGTGTCTGTCATTGGGGACCACTGGAGGCCTAAAACTTTAAGAGTGAGTGTGGGTACTGAGTCGAAAGAAAATGGGGCTTGACAATGTTCGGCCGGAAGTGTTTCTAATAGATCTGAATGGTTACTCGACCACTTTCGTAAAGGAAACCCTCCAGATTCACACAGTTGAATAAGCTCAGATTGTAGATTCTGTGCTGCAGCTAATGAGTCACAACCTGTGATGATGTCATCCACGTAGATATCAGTTTGCAGGACCTTTGAGGCTGCGGGATATTTAGTCTGTCCATCAAGAGCCAGCTGTTGCATTGTTCGCAAAGCTAAGAAAGGTGCAGAAGACACACCGTAAGTAACAGTTTTAAGCTTATATTCAGTCAGGAGTTCATCGGGATTGAATCGCCAAATGATACGCTGATAATCCCAGTATTGAGGTGCAACTTGGATTTGTCGATACATCTGTTTGATGTCAGTTATAAAAACGACCGAGTGCGAACGAAATCTAAGCAAAATCTCGACAATGTCTTGTTGTAATTTTGATCCCACGAGCAGATTATCATTCAATGATTGGTTGTTGGCGGCTTTGGCCGATGCGTCAAAGACTACCCTCAATTTTGTTGATGAAGAATCAGATCTCAGTACCGGATGATGAGGAATGTAGTAGGTGTTTGTTGGCGAAACATTTAACGCATCTACTTACGGACTGTATGATTTGCGATGTCCTGGATGACCCTGGGTGCCGTATTTTCTGTCTCTAGGTGTCTTCAGCAGATATGGAAACACCGCTTGTTGATTCTCGAAAATGTTAATTTGTCGCGTCGCGGCGAAAAGACGAATTGTCTCCAGGAGATGGGGGAACACCACCGTGGATTATTGAAAGGTTTTACTAGCGTGATACGCCGCAACGAGACGCGAAATAGTTACTCGAATTATGCGTTGTGCCGAGATGAGATGCGACTTTGTAACTGTTCGCTACAAACGGAAACAAAAGGAAAGGATATTGGGTCGGAAGGAAGGGGGAATGGTGGGCCCTTTATTTCCGTATGTCAATTTTAAGCGCGAATATTTGATTTAAAAGTACAATGAGCGCGTCGTCTACTAAGAGTAGGTTTAATTTAGTTAGAAAGAAATAAACGAACGAACAGGGGAATACAAACGCGAACATACCCCCCCGCCTAAAATACGAAGTATTTTAAGTTTAAAGAGAATAGGGGGAGAGGACATAGTTTAACCACGGGTCTCTTAAGAGTTCCTAACGCGGTTTTCAAAGTAACGACTCGTACTACATTATCTGAGCCTGGGTGAGTTTCGAGGACCCGACCCACGCGCCAGTGTAACGGAGGAGATGAATCGTCTTTAATCAAGACAACAGAACCTACTTTAATAGGAGTCGAAGGGTCGGTCCATTTAGATCTTTGTTGTAACGTATGTAGGAATTCGAGATTCCAACGTTTCCAGAAATGTTGGTGCATTTGCCGGATCAATTGCCATCGTGTGAGCCGGTTTAATTTGATGTTAGTTAAATCAGGTTCGTGGAATGAAGTTAGTGGAGTTAGAGTCAGAAAGTGTCCCGGCGTCAAAACATTCAAATCGTTCGGATCGGAACTTGTGGGAGTCAACGGACGCGAATTTAGCAATGCTTCGATCTGTACGAAAACCGTATACAATTCTTCAAAAGTCAAGATCTGATCTCCAATAACGCGAGTCAAATGGGTCTTTACGGATTTAACCCCTGCTTCCCAGATCCCTCCAAAATGAGCGGCAGAAGGAGGATTAAATTTCCATTGAATATGTTCAATAGAGGCCGCACTTTGAGCAAAGTTCAGTAATTGTCGAGAAGCGCCTACGAAATTAGTGCCACAGTCAGAATGAATTTCAGAGCAGCATCCACGTCGAGCAATGAAGCGGCGAAATGCTGCTAGGAATGCGTCAGTTGATAAGTCGGAGACTATTTCTAAGTGAACAGCACGAGTGGATAAACAGACGAATAGGCAGAGATATGCCTTGAGAGTTTTAGCACCTCGAACACGATTCATTGTTATAGTGAAAGGGCCTGCGAAGTCAACACCAACTATTTGAAAAGCTCTTAGTGCTTGTAAACGACATGGGGGTAGATCACCCATTGGTGGCTGTAACGCTTGAGGTTTAGCTCGAAAACATCTATAGCAATTGGATAGACATTTTCTTATAGCTCTATGAGCGGATAGAATCCAAAAATTCTGCAGTATTAAATAATGAAGGGTTTTTGCTCCAGGATGGAGATTCCTTTTATGCACATCCTCAATGATGAGGTTGGTCAAACGATGTTTTTGTGGTAGCAACGCGGGAAATTTATGTTCAAATGACAATTTGGAATGTCGAAGACGACCACCTACTCGGAGGATGCCCTGGTCATCAAGAAACAGATTCAGCTTACGTAAAGGCCTTGAACAGAGTTGATTGGTTTTTAACTTGTGAATTTCAGATTGAAATACTTGACCTTGAACCAGTTTCACCAACCTCAGAATAGTGTCATGGTATTCAACGTTATTTATGGGTCCCACCTTATGGTCAAGGGGGGTTTTTGCTATTATGATGGAAGCGAACAACATATGCCAGCACATGACATATCGTTTGAAGTGAAGAAAACCTATGTAATAACTGCATGAGAACAGATGGTTCAATCTGAACGACAAACACTTTAACAGTTTTTTCCTCTTCGCAAAGTGATTCCGTATTTGACTGGAGGGAGGAAGCTAATTTATCAGATTGAGGCCACTGTTCGGATGGTAGCGATAACCATGGTGGTCCGGACCACCAAAGCTGATGATTCACGAGTTGAGATGGAAGGATACCTCTTGATGCACAATCTGCTGGATTGTCGATAGATGAGACATGATGCCAGTTAATAGAAGGCACACGTTTTTGTATATAGGCTACTCGGTTCATAACGAATGTTTTCCAACGATGAGGAGATGAATGGATCCACGACAAGACGATAGACGAATCAGTCCAGGCAACGACATCTGATATACTCAAAACACCAGAGTATGTTTGCACAACCATGTGTAGTAATTTAGACAAGAGCACTGCTCCGCACAACTCTAACCGAGGAATAGTTAATTTATTTGACCTTGTAGGTGCTACCTTTGATTTGGATATAATTAAACGGGTTATGTAAGACTCCCCATGCTTAAACCGACCAAAAACCGTTGCTGCATATCCAGCCAGTGATGCATCGCAAAATCCATGGATTTGACATGGACTGTTCCGGTCGAAAATTAATTGACGATCCACACTGATGTCTGAGAGAAAAGAAATTTCTGATTTGTACTTTAACCATTGACGAGTAAGAGGTTCAGGCAGAGAATCGTCCCAGTCACAGCTGGAATGCCATATCTGTTGGAGTAAGTGCTTTATGTAGAAGGTGACAGGAGTGAGATATCCCAATGGATCATATACACGTGCTAATTCTGACAGAATTCCGCGTTTTGTACATGGACGGTCGAAGGACATTAGTCTAAACGTGAACGTGTCTGTCATTGGGGACCACTGGAGGCCTAAAACTTTAAGAGTGAGTGTGGGTACTGAGTCGAAAGAAAATGGGGCTTGACAATGTTCGGCCGGAAGTGTTTCTAATAGATCTGAATGGTTACTCGACCACTTTCGTAAAGGAAACCCTCCAGATTCACACAGTTGAATAAGCTCAGATTGTAGATTCTGTGCTGCAGCTAATGAGTCACAACCTGTGATGATGTCATCCACGTAGATATCAGTTTGCAGGACCTTTGAGGCTGCGGGATATTTAGTCTGTCCATCAAGAGCCAGCTGTTGCATTGTTCGCAAAGCTAAGAAAGGTGCAGAAGACACACCGTAAGTAACAGTTTTAAGCTTATATTCAGTCAGGAGTTCATCGGGATTGAATCGCCAAATGATACGCTGATAATCCCAGTATTGAGGTGCAACTTGGATTTGGCGATACATCTGTTTGATGTCAGTTATAAAAACGACCGAGTGCGAACGAAATCTAAGCAAAATCTCGACAATGTCTTGTTGTAATTTTGATCCCACGAGCAGATTATCATTCAATGATTGGTTGTTGGCGGCTTTGGCCGATGCGTCAAAGACTACCCTCAATTTTGTTGATGAAGAATCAGATCTCAGTACCGGATGATGAGGAATGTAGTAGGAATCGAGTTCATCGATGGGGGCAGCTAATTCCATGTGATCAGAATTCAGATAATCACGCATGAAATCAACATATGATTGTTTAAGAACAGGATCCTTTTTCAAACGATGCTCCAAAGCGAAAAAACGTCGAATTGCAATATCTTTAGATTCAGGAAAAACAGGTTTAGAATCTCGAAAAGGCAAGGGAACGACGAATCGACCAGATGGGAGTTTGCTATACCCTTCAACGTACAATTTCTCACATAGCTCATCGTCTGGGCTAGTCGAGATCATGGGGACCTCTTCAACCTGCCAAAATTGTCTCATAGTGGACTCAAGGTCATTCTCTGGGCAATCTTCCATGATTTTGACATGAAAGGAATTGATGACGCGTTCATTAGTTTGTTCAGGTTGAACTGAGCCAGATAATACCCATCCGAAAATGGTATTGAACGCTGAGGGGCAACGAGGACTAGGGGCAAGGACAAGGCCCGGGCGAATAAGTTGAGCATAAACGTCAGCACCCAGCAAGAGATCAACGTGGCGAGAAATGTAGAAATTTGGATCAGCTAATTTCAGATTATTAATATGATCCCACGAATAAAACTGTAATGATTGAGAAGGTATTACCGAAGCAACATGAGGTATGATGTGAGCTTCTAGATGTATCGCGGGTTGACATGATCCATGAGGACTTATCTTGCAATGGATTGAACCCGATGAAAATATACTAGAATTTGCACCAATACCTTGTATTTGAATTTTGTCATGCTGTCTTTTCAAGTTAAGATTACGAGCAGCCTTTACTGTAATGAAACTAGCCTCACTACCATTATCTATTAAAACCCGTAAGGTGTGCGGGTGTCCTTGCGAGTCATGAACGTCAACAAGGGCTGTGGATAACAGAGCTACCTGACGAGAAAGTGAACTAGCCAATGCATTGACAGTGGGCACAACTATTTCAGCTGGTGCTGTATTACCACTATCACTGGTTTCATTTATAGCTCCTGAGCTGCCCGAAAACCTATCGAAGTGTAGCAAAGTATGATGATTCTTATGACAGGTACGACAAGTGGATGTAGAAGAGCAATTCTTGACTTGGTGCGGCCTCAAACAATTGATACAGAGCCTCTTTTCTTTAACTACCTTGAAGCGATCTGCGGGAGACTTGGCTTTCAACACGGGACACCGGTAAATTATATGATCTTTTTCACAAACTAAACACTTTTGTTCCGAAGTATTAGCTACCAGAGACGATACCAATTTTGGACGCGATGTAAATGTATTATTGTTTTTTGAAGTATAAGTATTGCTTTTAAGGGAGGTCGAATGCTCTGCAGCAAGAACATGACACTGACTCTCTACAAAGGTATTTAATGTATCGAATGCAGGTATTTCACCTTTCAAATTCCTAATTTCTGCTTCAAAGTATCGACGAGTTTTAGAATCAAGTTTTTCTAAAAGAATGTTAAGCAACATAAAATCCTCTAATGAATCTGCAATTTTTAATGCCCGCAAAGCTGATAAGTTTTCATTAAAATTATAAATAAGACTTCGTAAACCACTAGGGGTTTCATCTTTTAATTTCTGCAATGATCGTAAACGATCCCAATAATGAGTTGCTAGCTCTCTTTTATTGTCATATCTATCTAATAATGTTTTGTATGCAATGGGGTAATTATCGTCTGATAGCACAATAGTTTTAATTAGGTTGAGAGGCTCACCCGATAGACAACCCAACAAATACTCAAACCTTTCGACATTTGCTAACGTGTTGTTATCATGAATACTTCTATTAAAGACTTGAATGAATGCGCTCCAATTTTCTAATTTTCCATCAAATGTTTGTAAGTTCAGTTTTGGCAAACGCGTTTTCGACGTTTGGACAATTGAAGTTTTATCGGCAACTGGCGACTGGGCCGAGGACCGAAACTGAACCGGCAACTCGCGAACTATGGATTGAATAGTAAAATAAGTCTCGTCTACTCTTTTCAAAAAAGCATGTTCCTCATCCAGGTTAGAATCCGGTAAAGTCGCAACCTTCATGACTATGTCCCCGTGAATTTTTAAAATATCATCATAAATGTTTTTTACAGACTCGCTTCTTACTTCAAGCATACGACGCACGGTATGATTTTCGGGTTCTGTTTGAAAGGAAGCCGCAACGGTAGCTATATCTTCTAATCGTAAATACAAACTCTCACGGAGAGCACGTTGTTCCCGAATATGTTTATTTTGAGCCATGTTTTCTCCTAAATCCGGATTTAACAGAGAAAATTGGCAAAATACAAAACGACAATAAGCAACTAAAATACGAAAGAAAACGACAATATGTGTATCTTAACGCGGTATTAAATCGGTCGACGTGACCAAAACAACCGGTTAGAAAACGACGCCGTAAAAAAATGTGACCGCGGGAAAACAGCACGCTAACCTCAAAAAATTAACGAATTACGTACGTATATTAAAAAATGCGACGGTCGGGCCACAGGAAATGTGGTTTTAACAGGATTAATCCGACGATGAAGGACCAAGGAATGTTTGTTGGCGAAACATTTAACGCATCTACTTACGGACTGTATGATTTGCGATGTCCTGGATGACCCTGGGTGCCGTATTTTCTGTCTCTAGGTGTCTTCAGCAGATATGGAAACACCGCTTGTTGATTCTCGAAAATGTTAATTTGTCGCGTCGCGGCGAAAAGACGAATTGTCTCCAGGAGATGGGGGAACACCACCGTGGATTATTGAAAGGTTTTACTAGCGTGATACGCCGCAACGAGACGCGAAATAGTTACTCGAATTATGCGTTGTGCCGAGATGAGATGCGACTTTGTAACTGTTCGCTACAAACGGAAACAAAAGGAAAGGATATTGGGTCGGAAGGAAGGGGGAATGGTGGGCCCTTTATTTCCGTATGTCAATTTTAAGCGCGAATATTTGATTTAAAAGTACAATGAGCGCGTCGTCTACTAAGAGTAGGTTTAATTTAGTTAGAAAGAAATAAACGAACGAACAGGGGAATACAAACGCGAACAGTAGGAATCGAGTTCATCGATGGGGGCAGCTAATTCCATGTGATCAGAATTCAGATAATCACGCATGAAATCAACATATGATTGTTTAAGAACAGGATCCTTTTTCAAACGATGCTCCAAAGCGAAAAAACGTCGAATAGCAATATCTTTAGATTCAGGAAAAACAGGTTTAGAATCTCGAAAAGGCAAGGGAACGACGAATCGACCAGATGGGAGTTTGCTATACCCTTCAACGTACAATTTCTCACATAGCTCATCGTCTGGGCTAGTCGAGATCATGGGGACCTCTTCAACCTGCCAAAAATTGTCTCATAGTGGACTCAAGGTCATTCTCTGGGCAATCTTCCATGATTTTGACATGAAAGGAATTGATGACGCGTTCATTAGTTTGTTCAGGTTGAACTGAGCCAGATAATACCCATCCGAAAATGGTATTGAACGCTGAGGGGCAACGAGGACTAGGGGCAAGGACAAGGCCCGGGCGAATAAGTTGAGCATAAACGTCAGCACCCAGCAAGAGATCAACGTGGCGAGAAATGTAGAAATTTGGATCAGCTAATTTCAGATTATTAATATGATCCCACGAATAAAACTGTAATGATTGAGAAGGTATTACCGAAGCAACATGAGGTATGATGTGAGCTTCTAGATGTATCGCGGGTTGACATGATCCATGAGGACTTATCTTGCAATGGATTGAACCCGATGAAAATATACTAGAATTTGCACCAATACCTTGTATTTGAATTTTGTCATGCTGTCTTTTCAAGTTAAGATTACGAGCAGCCTTTACTGTAATGAAACTAGCCTCACTACCATTATCTATTAAAACCCGTAAGGTGTGCGGGTGTCCTTGCGAGTCATGAACGTCAACAAGGGCTGTGGATAACAGAGCTACCTGACGAGAAAGTGAACTAGCCAATGCATTGACAGTGGGCACAACTATTTCAGCTGGTGCTGTATTACCACTATCACTGGTTTCATTTATAGCTCCTGAGCTGCCCGAAAACCTATCGAAGTGTAGCAAAGTATGATGATTCTTATGACAGGTACGACAAGTGGATGTAGAAGAGCAATTCTTGACTTGGTGCGGCCTCAAACAATTGATACAGAGCCTCTTTTCTTTAACTACCTTGAAGCGATCTGCGGGAGACTTGGCTTTCAACACGGGACACCGGTAAATTATATGATCTTTTTCACAAACTAAACACTTTTGTTTCGAAGTATTAGCTACCAGAGACGATACCAATTTTGGACGCGATGTAAATGTATTATTGTTTTTTGAAGTATAAGTATTGCTTTTTAAGGGAGGTCGAATGCTCTGCAGCAAGAACATGACACTGACTCTCTACAAAGGTATTTAATGTATCGAATGCAGGTATTTCACCTTTCAAATTCCTAATTTCTGCTTCAAAGTATCGACGAGTTTTAGAATCAAGTTTTTCTAAAAGAATGTTAAGCAACATAAAATCCTCTAATGAATCTGCAATTTTTAATGCCCGCAAAGCTGATAAGTTTTCATTAAAATTATAAATAAGACTTCGTAAACCACTAGGGGTTTCATCTTTTAATTTCTGCAATGATCGTAAACGATCCCAATAATGAGTTGCTAGCTCTCTTTTATTGTCATATCTATCTAATAATGTTTTGTATGCAATGGGGTAATTATCGTCTGATAGCACAATAGTTTTAATTAGGTTGAGAGGCTCACCCGATAGACAACCCAACAAATACTCAAACCTTTCGACATTTGCTAACGTGTTGTTATCATGAATACTTCTATTAAAGACTTGAATGAATGCGCTCCAATTTTCTAATTTTCCATCAAATGTTTGTAAGTTCAGTTTTGGCAAACGCGTTTTCGACGTTTGGACAATTGAAGTTTTATCGGCAACTGGCGACTGGGCCGAGGACCGAAACTGAACCGGCAACTCGCGAACTATGGATTGAATAGTAAAATAAGTCTCGTCTACTCTTTTCAAAAAAGCATGTTCCTCATCCAGGTTAGAATCCGGTAAAGTCGCAACCTTCATGACTATGTCCCCGTGAATTTTTAAAATATCATCATAAATGTTTTTTACAGACTCGCTTCTTACTTCAAGCATACGACGCACGGTATGATTTTCGGGTTCTGTTTGAAAGGAAGCCGCAACGGTAGCTATATCTTCTAATCGTAAATACAAACTCTCACGGAGAGCACGTTGTTCCCGATATGTTTATTTTGAGCCATGTTTTCTCCTAAATCCGGATTTAACAGAGAAAATTGGCAAAATACAAAACGACAATAAGCAACTAAAATACGAAAGAAAACGACAATATGTGTATCTTAACGCGGTATTAAATCGGTCGACGTGACCAAAACAACCGGTTAGAAAACGACGCCGTAAAAAAATGTGACCGCGGGAAAACAGCACGCTAACCTCAAAAAATTAACGAATTACGTACGTATATTAAAAAATGCGACGGTCGGGCCACAGGAAATGTGGTTTTAACAGGATTAATCCGACGATGAAGGACCAAGGAATGTTTGTTGGCGAAACATTTAACGCATCTACTTACGGACTGTATGATTTGCGATGTCCTGGATGACCCTGGGTGCCGTATTTTCTGTCTCTAGGTGTCTTCAGCAGATATGGAAACACCGCTTGTTGATTCTCGAAAATGTTAATTTGTCGCGTCGCGGCGAAAAGACGAATTGTCTCCAGGAGATGGGGGAACACCACCGTGGATTATTGAAAGGTTTTACTAGCGTGATACGCCGCAACGAGACGCGAAATAGTTACTCGAATTATGCGTTGTGCCGAGATGAGATGCGACTTCGTAACTGTTCGCTACAAACGGAAACAAAAGGAAAGGATATTGGGTCGGAAGGAAGGGGAATGGTGGGCCCTTTATTTCCGTATGTCAATTTTAAGCGCGAATATTTGATTTAAAAGTACAATGAGCGCGTCGTCTACTAAGAGTAGGTTTAATTTAGTTAGAAAGAAATAAACGAACGAACAGGGGAATACAAACGCGAACAGTATCTATAAAAGTTACAGACTACCCACTCTACAAATTTTACAGTAAATTGTTGATAGTTTAAGCAATATTTATAGCAAAAAAAAAATAGAAAAAAACGTCCAACTTTGAAAAAAATGTATTTGTTTATGAAAAGTAGCTAATTAAACAATAAAAATTTATCAAAAAATGTTTTGACCGCATGGCTGGAAAGAGGAAGAAAAATCCTAAATTTTATTGCCCTAGCTTTTTCTTCGAATGTACCGTACTTTCCGAGTAATCAGCGAACAAAAATGTAGTGTTTTTTGTACTTTCAGATTTTGAATACTCATAAAGTCGAAATTTTTGCGATTTCCCCAAAGATTTGGTGTAAAGAACAATAAAAAAACATTTCGGTCAAATTAAAATTTTCATTGTAAATCTCGCGTGAAATGACCCATATGCACAATTAACACTATACAATTATTGAATAGAAAGTTTTGTCCCAAAAATTTAAAAAACAGAAAGGTTTAATATGTATATGTGTCAACAGGATGATTCACAAGTAACGGTACATGCAACAGCCGATTCCTCATGCCAAATTAATTGGCTAAATTTACCTTAATTCAATTGTTTATGATAACTGCAAGATGCAGGTTTTCAAAACTGTATTGAGGAATTGTATTTTCGACTTTTCAGTATAATTTAAGATAACCACGAAATTAGAGATTAATTTTTTTTTTGAGATCACAAATGTTATTTTATTTTTGTTCATAGTTTTCATATCATTAGTAGGGAGCTCCACTTACCGCACATCGCGCCGTTTTAAAACGGTATAACTTTTTTGCGGCTCAGGATATTGATTCAGCTATTCGAAAAATCAATTCACCAACTTTTTTCAAATGAACAATGTATGGCTCAGTGAAGTCGGTAAGAGTAGGTACCTAACCGTTTTCAAGGTAACCGCATTTGAAATTTCCTATGCAACTAAATATGTGCATTTAGTTGATTCACATCAAATGTGTGGATTTGTTAGAGTAGGTTTTATTTAAAATAGAAATAACGAATAAAGCTTTGAAATTTAGCTTCTTTCAAACATTATGTTGTAGATTTTTGGAAATACAAATCAAACGAACCGAAAAATAAATGAAATCAGTCTCAAATATCTCTGAATACCTGTGATTTTTTGAATTTTCAAAACGGCAATTTGTAGCAAAAGAACGAAACCAATAACGAAAAATAACGAAACTTTTGTTATCATACTTTTTTTCGCGTGACCCGTATAATATTAGCTGTAGAATGAAAAATCCTGTATTTCCAAAACACATATTTGTCTAAAAAGACAACACAACATAAAGATGGACAGAAGCTACATTTGAAAACATCATTCATTATTTCTGCTTTAGTAAAATACTACGTAACGCATTGAAGCTCTGCGAATTAATTTGCACATGATTTATACACATATTTAGTTGTATTGAAAATTTCAAGTGCGACCATCGAAAATGATTACTCTTATCGACTTCAGCCAGGTATTACTTTTTACGTAAAATAAAGTAGGATTACGTTATTATAAGAAATTAGGCCGTTTTAAAGAAGTACGATGTGCCTTAGGTGGCGCCCTCTACTAATGGTAAGGAAACCGTGAACGAATATGTTTTTACCTCAAAAAAAAAAAAATCTAATTTCATACAGTTGTCCATTTATTCCAAAAAATTACGGAAAAATCGAAAACAAAATTAACTTTGACACCCTGTATTTTGGTTATCATATTTGGTTATTATATTTGGTTTGGTTATCAACAATTTGTCTAAGGTAGGTTTAGCTAAATCACATTATTTTGACCCAAGGAATTTGCTATTGTATTATGTAGGTACCATTACTTACGACTCATCATGTATATGAGAACCTTGTAGTTGTCGAAGCTGTCATCTTAAGAGTGAGTATACGAGGTGTGTATTAAGTAATGAGATTGGTTTTTTTAATTTTTCTTATTCGAATAGAATTGTAATTCAGTATTGTTTCCTTCAAAATAACTTCCTTGGGAAGCCACACAGCGCTGGAGACGGTTATTCCATTCCTCATAGCAGTGCCGGAACTCATATACTGGAAAAGCCTTCAGCTGGTTGGTTGCAGCCGTTTGAATGTTTTCGATGGTCCCAAAATGACGCTCCTTGAGGTGATTTTTCAATTTCGAGAAGAGAAAAAAGTCACAAGGACTCAAGTCGCGAATAAGGAGCTTGAGGAGCCACAGGAATCTTTTTACTGGCTGTATGATAAGGCGCATTGTCGTGATGCAACATCCAGTTGTTCTTGATGTTTGGTCTCACACGTACGACCCTTTTTTTGTTTTTCAAGAACCTCTCTGTGAAAGTGTTGATTGACTGTTTGTCCTGGAGACACAAATTCTATGTGGACAATTCTGTGGCTATCAAAAAAGCACATCAGCATGCATTTGATCTTCGACTTGCTCATTCTTGCTTTTTCGGGTCTTGAAGAGCTTGAAGTGTGCCATTCCATGCTTTGGTGCTTGGTTTCCGGGTGGTACTCAAATACCCAAGTCTCATCAGCAATAATGACACGTTCCATAAAATCGGGATCATTTTCAATCGATTCCAAAAAGTCAAGACACCTTTCTCCCCTGATGTCCTTTTGTTCCTGCGAAAGGTTTTTTGGATTTTTGCACAGATTTTTCTCATCCCCAATTCATTATTTAAAATCTGATGAACAGTGGTATGATTCAAATTTAACTCTTCCCCGATCATTCTTGTCGTCAACGGACGATCTGAACGCACAAGATCCCGTATTCTATCGACATTTTAATCGGTTCTTGAACATTCGGCCTTCCGCTACATGGTTCATCTTCATTTTTAAAACGTACTAGAAAAAAACGGTTTACGAAAACAGCCGCAAAGAACAAACAAATGACTCTAACAAGTTCAAGCTGACTCTAACAAGTACTGAAGGAGCATTACATGTTAACCTACCGCCCTTCCAAGTCCCGTCTCCGTAGTGTTGCTAGATCGGGCGCTACGTTGCCAGTCTCATTACTTAATAATAATCAATGACCAGTATACCAGAAGCATACCGCGGACACGACAACTGCCAACATCAACAACGCGCTGGTTCTATCGCTTCGCTCATGGATCTGAAAGCTTTGTTTTAAGAGCTACGAATCTCCAACTTTTTTCGCTATTTTTCGCAAGCGTAAAAAGCAGATACGCGCAAACTGACGGCGACACTCGGCTGCTGTCCACGCACCATCTTAACAATCTCGGCTATCCTGAGGTAATTAATAGCACAATTGATTCTATATCAACTGACCGACACATCGTGCAATTAAGTCAGTACTCGTATTTATGGATCGCTCCTCTTTCAGCTTCATCTAAAAAGGATTTCTTAAGGATCTGATGTTACGGAGCTCATCGACTCTGGCTATGAACGAGAGAGATAGAAATAGCGGTCATGTCTAAGCTTTTCGGTTATGTCAAACTTTTGACAAGTGACTGTCACAATTTGTAAAATAAACAATAGCTGTCATATGATGTGACAGTTTTGACAAGTAAATAAGGTTATAAATTCGACTAAGAATAGAAATAAGTCTTTTTTTTCTTGGCCAACTTTGATGACGTTTTTTTTTGGATGTTATATTATTCTACAATACCACTTTTGTACTAAGACTCGAGCAAAGTGAAAAAAAATCTAATTTTTTTGGCCCACCCTCTGCGAAGTCTAAACAACATTTAACGTTACATTTAATGTTTGAGGCACCCATAGTTCTAACTGGGCCTTCAACGAAAATAAATTCGCAACTTCTCTTATCTGGAATATACTTATAACCCAAAGGACAAAAGCAAATTGAAGAGTTATAACATTGCACCTCGGGATTCGATTCAACTAAAACAACGAAATTCTGAATATAAACATAGTTATTAAATCTACCGGTTAACGAACTATCAGTATTTGAGATGTACCTACCTGGCTGTGTAGAGGTTTCAGGTGGATACGTTGCATCTTCATCTGGGATGCAATATTTGGTACCAGTTTCCGCAATATATCCTGTTGGACACCAACAGACGCCTACGAGGCATCTCTGGAGCTCTCTTGTCACTAAAACAGAACTATTTTGTTACATTGAAAAATACACAATATATGTGCAGTGCCATCCATAAAGTTTGCACCATATTGGAAAAAAATTATGTTTGCATTTAAGAAATTATTTTGACCGTCACTTAGCCATGTCTTTAAACTAACATGACGCTCATCAAACCTAATAAAAAGTTCAAAATATACGAGTAGCATACGAAAATTTGAAATTGACCCAAGAGTAAACTACCTTTATTTTCAACCCTAGAGAAAAATATTATAAAGAAAAGTTATTCCTTTGTAAAATATTAGCTTCAATATGAAGTTTCAGTGCAGGATGGTGAAAAAGCGGTTCCTGACATTTTTCAACTTACCCTCGTATCACAATTCGAACGAAATCGCTCATCATTGAAATCGTATATTCTGGAGACTTTTCAAGGAAATATATTTATATATAATAATAATATTTCCTGATTTTTTTCACTCACCCTTGTACCACAATTCGGAACGAAATCGCTCATCATTAAAATCGTATTTTTTGGAGACTTCTCCAAGAAAAATATTATTATTGTTCAAAACAATGTAAATGGGCAACAAATAACTCAATTATAAAAAATACGAATTTTTGGTGCAAACTATTTTATGTTCAAGAATAATACAAAAAGTAAATAATTACGATAAACCTTATAGAAAGTACACTTTTTGAGACGATACTTTTGTCATAACGTTTGGAAAACATGCAAAATTATGTTTATTAAAAGTACAGTAACATTTAATTTAAATATTTTAAAACGTAATTTAAATCGCTATGTGGGTATATTTAAAGGAAAAAGTGTATACATATGTTTAGACCTTTTCACAATATTGGTCATTTAGAAGAATAGAATCTATTCGTCAGTTCGTGGATGAAATTTCCCCACAGTTTCTTGTTAATGCCGAGAAAGAAATTATCAAAAGAACTACTTTATGTATGATGACTGATGACGTAGAATAAACATTATTGAAGAAGAGTTGCTTTAAAAAGGACGCCCTTCGAGGCTCCTTTAATAATATTTCTATTTGTGTAAAATGCTAATGTTTATTTACTTGTTACTCTTACTGTTTCTTCTATTTCCACACGTGAGGTTTTCAGAATATTAATAGTTCATTAAATTTTACGTTGTGCTATAATATTGCTTTGTAAAATTAAAATTATTTCCACCTTATAGCAGTTATATTTTTGAAAAACGTTTATTAAAAATGATATTCTAAACGTGCTTTCTTTTTGCATTATTCTTGAGCATAAAATAAAGTTTGTACCAAAAAGGCGTTTGTTTCTTGTTGACCTTTTTATAATTGAGTTATTCGTAATATTCGTTGCCCATTATTTACATTGTTTTGAACAACAATATTTTTCTTGAAGAAGAGTCTCCAGAAAATACGATTTTAATGATGAGCGATTTCGTTCGAATTGTGGTACGAGGGTAAGTTGAAAAAATGTCAGGAACTGCTTTTTCACCATACTGCACTGACACTTCATATTGGGGCTAATCTTTCTTTATAATAATTTTCTCTAGGGTTGAAAATAAAGGTAGTTTACTCTTGGGTCAATTTCAAATTTCCGTGTGCTACTCGTATATTATGACCTTTTTACTGGGTTTGATGGGCGCTATTTTGGTTTAAAGACATGCCCAAACAAATGACAGTCAAAAGAATTTCTTAAATGAAAACACAAAATTTTTTACCATACGGCGCAAACTTTATGGATGACACTGTATATTGTTATATCACAGATTATGTTGTTGTACTACCCCACATCGCGCGTCATATAATCATCCGTAGAAAGTAGAGTCTAGTTTTACCTGTAGTTTCAGGATAAGAATTTGTTGTAGTTTCTGCTTGTTCACAAGTGTATCCATCGCCTACATATCCAGGTAAACATCCACAATAGTAATTATTAGTTTCTGGATTAATGGAGCAATAACCAAAGGGAGAACAGTTATTAGCCTCGTCACAGCTATGGCTGACTTTGGGTCTGCAATATTGACCATCTCCTGCAAAGTTAATTAACCATTTTATTTTTTTTTTGCAGTTCTAAATTGGATATCGATTATCCTAGAAACGTCGACATATTCTAAAAATGATTTCGGATCATTTTTATGGAACATAGTTACGGTACATGTAACGAAGGCTCCTCAATGTAAAATAACCATATTTAATTCTAAAAATTCTTCAAAGAATATTTTAGGTGATTTCGAAGTTTCATTTAATATTAAACACCAATTAACTTAGTGCTGGTAAAAATATAAACGTTGCATAAATAAATAAGGGGTACAATTTAGTAAGCTTCGAATAAATTAACATTAGAATGAAGCGAGACTAATTCCCCGTTCATCGTCAATCACCATTAGAAACCACAGATTTTATTGAATCTCATCAGTGTGATATATCTGACGGCGGTAGTAAGCATATTAATAGATCATGAAGCGAGACTGATTCCCCATCGATTAATAGAATATAATGTCATTTATGTGACATAAAAATTAACGAAAAATATTCTTCTTTCGAAATCTTATCTCAAGGCATCTTAAAAGATCATCTGGTCCTATTAGTAATGGTGACCTGGTTCTAGGCTTCCAGCTTCAGTTCGCCTAATCCCTCGTGATAGCTAATGACTAGTGAATGTATCAAAATGCATCTACCTAAGAATGATTGAATGGTGCGAATACTGCACCCATTATGAACATTAGGGTGGTCCTTATTTTGAAAAAGTCCCGATTTTTTTTCGGAAGTAGAGGCCTAGAAAATAATTATGAAACAATAAAAAGTCGAAAAAAGAAATAATAACACTTGCCCCACGCAGGTTGAATTTTAAATGGGATTTAACATGGGTTTTCCGTTTTTTTAGGTTAAACCAAGGCGTTGAGCACTTGATTTCCATCGGTTCAAGGTGAAACTTGGGACCCCCAGGTTTTCGATATCGCTGAATCCAAATATCATGCCAAAAACCGGTTTTGACTAATGGCAGCTGTCAAAAAAGCGGTCAATAAAAATTCATTTTTTGATTATTTAAAATTTTATGGATTTTTTTATATTTTAACACAAATCAAGTAAAGTTTGGTCGTAAAAAAATTGGTAACGTGTTTTTCGCTAAATGACAGTCAATTAATCTGTCAATGAAATTTAATCGAATTTTTTAGTTTTTTTTTTCAATTTCTCAATTCGGAAAATAGTCTTAACTAAGTGTTTCAATACAGCTAAATCCGAATATGAAGTCAAAAACGAGTTTGGACCCTTGACAGCTGTCAAAAAAGCTGTCAATAGAAATTCATTTTTTGACAAATAACATTTTTGGGGTTTTTTATATTTAAATACAAATATAGTACCTACAGTTTCGTCGTGAAAAATTTTTTTGTCATTTTTGCTGAATGACAACTGTCAATTTTTTTTAATACTTTAATACTGTCAATTACATCTCAAGTAAATTTCAATTAAACTAAATGTTTTTTTCGATTTCTGTAAGGAGAGATATAGAGACATCCAAAAAAATACGTCATCAAAGTTGGCCGAGAAAAGAAAGACGTATTTCTATTCTTAATCGAATTTATAACCTTATTTACTTGTCAAGACTGTCACATCATATGACAGCCATTGTTTATTTTACAAATTGTGACAGTCACTTGTCAAAAGTTTGACATAACCGAAAAGCTTAGACATGACCGCTATTTCCATCTCTCTTGTTCATAGCCAGAGTTGATGACGTTTTTTTTGGATGTCTATATTATTCATTTCGAAATAAGGTATCGACAGGTGTCAATATCATTGACACCTGTCGTTTATGTCAAAACACCGACATTTATTTCGAAATTAATAATATCTCTCCTTACAGAAATCGAAAAAAACATTTAGAGTTTAATTGAAATTTACTTGAGATGTAATTGACAGTATTGAAGTAAGTATAAAAAAAATTGACAGTTGTCATTCAGCAAAAATGGCATATAATTTTTTTTACGACGAAACTATACTATATTTGTATTTAAATATAAAAAACCCCAAAAGTTTTATTTGTCAAAAAATGAATTTCTATTGACAGCTTTTTTTGACAGCTGTCAAGAGTCCAAACTCGTTTTTAACATCATATTCGGATTTAGCTGTATTGAAACACTGAATTAAGACTATTTTCCGAATTGAGAAATTGAAAAAACTAAAAATTCGAATAAAAATTTGATTGACAGCTTAATTGACAGTTGTCACTTAGCGAAAAACACGTTACCAATTTTTTTACGACGAAACTTTACTTGATTTGTGTTAAAGTATAAAAAAATCCTTAAATTTTAAATAATCAAAAAATGAATTTGTATTGACCGCTTTTTTTGACAGCTGCCATCGAAAACCTGCAGATACCAAGTTTCACCTTGAACCGATGGAAATCATGTGCTCAACGCTTGGTTTAACCTACCAAATCGGAAAACCCATGTTAAATCCCATTTAAAATTCAACCTGCGTGGGGCACGGGTTATTATTTCTTTTTTCGACTTTTTTATTGTTCCATAATTATTTTCTAGGCCTCTACTTCCGATTTAGTGGGAGCACTCAAAAAAATCGTGACTTCCAAAATAAGGACCATCCTAATGAACATATTCTTCGTACTGACTACGTACAGTTCAGTTGAGTCTTACTGAAATCTGCAATGTAAGAAAATGAGAAAGCTTGTGCCTACCGGTGAACCCAGCAATACATCTACATTCTGCTACGTTGTTGTTCTCCACGCATTCGGCATTTTCGCCACACGTGACGTTTCGGCAAGACGTAACGCTTCGACAATGGCGTCCGTCTCCTTCGAAGCCGGGGTTACATTGGCAGGTGTAGGCGCCCACGACGTTGATGCACTGCGCGTTGTAGTCGCACTCGTGCTGGCCGGCCTGGCACTCGTTAATGTCCGCGCAGACAGTCTCCCTTCCGGTGTAGAAGTGCTGAAAGCCCGGATTACAAACGCACCGGAAGGAGTCGTTTTCGACGACGCACGCGCTGTTTTCGGAACACTGCGCCCGTCCCTCTTCGCAGGGGTCAAAATCTGTAAAGGGGAGAAAATAATATACATATGTAGTAAAAAAGTTTTACGCAATTGATGATCAAGATCATTTTCCTTCATCACCGAGAAACGTGTTTTCTATGGAAGCTAGAGAAGCGCAGCTTCCCTTGCCTAAGTAAAAAATTCACAGATCTTGCATCTTACGCAAGTATCGTAGGCGTATTGAAAATACCAGACACAGCTGGTAGAAATATCTAAAGTAAATTATCATAAAAATAAAACACAGTTTTGTTGTTACGATTTTTGTCGGTTTGACCCTGAAGGTCTTGTCGTTTTAAACGGGTTATCTTGCATGTGATATTCTGTCAGGTTTGCGATTTCTTTGCCGTGCGTATTCTAACAAAAAAAATTTGGATTAGTAAGTTGACCCTATCATGTGCCTTTACAATGGCCTTGCTGCCGTGGAGTACCTGCAGTGTACCGAGAATGTATGTAGACGCAGTTACGATGAATTTGGCCCGTCGTATTCTTGAAAACCATTTGGGGCAGGGATATGCTCTAAGAGACTATTACATACATACATACATACATACATACATATGTAGTTACGCAAACAGGCAGAAATCTACACCGATGGATAGCAGAATATCGGCGTGTGAATAACATATACCGAGAAAATTATGAATATCTTGTAGATGTGAGATCGGCGTTTAAGCAACATTGCCCACCAGGATGTGATATTTCACAAGTGTCGGTGTCTGATAGTCCTAATCGGCAGTTTATACAAATACAAATTTTGGTGAACTGTAGATGCCAAAAAAGTCCCTAGGCAAAGAAGAGGACTGTTCGCAATAGACTCCTCATATCATTGTCAATCCTCAACTTCGTTCAATGGGGCATTCGTAAGAGAAGCCGCCTCTACCAGCCAGTCTAGTTTTTAAGAAGTCAGATATTCAATGCCTTGTTGAGCTGATACAATTTCTTGTCAATTGTTTAATATAGTGCTTACATAACGTAGGGTAAACGTGGGATAGATGCCGTAGGGGGGATAGACGCGCAAGTGTTCCCCTGTTTTGTTTAAATATAATACCAACACCCAACACCCACCCTGTTTTGTTTAAATGTATGCTGACCCCCTCCCGATTGTCAGTCAAAAACGTGCACTTTGCTTGAACAGATGAGTCGTGGGCTGTGCAACGAAAAAAATTTTTGTATTTATTTTTAATGTTAATGTTATAAAGTAAGTATTTATTTTTTTGTATTTATAATCAATATATGTATTAATTAGAAATATTCAAATGTTATTTTAACACTCTTTAAAACAATTTTTTGTTAAATTGAAGGGCGTCTATCCCACGCAAAAAGGATAGATGCCCCAGTTTTTGTGAGTATAGATGCCCTTAGACCACATTGTATTATGAATTTAATTCATTATGTTTTCGTTTTCTAGACATTCCACGCAAGTAGGTACGTATGCAAAGGGGGGACACGGCCCCGAGGTGTGTGGACCGAAGACGCTCTTAAAGACACCTTTGAAGAGCTGAAACAAAACAAATATCCTCTTAATGAAATATCTCTTCTTTATGGCATTCCATCTAGAACCCTAAGAAGATGATTTGCGAAACAATATACAAAGAAATTGACATTAGGTACCTAGGTTTTTGAAAATCGAAATACTTACCGTATTATTAAACGTTTTTTATTTGATTTATTTTCGCTTTTACCTATTATTAATTCCTGCATTAATTTGTTTAGGGAAACGCCCCGTTTTGGACGTCAATAATGAAAAACGGCTCGTCGCACACGTTCAAAAATTAGAGGCAGCAGGATTTCACGAGATATGACACGAATATCAGCGTTTGAATTCACTGAAAAACTTGGTATTGAACATGACTTTGACAAAGAAACTCGCAAAGCAGGACGTCATTGGAAGTCTTTTATGCAACGTCATCCTGAACTTAGCGTTCGTCAAGCTGAAGCTAACGTTGATTTAAGTTAAGAAAATCAAAGTGTTTTTCATTAATTCCTCAGGGCAACTATCCCACAGGTCAAAATATCACTGAGGCATCTAACCCACACAGTAGGCATCTATCCTCATTTATAAGGTGTTGTTATTTCGTTTATAAATAAGTAAAAAGTATTAAATTATATTGATTATTGTCTTAATTGATAATTACACTAACGTAGACTTAATTGATAATTACTTCACAAAAGTTTCAGATTATTAAATGCTCATCTTCCGTATGTAAATCGCCCATTTGAAAAAGTGGGGCAACTATCCCACGTTTACCCTAACGCATAAATTAATTTTCAGCCATGTTTTCATGCAAAATCCGAAAACAAGTCAATGTTTAATTTAAATTGTTAGGAACTGCAGAACTGTGTATCTACCATATTGTAAACAATAATCCAACTACTTTAAGAAAACTTTAATGGACTCTTGTCAAAATTCAACAAAGCATTATTAATAATAATTAGGTGGGATTCTAAGAATCCATCCACTCAGCAACCTTGAATTCGAATGTGAGCCAGATGATTTCAAAATTGTTTACAATGTAAACAATTAACGTAAGATGAATAGCCTCCTTTTCATTTTCTAAAACATTGCATTTTCGTTTCTTTAATGGCAACATTATTTCCTCCATAATTTCTCAAATGCAGGTTGCGTCGGCCTAAAACTATTTTTGTTACGCGCTTTATACATTTCATAGTCCATTATATTTATACAGGGTGTGATACCAAAACCTTTCATTTGATGTACATACATATCTAGAAAACTAAATCTTCCAGTTTAGAGATTACTTATTCTTAATTAATCACCCTGTATATATGTTAGTGTAAATTAATAAAATAACAGATCTGCTCCTCCTATTACAACGATCAGTAAATATCAAATGTTTATTTTACATTCAACATCAGTTCATAAAATACGCAGGCAAATTTTCACTAAACGGTGTACTGCTGGAAAGTTTTTTATTCAACGTGCTCATAAGCGCCTTGCAGCTCGGATGTCGTTTTGCCATTTCAGCGAATCAGCAAATCTCGGGCATTCGACGGTGGCCTTGGACCCCTTGAACAGTCATCAACTCATCAAAATTGTAGGTGACTACACATGTAACCCAAACAGACACACGGCAAGGTCGTTACGTGACCATGTCGAGGTCGCATGTCGCTTGCGTTAATATTTCGCAAGACAGCTCCATTACTACGCGCCCAGAAGTATTTTCAATATTAAAAAAACTTTTCATTCCCAATTATCTCTATAGAATATAAAATTCAAATTATTACTTTAAAATTAACTTTTATTTATTGTATCCTATCCATTTAGCAGTCAACTGTCCGTAAAATTTCATTCATATCAACAGTAATCATATTACATATTAATATTTCACTCTGCATGTATATTTGGCCGTGTGGCGTGTATAGCTTCTCGTAGCCGCAGCTTATTTAGTAAAGCCGTCTGTATCCATGCCGTCTGAGCTATATTATATGCACGTCGTAGTTATAGTTTTTTTTTTATTTAACCTTTAGAGGGCCGGAAAACCAATATTTTGGCGTACTAGAAAATTTTCTTCAATTTTTTTTATAGATTATAATATTCATTTTTCCAATATTATTGCTTTTTTTTAATATAATTAAAGGTAAATTTTCCCCTCCCCACCCTTTTTTACCTACCCTATCTCGAAAACTCGTTGTTTAGGTCTTTAGTTGCTCTATAAGCAGAAAAAATTTCATAATGATATATCAATGATAGCGAGTATAAAACATCAAAAAAATCTAAAATTAATTTTTCTCAATGTTCCACTAAAATGCCGGGTTTTTTTTAGTGTTCCCCCAATTTTATCAAAAAAATAATTTCAGATTCGTATTCAGCGACCTCGAAAACATTTAATAAAAGTAGTTTTAGTGACTAGTACTTCCGTGGTCACTGGACGGTCCATTTAGGGGTGAGTCCCGCTCGCCTATTTGACGTCAGATTTGGATTCAGCGTCGAAAAATACATCGAAAACTAATATTTTTTCGAATTTGAAATTTTTAACAAGGGCTGTTCCCTTCCGGGCCGGAAAGCCAATATACTGGCTCATGATCGTGATCGACACCTTGCCTATGATCAATCAATGATAGAAAATACTTTTTATACCAGTTTTCTGAGGGCGATATGCCCCCTGAAATCCCGGCCCTCTAAAGGTTAATATTAGTAAGTTCTAAAATAACTATACACACGATTTTCGTATAAGCTGTGGCCGGTTAACATATTCTTCAGCATATGAACTCCGCCGTTGTCAAATTGCGGCATTTTAAAACTGAAACTTATAAACGGTGCGAAAAGTTAACTGTTCATAGAACCTTCAATCATAATACAGAACTCTCAGTGTAAATTGTATAAGTTTCCTTGCCTAAGGAAGAGACAGTAGATGCTGAATATTCCACAGTAACAGCTGTCCTGAAACTTCAAAATCTAAGCAACGGACATGAAGCCGCAAAGGGGACTAGTCTCTGATATCTATCCTTGTGATTCGTGTTCTAATCTAATGATATTTAAGCTACACTACACTGAGGAAGTATGATATACTTTTTGAATAGGTCATAGATATTCAGAATATTCCTATATGTACTCGTATAGTCCAATATCCCACCGCATGATTGAACCACCGCACCCACCGTGTTTTGAGTTGGGTACAGAAATGAAATGCTGGGTTTCAGATATGGCACATCGAATGACAAATGTCAAGTCTTGTATGAATTCTGTATAAATGAAGTGGCTGCCAAGGGTTGCGGTGGAATGGGGCTGGCAGACCATTTTTTACTACCTAAGATTGCTCGTTTCATTCGCAATAATACCTACATCATTGGATAAATAACAAAATTTGTCATTGAATGTAAGTTATGTTGAAGATACATTTTCTAAATAATTAAATAAACGTATATTTAATCTTTTAACGAGTTCTGAGCCGGAATAAATGAGACACCCTTGGTTCTTTGCTACATACAGGTATGACTATGAGGACAGAAATCACGCGATAGGATCTCGTAATAATAGGAATATACTACAGAAATATTCATAGAGTATTCTTAGAATTTATGATGCTGTTTGGGAAAGCTCTGCTTGTTTGGAAACCCAAAATTTGATAAAGCAATGCCGTCCACTACCTTAAATTTAGGCAAAATTTATTAAACAATAATTAGATATTTCAAACGTTAAGTAGGACCTTTAAACGAGTATGTACTAGTAATACGTTTATTTTTGTGAAATATACAGGGTGATTCAAAAATATCGGACCAAAAGTTAAGGATAAATATGGAGACATCCAAAAAAAACGTCATCAAAGTTGGCCGAGAAAAAAAGACGTATTTCTATTCTTGATCGAATTTATAACCTTATTTACTTGTCAAGACTGTCACATCATATGACAGTCATTGTTTATTTTACAAATTGTGACAGTCACTTGTCAAAAAGTTTGACATAACCGAAAAGCTTAGACATGTCCGCTATTTCCATCTCTCTCGTTCATAGCCAGAGTTGATGACGTTTTTTTTTTTGGATGTCTATACTACATACGTCAAAAATAAACCGACCCGTATTTTTTGTTTTGCTCTGATGTTATTAGCAGTACTGCAGTCGTTCAAAAGTTTTTCAAATATCTTCAATATCACTGACCGCGTTGCTCAAATTTGGTACAAAATAAATAGTTGCAAACAATATCATGAGGTCAAAATGATTATCCTATGGGGGGGCGCTAATGGCAAACATGTCATGTTACTTTTTTATCGAAAAATGCATCGGTTTCGATAAAAACGAGAAAAGGTCATTGAATAATTTTTCACATATTCACACTAAATTAAAAAAAAATCAAATTGGCCAATAGAACGACACAAAGATGATATTTCTTTATGCATTAATTTTGATTCGGGGAACGTGCTAGTTATTATTAGGGTTCGGAATGTTTGTCATAACGCGTGTTAAACTGCGTTTAACTATTCTACTCGTCCGCAACGAAACCGCGTACTACTGCGCATACGCGAGTTCCGGCGCATTGTCAGGGATGGTCATTGGCGTACGAATGCACGGGCAAGAAATACACGCGTATATAATTCACAAGGCGCTTAAAAATATGGTTTATACTTTAATTATCATAAGAGTTGTGTATTACCCGCCCATGCGGTATGGCGCACATTTCAGGGCCCTAGTTATTATAGCCTACACGATGCTATGAGTGTACTTGTTTGTCTAGGCTACAGTACTGTTAAGAACGACTCTAAAGGTAAAAAAAAAAAAAAATACTGGTCGGTTTATTTCTGACGTAGTATCTGCAATCTGCATTAATTTTTGGTCCCATATTTTTGAATCATCCTGTAAAATATCAATTTTGTTTATGTGAATCACGTCTCTTAAAAAAAGTAATAAGAGTCATGAGTTGAGTAATAAGTACTTATCAAGCGCATACCTCCTAAAGGAGTGATTTTGTTGCTGAGTCCATATCTTATGATTTTGCTCGCGGCTTTCATAGCTGATGAAATTCTTTCCGACCTTTAATATCCAGGTTTCTCCAATAGACTGATTTCGATATTTGCAGTAGTCGAACAAAAAAAGTTTGATCGACGCTATAGTGATGAGTGTTCTCCTCCCCGTTCACCCCGTTAAAAGTAAACGTTTTTGTGGGCAGTCATCTGGAGTCTCCCGGACCAGTCAGGGTGTATTGCTCTTCATATTCGTCAATAATTACCTACAGATAAACACAGTTGTAGTAAGGGAACACTATATTTAAAAATTGTTCACAGATGTACAAGACTGCAGATTTTATGGATAAAAATATTACTATTTAACCAAACCTTAGTCCAAAAGTAGGTAACCAAGATACAAGGTGTCAATGCACAATATTTGATGACTAGGATTTTTTGACAACTTTTGAAGGTGGCAATTTTTATTTGTTCTCTGTGGCATTCTGTGTGCGTAAAAACCGGTGTAACTTAATAGTTTGTGTTTTTATTTGAAATATCAATGTTTCCATCACTTTGTCCCAAAAGGGGTATACCTTAAAAATGTCGCCCTGAGTAACCGTTTAATCGAGATAACAGAGAGCGTCCTCGACAGAAATTAAAATTCCCTTCCCAAAAAAACTCAGTCGCCAAATTTAATACAAAAATGTTAGTTTATGAAACTGTATTTTACTTACTTTTAACTGTTGGACTAAGGTAAGGCTAAATCGCAATATTTTAATATTAGGTAATAATAAAATAAATTGAAGAATAAAATAAAATCCATACAGCAGAATATATCTGGAAGATGGAACACATATGAATTCTTAAACCAATTCTTTGTAGTTGAGTATACAATATTTAAAAAGTGAAAAACAAACTGAAGCCGAAGGAATTTGTTATGACTTGACTATATTTATTACCTTAGAGTCTATAGGTAAGTGTGGTATATCTCCCTGGATATCCGCCTCAAGACGTAGCTGGTCAAAAACATCCAAACCTAAGAATTTCTGTTTGATGCGAACAACCTGACTTGTATTAAAGAATGTTACAGTTGCGGTATGATTAAAAACACCCCAGTCAGTTGATATCTAAAACAAAACAAATGTTATCGAGAATAATAAAACAATATTTCTAGATGGAAAAGAACCGCGAACCTTCGACGTAGAAATAAACATATACGTAAATACATTTTCCACTACCACACAAACTATTAGGCAATCCAAAAGTTAAAATAAATAACAACGAAAAGTCAGGAAATTATTAAATAAGTTGATTGTGACCAAATGTAGGTTTATTGGGCAAATGAAAAAGATCAATTTTAACTAGATCGAAAGAACATGTAGCTCACTTAAAATACAATAGAGTACAAAAATCTTGTATGTGTCCAGTGAGCCGCGTGTACTATTAAAAGACGTGTTCTGCGTCATAAAAAAGTTATAATGTCACTCAAAAACATTATTAAAAATGCGTACATATGTACAATACTGTACTTATGTAATTTATTTTACAAAAACGCAACTCGTAAATTGAAACTAAAAGTAAACACTTTTACAAAACAAAAATGCGGAAAAAATACTTATTAGATATACGTAAATAAGTTTTATGTGTCTGTTTGACATTAGCAAACATATACATACGTATATTACTGTCTCTGTGAAATCGAAATCCTTTTTTAATATAGTATTTTTTTCTGGATAACATGAAAAGCGCATATAGTCTGTCTTGGCTCATGGAGTTGCGTAAAAAGAGTTTTTATTTCTTTTAAAGTTGAAAAACATCTTTTAGCCTCTACTGGCGTCTGTGACTCTGTTATGTTATAATTATTACCAACACCTAACAGTTTCCCTGAATATTTCCTCAATTTACGTAATAATAGCGAACAAATTTACAAACGCCGTTTTTCTTTAATGCCCCTGAACTGAAGGATAAAATAAGATAGATGTATTGCCACACTTATCTGACATGTTCCACTCAGCGGATGCGTCAATGATTATGTGATGAGATAATTCGCATTTGTTGACGATTTTGTATCCTCCCTATTTCAATGAGAACCGAGCCCCCGTACCGCGGAAGGCAAGGAGTGAAGTGGGAGCAGTTCGCTGTGATTTGTATAACATCACAGTACCTTTTGCGTCCATCTTACTTAAAATCACATCACATTTCGGGAGTAAAATTAATGTCACGCGTTGTATATAGAGTATATAGTTAGATTTAATATTATTAGTTTCAGTCGTTGGGCGAAACGCACGCGTTTTGATGTTAGTGAAAGAAGTGTTTAATTCGATATAATGCGACAAAGTGTCCAGTGTAAAACATTATCTCTGTGTAGGGGAACGTATTGTATAACGTACCCATTAAGTGCATCTCTGATCGGTTTTGCAAAGAGGTAACCCAAGCACTCCTCCTAAAATCTGTAACGACTGGCTATCAAAACCGATGCCCGTGGGAATTTTAGACACTGCGGTATAGGCCCGTCCGTCTGCCATCGCGATATACGATTGCAAATCTAGTCCATCCAACTGCTCTCCGTTGATATTACCGTGAATTTTGCCGTTAACTCGAAGGGGGACGTCTAAAAATAAGAATAACCAGTTTTGACTTATTGAAAAAATGATATGCAAGGTAGGTATGTACCTTTTTTTACACAAAATATTCCGTTTCCATAGTACTTCGGATTACATTCACAGCAGAGTCCTTCCTCGTAATCAATGCAGTTGGCTTGTACGTGGCAAAATGTTGGAGCTTCGGCGCACGAAACTGTAGATGAAGATTTCTTGGTGGCTGTAATGTTATTAGAACAATTAAATAAAAAGGAATGTAACTTTCAGACTTTGCTAAATACAGTCACACCACTTACCAAAGCTAGCATCGGGTTCTGCTATATCAGCTCCATCCACCTTATAGATGAACTGCCCGTCAAAGCCTATGTTTGACCATCTAAAAATGGATTTACCTTTTGATAACTGATAAAGTATTTCTATATCCATAGTACAGTATACTATAATGAATAGTATAAACTTCAAATACTGAAATTAAGTCTGAATACTGAGTCAACGTCGCGACGTCTCAGGATAATTTTCATCAGGATTATCCAATGATCCATAGCCATATCTGAGAGAGATACTTTACAAAAGTGACTTAGAAATACACCTTAATTTGAAAATAAAATAAATTTTCTGAATTTAGACATAGACAATCTAACGGAAAGTTATCCTTATTTTTGAGAGTGGAAAACTACTATTAAAAGAAGAGATTCCTATTAACAAAATTATTTTTGTACACTTTTGTAACCGAAAGTCCGATGTGCCAACAGACACTTCTTGTCTAATACTTCTTGTATAATCTTTCATAATATCAAGCTCCTAAATTCGACCAATAATTTTTCAATTGTCAGTTTTTGGGAATATATATTTACGTCCTGTATAATAATTTCTAGGCCAAATTTATAATCTTTGAATTGTTCCAGCACTTAAATATTCTTTCTAGCTCGAAAACACCGTAGCCAGAGTGACATCAGAGGGGTTGAGCCCCACCTAGAACTCGAGTAAGCCCCCTCCCCCTCCCCCCTAACAAATGTGCAATATCGTTTGAAGCTGCTTGTCTGCCGAATTATTTAAAATTAAAATCAAAACTACTAATTTCACCGTTTTTTTTATAAATCTCATCAAGCGGACCTCTTCTTACGAGTTCCAAAATAGATAGTTTTATTTTTTGTTGGTGTATATTTTTGTTTTTGGTTTGTTGTAAAATTTTCTTAAATACAACGTCCGCCAAAGGTTTGCACTATAAGGAATTTTTTTGCAACATTTTTTTAAATAGTTATTCGCAAGGAAATTCTGTGAACCTATAAGGTAAAATTAAGCAAATGAAATCTGCAGAATCTGAGGATCTGGACTATTTTCAAATGTCCAAATTTTTGACGTAAAATACGAGTTGAAATATTTAACTACCATTTGGTGAAAAGGTTAAAACGCCAGTTAAAATTTAAAAACTATTATGTGGGAAAGTAAACAGGTTTTGTTGAATATACACCTCATATGTCAATTAAATGTGCCTGTCAATTAAAATCGTTGTAAAAGAACCGTACTTAGATCATGTTCTATTTTATATTAAAGAAGGTCTGATTTTCCATTCACTCTTTACGTTACAAAATTAAAAACTATAACAAAAATTAAATGTAGCTTTTTCACAATAAAGAAGTATTTTATATTAGTAACACAAAAATCTACTTCACGACCTCAAATTATTTGCAAACAAAAAATATGAAATGCCAAGTAATAGTTTTCGAAGCAATGAAAAAAAGTTGGAATTTTTGCATGAAATTTCGTAATTGACATACAATTTTTCTCTATGAAAATTATGGCGATAGAAAATTTGCTAATTTTATATTATTACGGTTGCTAATTTTATAGAACCAACGTGTTCGGTTCTTTTTTAGTTAAAATTGTTGCAGATATCAATGACGAAAATAATTTTTGATAAAAAAAATGGATAACAATCTCCCAAATGGTGCAGACTTACGCTGGGCGTACGCTGTATATTCTTTTGCAAAAATGGTTTTTATTGGAAAAAATATACTATACTCAGAATAGGGCAAAAACTGAGAGCATCCTGTGAGCATTATGACATTTTTACGCTATAGTATAGAAAAAATTAAGCCCCTCCCATATTTTTTTCAGCCCCCCTAAAAATCAGGGCGGGCTACGACCCTGCCCGAAAATAACCAAAAACGTCAGATGTAAGACGTGAAATTTGGAACACCCTGTAGGAATTATAGATTATTGTAGGGCAAATGCCAAAAGAATGACTGGAGAGTGTCCCCCTCTCTCCTATCTACCTTTCCAGATTCGTGACTTGTTCAGTTCCGGAACCGGGCAAGGTAAAGATCTTTCTGTCGGGGGAAATGAAACCCGCTTGCGCCCTGGCGTCCGGTAATCCGGATTCGTCGCCCGTGCCCTGGATCCACTGGATGCCATTCTGGGGTACAAGAATTCGACATACGTCTCGAAGCCGTCGGTGATCAGCACCACTTGGTAAGTGTTGACTTTGTCCGTTCCCGCCTTGAAGTAACCCACCCCTGTAACGATAAAACTACAAAATACCAGATAATAAATATAGGAACAAGTCTTTTTCTTCGCGATTTTATTCATGCCTATTTGATTTGCCTTTTTTATTCATACGAACCAGATGGTAACTGAAGATAAAATAAGATGGGTAATACAAAGTTTCCATACCCTTCAAATCACACTGTACCAAGTGGCGTAGCGGGGGGCGATGGGGGCGATCCCCCAAATGGTCAAGTAAAAACCAAAATAGTCTGGAGATTGCGCTTGCCGTTGCCTCCAATGACCTTTTTTTTGCTTTTTTGTTTAATCTGCATTGGACGTCCCCCCCAAACAAAAATACTGGCTACGCCCTTGCATCCATACGGCTCTAGTGCAATAGGGCTTGGAAGACTTGGCAGTGAATGACTGCTGCATGTGATCAAAGTATCCAGATCGTGTCTAGCACATCGGTACATTCTGAAGATTTGGAGAGAAATGAAGGTTGTGTTCATCCCGAAAACACTCTTAAATATCCCTCCTTAATTTGTTTTCGACACACTATATACAATTCTCAACATCAATCAATATTATTCTCAATAATTCTCAATACAAATCAAACGTGAGAATGAAACCATGGTAGAAAGGAAAATACAAAGCTTCGATATACTGCATGACATGGGCCTTGAAAAAACATGCCAGCACGCTACAGTAACGCTTATACGTTTTTTTTAAGGAAACTTTTTCCTGAGGAATATGATTTAGACAGTGTAAAGTATACATGTATTTCTGTAAAAAAAAACAAATTTGGATCAAATATTCTATTTTACGAAGTCATGAGTAGAGATAAGATTCCGGCGAGTCACAACAGAGGCGGACTCATCAGGAGAAATCATCATAATACATTAATAAATATTGGAATAAACATACTAGGGGGTTAACAATTACTTAATTAAACTTTTAAGTCATAATATTTCCAATTCCCTCTATGGCCCAGTTTTATAAAACTGGGTCAAAGAACATCCGTATTCTTGCCATAAATCATAAATTTGTGATGACATCACGGAAAGACCACTACACCTTCACAATCCTAGGGCATTATAATAGAAAACTTAACTGGTAACGTCGTTACTGTTGCACAAAACAAATATGGATTTCCTAGTACTTATAGACGTACTCATTACTTAGTAAATCGTCGGTTAAAAGGTAAAACTCATTAACTAACATCAAGCCAATTCTTAAAAAAAAACTGTGATTTTATAAAAATAAGAGACGAAAATGTTATATCAAGAAGTTCCAAAGACAAAAGTAATATTATTTTCTGTATTAAAAAGTAATATTGCTTTTTAACTAGCCTACGACCCATATAAAATAAAGTAATATTACTTTTTTAATACAAATAGCAGTATTATTTTTATATTTGGAATTTCATAAAATAACTTTTTCGTCTTTTGAATTAGAAGAATTATGAGTATTACTTTTACACCGACGATTTATTAAGTAATGAGTATATACGTATGTTGAGTGGGTACTGGAACCTTCGGCGTATGCCCCATATACAGGGTGAGTCACTTTTTGTAGCAGGACTTTAACATTCGATAGAATACGATATTTTGAGAAAAAACAGTTCCTATAAACATGTATGGTCTATCTAGCTTCATAAAGAAGATACAGGGTGTTAAAGTTTCAGTTTTTTTAAGTTTTACAATATTTTCTGAACGGAATGGTATTTTAGCTTAATATCGCACACACGCTTTACCATCAATAGGAGCAACAATTTCTATTGATTTTGTCGAAAACACTATACGGAAGTTGCTCCTCTCGGGTGCCCAGGTTATTTAAATTAACAGAACTTTTTATCGTACGCCACTGACCTTATTTGACCAACATTTATTAAAGAAAGTTATTTTAGCTACAATTTTGCATCTCTACCTACATGGCAACGAAAAAATTTTATTTTGGTTTTCATTTTATTTTTTAACGAAGTGACCAGGGCATCCGAAAGACGTAACATCCAGTATAGTATTTTTGATAACAACATTCAAAATGTTGATCTCATCCATGTTAAGACATGTCGTGCACAGTAAAAAATGAAACTTTAACACCCTGTATAACACCATGTTGTTAAAGTCTACATTTTTTGTAGCAGGACTTTAAAACAATCGATAGAACATGATATTTTGAGTTCCTATAAACATATGGTCTATCTAGCTTCCTATGGAAGATACAGGGTGTTAAAGTTTCATTTTTTACGGTTCTCTGTATTAACATGGATGAGATCAACATTTTTAATGTTCTTATCGAAAATACTATACTAGATGTTACTTTTTCGGATGCCCAGGTCCAGTGGGGTTAGTGATATTTCAGTTAGCCATATCTTGAAAACGACGCATGGGACCCACTTCATTTTAGGTGATGACTATACACCTCTTACAGAAAGGATTTATAGTGAAAAAACCGTCAGCAAAGTTTGCGAAAAAATTTTCAGAAACACCGGAGCACTCCCCTGGGTTCTCAAGTAACGCTCTTTGGAATATTTGCAGTATATTTTTTTTCATAATCAAGAAACAAATATAAGGAGACCTTTTTCGATTTGTTACAAAAAATATTTTTGTTTCAAAAAGTTATGGCCATTTTAATTTTGGGAAACAAAATGTTCCTATAAAATTAAAATTAAAATGGCCATAGCTTTTTGAAAAAAAAAATATTTTGCAACAAATCGAAAAACGTCTCCTTATATTTGTTTAGATTATGAAAAAAAATATACTGCAAATATCCCACAGAGCGTTACTGAGAACCCAGGGAGTGCTCCAGTGTTTTTGAAAATTTTTTCGCAAACTTTGCTGACGATTTTTTCACTATATCCTTTCTGTAAGAGGTGTATAGTCATCACCTAAAAAGTGAAGTGGGTCCCATGCGTCGTTTTCAAGATATGGCTAACTGAAATATCACGCACCGCCACTGCCCAGGTCACTTCGTTAAAAAATAAAATGAAAACTAAAAATAAAATGTTTTCGTTGTCATGTAAGGGAGATGCACCATCAGACTAAAAATGACCAATATCTCGTCACAGTTAGCGCAAAATTGCAAGAGATCAAAATTGTAGCTAAAACATCATTCTTTTATAAATGTTAGTCAAATAAGGTCAGTGGCGTACGATAAAAAAGTTCTATTAATCTAAATAACCTGTGCACCGAAAAAAAAGCAACTTCCAGTATAGTGTTTTCGACATAATCAATAGAAATTGTTGCTCCTATTGAGGTTAAAGCGTGTGTAAAATATTAAGTGAAAATACCATTCCTTTCAGAAGATATTGTAAAAAAACTTTAACACCCTGTATCTCCTTTACGAAGCTAGATAGACCATATGTTTATAGGAACTTTTTTTCTCAAAATATATTATTCTATCGAATGTTAAAGTCCTGCTACAAAAAGTGACTCACCCTGTATATATACATATGTATTATACATACACGTATGTACGCTTATAGCGTTTTATGGGTTGTGGGCTGTATTTGAAATCGTAATTGATACCGAAATAATGCATCATAATTATATCTAGTAATTGCTGTAAAAGGCAAACTACAGAAAAAATAATATGAAACATAAATAAATATTTTATAATGAATTCGCATCCACTGTATATATACAGTGGATGAGGCTATAACAGTATGTACTAGGAAACCCATATTAAATATGGGGTTCCTAGTACAAGTAGGGTGCAAATTTTGCTTTGTGCAACTGTAACAACATCACCAGTTAAGTTTTCTAGTATAGTGCCCTGGGATTGTGAAGATGTCGCTGTCTGTCCATGACATCATGACAGAATTGTAATATATGGCAATAATAGGGATACCCAGTTTTGTAATTGGGAATTAAATGTTTAATTAAGTAATGGAAACATTATAATTTGTTTGAATTATTATGGATTATTTTTAGTATTACTGACGTTACTGCACCTAAGTACGGCTCCGCCATGTAATAGATAGCCCCTTAGAACATTTATTCTAGTATTCATTATTGTATTATGATGTATTCTCTGTAAATTATCGCTTCGTAATAATAATGACCTGAGGCCGACTCTGTTGCGACTCGCTGGAATCATGTCACTAGTTATGAGTAGTTAACCTTGAAAATATCGGCAAACAGCGGAAAAAAATAGTACATTTTCAAACATAATAATTCATAACTCGGCAATGGAATAAAATATAAAGTTGATGTTTGTACAAGTTATTTATAAGTGCCTAAGTAAAAGTCCCTACTTTTTTTCAAAATTTCAAATTTGTTTTAAATAAGGATATCATCATTTAGTATCAGTTCACTTCATAAAACTAAATACAATAGTGATTCAGTCTCATTAGTTCAATTTCCCACTTCTGTCTACCGTCCCATAGTGACATTCTTCTTATTTTATTGTTATTATACATACGTACGTACCATCCCATGTAACAATGAAAAGGGTCGTAGCTTGAAAGTCCGTGGAGTTGATGAAAGCTTCATGAACGTTTTCGGTGGCCCTGTCTAACAGCACCGGGTTATCAGTCTCGTAGAAGGAGATAGCCCCAGCATTCCTGGTGTCCACGTTGGAGTAAAAAGGCGCAATGATGGGATAGTCCAGCGGGAACTGTACGTTTATGAAGTGCGGTATTTCCGTTTGAAAGGAGAGGAATCCATTAGAATTTACCTGCAAAGAATATAGAGTTCGTGTCCCAGATCTTAATACGTAGTGCTTTTTGTTACCAACACTTTGATGTCACACGCTTCATTATTTACTTACGACATTTACAGATTTATTTACATACTTATTTACAACATCAAATACTTGGAAATATTAATACAATAAAAGAATTTATTTAAATGCAACGACATTAGGTGACTTTGAAAATAAAATCTATACATCTGTCAGTTTTAATACATACCCAAAATTGCTTTGTCTGTTTCCATTTACTCTAGTCAGATAAAATAGTGTCACGTCGGATGTCACTATGCATATACATATGTATGTATTTTGGCGTAAACTCGAGCCGCTTCGAGGCATGAGTGGTATATATTTGTAATATACCATGCACCACACATTAGAAATATGTTATAAATATACACCACACATCCATTTTATATCTTAAACGCTAGCACAACTTTAAATGGAACACCCTGCATATTTATACATTTTTGTATATCCCTCTAAATTTTAGGTGTTCCATAACGAAATTGTGCAGCAGTAGCATGAAATGGAGCACCCTGTACGATTAGAAATATTTTACAAACATGCACTACATTATTTTGCGCAACTTTTAATTCAAACGTTTTTTCTTAAATTTGCAGTAACAGAGTTATGGAAGAAAGCGCATTAGGTGGAACATCCTGTATGCGCTTTTTTGATGGAAACATTGCAATTCTGAAAAATTTTGACCGTAACTTTTCTGCAAAAAGGGAACAAACGAAACGGTGAAAGGCACAAACGTTTTTAAGACGAAAACTGTATGATAGGGTCGAATTTTTCGATTGTTCCCAAAAGTCGTTCGTCATCTTCATATTATAGCGGAAATCTAAATGTACTTATGTACATACGTAAGTCTTTCTGAAAAAATAATACGTCTCTACGTGTCTTATGTACTATATTGTCTTATTTAAACGCCGCAGGTCAGGAAGTTCCGATAAGTAGCAGAATAATTCCGTTAACTATGTATTAAGACTGAATAAAATTAGAAGTACACATATGTTTGTACATGTGTAAGTATAGTCCTTATTTATAAGTAAAGGTTACGTAAGAAAAATATGATTTGTCTTACACTAAAATTAAACTTTTTGAAAGTAATAATTCTATAATTGTACACGATTATAATGAATGTGGACGGATTAGATAAACCAAATGAATCGAAGGGTCAATCACCTCATATTATTAACAGTAGATAAATGAAAATTTTCACTTCTCTTTGTAAACCACTTTAAAATATATATTTTTTAAATAAAGATTTCTATCTTTGGAGTAGTGTGACATTTGTGAAGCGTCATTACTGACAGCTGACAGTTATTAAGTTTTATAGTTTACAAGTATTGAGTATATATTTAGTTTATACACTGCATGTTAGTAAAGAATTGTATGGAATGACAGATTGGCTCTAAGCAAAAATTCTTTTAAAACCCCGCCGTAATTGTCCAAAGGTGGCAACCGTTCCTACCCATACGGGAGGAGCATTCATATAAGTCAATCATGAAACATTTTGTTATGTCTTAGACTACGTGTGTAAACAACCCTTTTTTTTTTTCAATTCGCATCAACTAGAGGAATTAAGTTGCTACAGCTAAATAGACTTAGTTGTGATTTGAATGTAACAGAGTTAAGATCGAAGAGTTGTAGAGTGTTAATAAACGTGTTTGAATTATTGGAGAAGTGAATTAATTGAAGAGAAATACGTAACATGTTGGTAACAACAGTGGACATTCTTGGACCATTACCTGTAACGAATCGTGGCAACATGTATTTGATGGTGGTAATGAATTATTTCTGGAAGCAGTCTCCCCAATTAAGAGGCAGAAACTGTAGCTGAAGCGTTCATCGATAATGTAATAGTCAGACATGGACTACCCCTCAAGCTACATTCCGATCAAGGTAAAAACTTCGAGTCAAAGCTGTGGCAAGAAGTAATGAAAACAATGGGCACCAAGAAAACAAACTACTGTGCTTCATCCTCAGTCAAATGGCATGATTGAACGCCACAACAGAACCATATGCCACAACTTGTCTAAATTCGTGTCTGAAAATCAAAAGACGGGAAAATTGATACCACTCTTCTTGCTGTCATATAGAAGTTCCCAGCATGAATCAACTGGCTATACTCCATACATGTTGAAGAGAAATGAAGCTGCCTGCTGGCCTCATGCTTGGCCGTCCACTAGAAGATATTCAGGAGCAATCTCTGCCAGAATTTGTGAAAGACTTGCGAGAAAGAATGGACCTAGTTCACGAATTTGTCAGGGAAAAGCTGAAAATGCAGAGCGACAAAATGAAGCAGCCTCTCGACACTACATCAACAGAGACTGCATTTAAGCCTGGTGATGCAGTATGCTTGTACGGCCCAAAAAGGACAAAATGAAAAAGTCCAAAACTCCAGAGGAACATGGGAAGGCCCGTATACCATAATAAAAAAAATCAACGACCTAGTCTACCGCATCCAGCTATCTCCAAGAAGCAAGCCGAAGGTGGTCCATCTGGAGAGACTCGCAAGATATACAGGACATGATCCACCTGAATCGTTCGCCGTCGAGGATCCACCGCCTAGGACTGAAAACAGTGTTATTCGGGACGAATAATCTTAAAGAGGGGAGCATTGTGACATTTGTGAAGTGTCATTAGTTAGTAACAGCTGACAGTTATTAAGATTTATAGTTTGCATATTGAGTATATTTGTTTATACACTACCTGTTATTAGTAAAGAATTGTATGGAATGACAGATTAGTATTCTAGAAGTCAAATAAATATTCTAGAACATGTAAAAACTATAAATAGAGGTGTTGTTGCTAAGATAGAGTTAGTTGTGATTTGAATGTAACAGAGTTAAGATCGAAGAGTTGTAAAGTGTTAATAAACGTGTTTGAATTATTGGAGAAGTGAATTAATTGAAGATAAATACGTAACAATAGTCATATGGAATTATCTTAATGTGTGATATAGCCCCACTATATTTTAATCGGCTCTAAGCAAGGGCATAAACAAATAGTCTCCAATCAAATCCGCTTAAAATGGTGACAGAAATAGTTCATTTATGACCATTTTTTAGGTAGAATGTTTAATTTTTTCTGCCAGCTGGAAGATTTCAATTGGATTGTAATGGCAGAGGGCAGAGTAATAGTATGTTATAAATGGGGTTCGGAATGTTTGCCGTCTCGCATGTTAAACTGCATTAGAATATCCTGCCCTCCCGCACCGGGGTGGCGTAGTGCTGCGCATACGCGGGTCACGCGTATATAATTTACAATGCGCTTAAAAAACACGGTTTATACTTTTATTATCATAGAGTTTTATAGTGCCGACCAGGCGTTGTGGCACACATTTCTGGACCCCAATTATCATTTATCATTTTTATTATTAATGTTTATTTCCGTTTGTGCTTTGTTCTTGCCATTTTCTGTTCATTGTCGTCAGTACATAAATGCTATAAATAATATTGTCAGAGCGTACTTGCTTCTTTTAAATCCTAATTTCAAAACTTCAAATGTGAGTCTTAAATGTGTGGGGATTAAAAAGAAAAGTTATTGCTGTTGAAATATTGTCTGGTATAGGCTCCAGTATTGGCGACACTGAATAATGTACAACATTTTGCAATAGTGAGAATGATAGAGTAATTCATGTTGAATCGGACTGTCCAGTCTCTAACTTTTTAAGTTTAAATGCTATTTCGAAATATTTAAAGCGCTGTCGTCGTGATATTTTTTAAAAACAGTAGGATATCTCCGAAATGGTGGGTTATAGGTACCATGTTTGGTTAATAAAGTCGACCTAAAATTTAATGAAGTATCCAAAAATTACAAATATACAGGGTTATCTATTTACTAATGAATTTGTGTACCGTCCACATGAAATATTGCACCCTCTATGAATAAAAACATTTTACAAATATACATCGCATAATTTTGGGTAACTTTTATTCAAAACATTTTTTTCTTACGTTATGGAAAAAACCGTCTTAGATGAAATAGCCTATATAAAACAAAGTGGTACGTTGAGCGCTTCTTAGTGAAACGTGACCAAATTAACGAAAAATATAACAAAAACGTTGAGGAACCGCTAAAAACTGAACTTCCAAAATAAATTTAATAGACTTTCACAAATATTTAACTAACGAAAATTACAGAACACACAAACACGACATATTTAATTTTTAAACCGCAGTCAAATGTCTTTCTGCATTAAGTTTTATTTCACGATAATATAATAGGCAAAAACATCCTTATTGATCCTCCTTTAAACGCAGAGGTACCAAATGATTCCTTATGTGAAGATATAATTATCTATGTGTAACACGACTCTTTAAGCACCAAAAAATAATTCTTGAAATAACAGTGGTAGATGGTGAAATTTTAAATTCTCGTATCAACGTAACGAAGCATGGAACCCGCGTCAGATTTTAGGGGGTTGTTGCTAGACATAATTAAAAGGATATCATAGCAAAATTAAACAATCCCATGTTTCCTTACAAAACTACGAGAATTTGATTGTCGCTAACGACTTTTTGAATAGTTCTTTAGTATATGGTACCGTTTTCATTGTAACGTAGTGTAAAAACGTAGGCTACAGATCATAGCGTATTATTCAAACCAGTCACTTACGTAAATCGATTCAAAGGGAGTGCCGTAGAACACCACTGGTTCCCTCAGTCGAATTTCCTCGCTGGAAACGTCGTTATCCTTCGGCAGGTACTCCACGCCCGGACCGTCGTGATCGTACAGCAAGGAGGCGGGTATTCCCCTCACCTCCGCGTACGAGAAGCACAAAAAACACCAAAGTATCAACCTCATTCCCTTGTACTCTTGGCGCTGTCGCGGCGAATTCGAACTGAGAACTCGAGGGACTTTATCGGGAAGAAAGAGTGTATCTGTGCGGGTCACAGGTCACTTCGAAATACATAAATTATTAACAATTGTTGTCACATATCCTCTTATCTCCGCCTTCGGATGAATAACTAAGTTAACTTACTTAAGGAAGATAAGGGAGTTTCGACATTCGATGGCGAGTGCGCGTCCGTACCGATGTGCCGGAAGGGCACAAGGACTTTTTTATGGCTTTTATATATGGGGACTCGATGTACAGGTGGACCAAATTTACAAAATGTATTTTTTTACTCCCTTCATCCCAAATCAATTGCCACATTTGTCATTAAATCTTGCTATGGATGAGAGAGATGGCAATAGCAGTTATGTAGAAGCTCGAAGCGAAACTTTGTTGTTGTTAAACTTTTGAAGTGTCTAAAATGCATAATGGAATTATTTTTAATGAAAAACAGAAGCGTGTTTCACTTGAAATTCATTTTAGAAATGCCAGTAGAATCAATGGAAACTGGATATGTTCGATGAGAGCTGCATATGAGGACTTCAGGAAAGTTTTTATAGACGCAGTTGTTCATTTCGGCCATTTTAGCCGGTCAGTAAAACGTTTCCTAAATTTGTACCGGCAAACTGGAAACGTCAATCGGAAACAAGGAAGTGACAGACCGAGAGTAAGACAAAAGAAAACGTTGAAATGGTTAGGCAAGTGATAACGAACAGTCCAAGAACCACTAGCCATTTGAGCCAACAAGTTGTAAACGAATTTTGAAAGATGATTTGGAGCTCCATCCATATCGTCTACAATCCACACATGAAATTCTCAGAGCGGATGAACCTGTAAGACTACAGTTCTGCCAATGGTTTATTAACCATTTTAACAATAAATATGCTGTCTTCGAAAAAGATTTTTTTACTGATGAGGCTTGGTTCCATCTTTCATCAGAATATGAGACACTGGAGTGTAAACAACCGTACTTTATATTGAAACTCCGCTACACCCACAAAAAATTGGAGTGTGGGCATATGTGAGCAAAAGGTAGATTGTTGGACCAATTTTTTTAAAGGAACACTGAACGCAGAGAAGTACCGTTTAGAAATAATAATAATAATAATTACGTGACTTTATTTATATTCAACTTACATATTGTAAACATGACTAATAAAACGAGGATGGCGAGGATTCAACAAAGTTGCTCTCCCACCTAACCATCCAATGTATCTACATATAAATAATATTGTTACGAATTTCTCTTCAAATTACTAGCTTTTCTGTTCAAACACGTTTATTTAACAATCTACAACTCGTGGGTCTTAACCATGTAACATTCAAAACATAACTAACTAACTCCTAGCAACCACACCAGTATTTATAATATTTACATCTTCTAGAAAATTCGTTTGACATCTAGAATATTTAATATGACATTCCATACAATTCTTTACTAACAGCTAGTGTATAAACTAAATTGACTTAATAAATGTCAGCTGTCACAAATGTCACTTTTACAAATGTCACACTGCTCCCCTCTTCAAAGTTATTCGTCCCGAATAACACTGTCTTCAGTCCTAGGCGGTGGATCTTCGACAACAAACCAATTGGGTGGATTATGTCCTGTGTACTTTGCGAGCCTTTCCAGATGGACCACCTTCGGCTTGCTTCTTGGAGACAGCTGGATGCGGTAGACCAGGTCGTTGATTTTCTTTATTATGGTGTACGGGCCTTCCCAGTTGCTCTGAAGCTTTGGACTTTTTCCTTTCGTCCTTTTTGGGGCGTACAACCATACTGCATCACCAGGCTTAAATGCAGTCTCTGTTGATGTAGTGTCGAGACGCTGCTTCATTTTGTCGCTGTGAATTTTCAGCTTCTCCCTGGCAAATCGGTGGATCTGGTCCATTCTCTCTCTCAAATTCTCTACAAATTCTGGCAGAGATCGTTCCTGATTTTCCTCTAGTGGGCGGCCAAGTATGAGGTCAGTAGGCAGTTTCATTTCTCTTCCAGAGGTCAGCATAGACGGAGTGTAGGTAGTCGACTCATGCTGGGAACTTCGATATGACAGCAAAAACAGAGGCACCAATTTGTCCCAGTCCCTTTGATTTTCAGACACGAATTTAGACAGGTAGTGGCATATGGTTCTGTTATGGCGTTCAACCATGCCATTCGACTGGGGATGAAGCGCAGTTGTTCGGGTTTTCTTGATGCCCATTGTTTTCATCACTTCTTGCCACAGCTCTGATTCGAAATTTCTTCCTTGATCGGAATGCAGTTCGAGGGCACTCCATGTCTAGCTATGACATTCTCGATGAACGCTTCGGCTACAGTTTCTGCTTCTTGATTGGGAAGGGGTACTGCTTCGGGCCATTTCGAGAAATAGTCCATTACCACCATCAAGTACTTATTGCCACGGTCGGTTACAGGTAATGGTCCAAGAATGTCCACTGCTACCCTCTCGAATGGTGCTCCGGATAAGTACTGCACCATTTTACCACGGCTTCTTTGTGTTTGGTCCCTTTTTGGCAGAGCACAAATCACATCTCTTACACCATTCTTCTACGTCTCGGCGACAGTTTACCCAATAAAATCGGTCCCTTACTCGAGCCAAAGTCCTGGTTACTCCAAAATGTCCTCCGGATGGGCTGTTGTGCAGTTCTTCCAACACTTGGTGGATTCTTGCTTTAGGCAAGACCAACTAAGTAGACTGCGGATACTCCATCGGGGCTCTCCCACTTCCGATGCAGTAGGCCATCGCGAAGACAAAGGGAATTCCATTGAGCCCAGTATCCCTTGATAGTCGTACCATATCTGGAAACTTCCTGCCAAGTTGGTCGAACTCCATTCTTTACCCAGTTCCGGATTAACCTCAGATCATTGTCTTTCTTCTGGCTTTTCATCATTTCCTCCGAGTACCATTCATCTTCGACTTGTACTGTTGTTGCCATTAACAGTTCATTGCTGGTGTCATTCGAGAAATTGAGTACAGGTAGAACTCCTTCTTTAGACTGTCCATGACGTCCACGCAGATAGACTTGTTCTTGTTTCATGATATCGCCGACTCGTTCATCATGCTGGCCACAAAGAGGTGCTGATTGGGCATCTCCCACACATGCGCGTCCTGGGTCTCTCTCTGCATCGCTACTTTTATCTGAGATAGAAATCTTGGGGCATTGAGTATAAGTAGTCGACACGCGCCCCCTAGCATCGACTAATTGTCGTTTTCCGAATCTCTCACTGGTGATCTGGAACAAGATTCTCGCTCTGGGGAAGGGAAGCGACCATTTCTGTGCTGTGTACTCGTCGGTGTCTTGCTTTCTTCTCTCCAGTTCCTTTCATTCGGGCTCCTGGATCTTGACCTATGTACCGGTTGTCGATCTGGCGAATATGATCTTGGCCGGTACCTTGTCCCTGGCTCTGCAAAAACGCTGTAGGTGCCCAATTCTACCACAGTTGTAGCAGCGCCTTGTCTCCTTCAGTGGTGAGTTCGACTGTCCCATCTCATTTAATGTTTCTCGTATCATTTTCTTTATGGTGTCTTCAAGTGACTGGCATTCGTCAAATTTAACTTGTCTTACTAGATGTTTGTAGCTCCTCGAGGCTTCTTTAGCTGCTTTAAATTCCAGGGCAGCTATGAGTGCATCACTGATCGTAGTGTGTCTCCCAAGTCGCAAAGCTTGCTGCATTTCAGAGTCTAGTAGTCCATCAATAAAAGTCTGGATGCCAATTTGTTCTAGAAATTCTTTAGGTGCTTGAGGGTATGCCAAATGAATGAGTCGTTCGATGTCAGCTTCATATTCTTGAAGAGACTCATTACTTCTTTGCTGCCTGCTCTTGATCTGGGACTGATAAACTTGGCGGAGATATTTGTGTCCATACCTTATTTCTAATGCTCCTACAATCCTGTCGTAATCGTTTTGCTGTTCTTCCGGGATGCTCTGTAAGATTTCTAGTGCCTGACCTCTGAGAGATATGACCAGCGAAGTAGCCATTTCTTGTGGAGTCCATCCGTTGGCCTTTGCAGCAGCCTCAAACTGTCTGCGATACATGGACCATGATGACTGTCCATCGTACGTAGGAGGCTTAAGCATTTTGTGTACTGACCTTTCAGTATGCATAAGGCTTGAATGTTGTAACGGAGTAGCTGGTGAGGTCGAACAATCTCCTGAATCGGCTATTGAAGTACGATGTAATTGGTGCTCTAGCCCTTCTATCTTTTCCAGTATTTCCTTTTGTACCTGCCGTTTGGTGTCCTCTAATCTTCTTTCGAGTCTTCTTTCGATTTCTTCCCTATTCTCCTGAAACTCCTTCTCAATTCTATTGACTTTTTGGCCTACCTGGTCAATCTGTTGTTCCACGCCATCAATCCCTCCCAGAAAATGCATTCAACCTGGTGTTTATTATTTGTTGAGACTCGCAAATTTCCTGATGACGCCTCTCCGCCTCGTCACGGTCCTCCTGTCGCCGCCGTTCGTCCTCTTGCCGTCGCTGTTCCTCTCGCCTTTCTGCCTCCTCACGGTCCTCCTGTCGCCGCCGTTCGTCCTGCTGTCGCCGCCGTTCGTCCTCCAGCCGTCGCTTTTCCTCTCGCCTTTCTGCCTCCTCACGGTCCTCCTGTCGTCGTCGTTCTGCCTCCTCACGGTCCTCCTGCCGTCGTCGTTCATCCTCCTGCCGTCGTCGTTCATCCTCCTGTCGTCGCTTTTCATCCTCTTGCTGTCGCTTTTTCTTCTCCTTGTTGCAAAAATTTTAGTATCTCACTCACATCCATCGTCGTCGTTTCCTCGTCGTATCTTGTAGATCTCGTATTCACCATATAACTTTTTTTTTCGAATTCTTCTATTATCCCACCGCTGTCACCAAAATGTTACGAATTTCTCTTCAAATTACTCGCTTTTCTGTTCAAACACGTTTATTTAACAATCTACAACTCGTGGGTCTTAACCATGTAACATTCAAAACATAACTAACTAACTCCTAGCAACCACACCAGTATTTATAATATTTACATCTTCTAGAAAATTCGTTTGACATCTAGAATATTTAATATGACATTCCATACAATTCTTTACTAACAGCTAGTGTATAAACTAAATTGACTTAATAAATGTCAGCTGTCACAAATGTCACTTTTACAAATGTCACAATATCTACTATTACACTTATAAAAGTACATACGCATGATGACTAAATTCTAGCTTTTCGATTTTCGTGCAACCAAATTTTGACGTGTCTTCTGAAAGCATTAGGGGTAGGTAATTGTTTTATATGTAAAGGGAGTTGGTAAAAAAGTTGTGTAGCATTATACGTGAAACACCTTTCGAACTGTGCTGAATTATGTTTGGTGTCACGTGAATGAATATCTGTACCTTTGATCAATTTGTCATACAGATAACGAGGTTTTTTAGATTGATCAATTTTAAAAACGAGGCACATACAATGAAGTTGATATCGCTCCCTTAAATTTAACCAATTAGATTCATTAAATTTACATGAAATATGTTCAAATTTGTTTAGTCCATAACAAAATCTAATACATGCATTTTGCACTTTTTGGAGGCTTTATTTGTCTCTGTTTAAAATCGTGGGCCAGTATACAACATCACAATACGATATATAACTTAAAATCAACGATTCACATAACTTTAATTTTACATCTGTACTTAGAATATCTTTATGTACCTGTATATAAGGATTTCAATTTTGAAAACGATTTTATAATTATGTCACTCACGTGTTTAGTACATCTCAAGTCATTATTAATATATAGCCCCAGGTCTTTACAAACATCTGTAGGTACTAGAACCACCCCATTTAGTACCAGCTTAAACAAAGGATCAGTAATAACAGAGGTCCTTTGGCTTCCTACAACTAATAAATTAGTTTTTGTTTCATTTAAAATTAAACCATGTGCTCGGGATATCTTAGAAATATGTTCTAGATTCATATTAATTTTGTTAACAGAATTGAAGATGTTCTTTATGGGACGACGAAATATTAGCACATACTGATAAGAATCAGTATAATTCAAAAATAATGAAAAATCTGCAGTATATAATGAAAAAAGAAGAGGCCCTAACACACTTCCCTGGGGGACTCCAATATCAACATTTTTTTAAACTAGAACAAATACTATTTACTATGACTCTTTGTTGTCTATTACCAAGATAACTTCTAAAAAAAATTTAAGTTATAACTAAGGCCGAAATATTTTAATTTAGTACATAATGTTGAATGATCGAGAGTATCAAAAGCCTTACTAGAATCTAAGAGAATGAGGCAAGCCATTTCTTTATTATCAGTTATTCTATATAGCTCAGCTGTTACATGTAAAAGTGCAGTGGTAGTACTGTGGCCTGTCCTGAAACCCGACTGAGTTGATGGTAAAATATTAAACTTGTTTAAAAATGTTGTTAATTGGTTATAAACTATTTTTTCCAAAATCTTTGAAATGGTAGGTAATATGCTAATAGGGCGAAAATGACCTAATTCGGAAGGGTTTGATATTTTAGGTATTGGTATAATATTGGCTTCCCTTTTAGTTGTTAAACATTTATTGGTAATAAAAGTAATGTAATTTGCCAAATGTGGTACTACTAATGATAACATTTTAATATCAATATCATCTACACCCCGGGCACATGACTTCACAGAACCAAATATTTTTTCTACTTCTTCTCTAGAAACGGTTTTAAAATTAAATTCATTAGTTACACCTGTAAATGTTTTGTTTGAGTATTGTTTAGACAAAAATTGGTCATCCACTTTTGTTTGACGGAATTGATTAGTAAAAAAATCATTAAATTCATTAGGGGTAAGAGGGATAAGAATCTAAATTATTACTATTATGTATGTTTAAATATTTTAGGGTTTTCCAAAAAATTTTTTGGGTCAGATTTAAATTTGTGTTGCAAAAAAACACGTTTTTTCTGATTTTATTGCCATATTAACCATGTTTATCAATGTTTTATAAGCATCCCAGGATGCATCCGTCTTGTCTCGCTTATATTTAATATGTGCATTATTTCTCAGTTTTATCATTTTCTTGACATTGTCCGTTAGCCAGGGTGCCGGTGACTTAGTAATCCTAATAGTTTTGTACGGTGCATGAACATCGAATATCGTTAACATATTTACATTAAACAAAGCAACCATTTCATCAACGTTTTTCAGAGAAAAAATATCATCAAAGTTTAGTTGTAAAAGGTCTGAAACAAATACCTACATTGTATTGAAAATCGGAAAAATCACGATATGTTTTATACACTGGCGTTTGTTTAGGTTTATTGATATTTAAATCACAAGCAACCAACCGATGATGAGATATGTCGTCCATATCGTGTACATCACTATGAGTTACAACATCATATGTAGACATAACAAGAACGTCAATTAATGTACGAGAATTCTCAGTGATTCGTGTAGGTGATGTAACTAACTGATGTAAATCATATCTACACAAGAGGTTATTTAATTGTACTGCGACATTATTTTTCTCATTTAATAAATCAATATTAAAATCCCCTCCAAAAAGTACAACATCACATTCAGGAAATCTACATTTTATACAAATTTAATGTTGACAACGAATTGCAAGAAGGTTATGTTCAACAAGATGAATCTCGTGCTCACACTACTAAAGAAACAATTAATGATATGTGTAAGCGAATTTTTCGAAGATCGTATAATTAGTTTGAACATGCAGATCATATTTCCTCCTAAATCTTGCGATTTGACCCCCTGCGATTTTTTTCTCTGATCTTATCTAAAAAAATTCAATTTTTGAAAACTCCCGTTGGCGATACGGAGGACCTTCAGCAACGCATCGTCAATAAAATTGAAAAAAAATAATGAATGTTGCGCCACGTTATTGCCTCTGTTAAAATAAGAGTTCGAATCTATGGGCAGTGATCGTTATGTTTTATTGTATCTTATTTTTTCGAAAATACAATTATAAAGTTTTTTATGTCTGTTCTTTATATACCCGGTAAAAGTACCAGTCACATAATGTGACTGTCTTGACAATTCAATAAGGTTATAAACAAGATTTATAATAGAAGTACGGCTTTTTTTGCTCGGCCAACTTTGATGACGTTTTATTTTTTAATGGCTAAATGTTTGGTCAAGATTCTGGTTGTTATATTTGTTGACCAACCTAAGAAAATCATTAGATCGTCACTTTTGTACATTGATAGGAAAGAAGAACAGTAACTGAACGCTATCAAAAGTACCTACATACAGACATATGTATGTATGTATGTACATCAGCTGCCAGTTCACACGTGTGCGCGAAGTAAAAATAATGGGTGATGACTAAAGCCGGCTAAACAGCGCGGCGGCCCACAAAGTTTTCAGACATCTCAACGTAAATAAGAGGGTAATTTTAACTCATCTCTTTATAAATTGCAACAGTTTATTGTTTTCATGAATTTTGTTTTTGCACATACAAGTAGTAAGTAGTATGACGCGTACGATTATGGCCCGCCGCCCGGATCTGCCGGCTTTAGTGATGACTTGAAAGTGAAAGTCCAAAAGCCTGAAATTAATAACCCAAATATTCCTAATTTAAATGTTATAAAATTGTTGATGAATTAATTGTAGCAATGCAAATGGTTTCTCAAAAAATGTAAAAAGACAAGACAACACAATATATTCTTAAACATGTTTGTTTAAACCGAATTTTGAATGTTCACTACATCCTGTTTATAAGAAGTAAGTAGCTTTTTACATAATGACAACTATTCTGGGACATTAATATGAATTTATGTAACAAGTAATTTGCGACGGAGGTAGTATTAATTAATTCGGAACTTTGGAAAACTGGCGTGTTACTAGAAACAATTTTCTTTTCCGTTCAAAATTTGAATACGTTTAATTACGACTTTAACAAGCAAACATTAGAATTCAGTCTTTTGAGCCCTTTTTCCAAACGTCTCGATTTTTTTTCTGACATTTAGTCATCTAAAATAACACATTTTACAAGGTAATGTAGGTATATAAGTAGTTTCCGATAAAAAGAACATTACATAGATACACGTAATCAAGCAGTTAAGGATGCAATTGCAGAAGCTAAAAAAAAAAACATTACATCTTCTATTTTTTTACATTTTTCAAAAATCCAAATATAGCTCGCTACATAATTTTCATTTGGTTTTTTTAAATTTTTACTTTCAATACTTACCAATTTTCATTTCCATATTTTGCAAAATAAAATTAATTTTAAAAATACCCTATATTAAGAATTGCTCATCTGACAATGAATAGGTATTGCATGATGCTTTTAATATTATTTTGCTCATCTTATGTACTTCCATAATGTATAAGACCATCTTCATAAACCATCAAATCATAAAATAGCGCGATCAAAAAATTATGGCTTGCGACTAGGTAACGCGCAATGCTTTGTAATTCAGCCGTTTGCGTTTATAACGAGTTAAGTAATTAAAATCATCTGGCTCTTCGTCTGGGACACATAAGACGAGGTTGACGGCCTAAATATCGCTATAAGAGTTTGAATTGCTTCTAACCGTTTTTCGTATATATTATTCGTTTTTAACTGACTGACGAAGACCCCATTTCCTTTGACTTAAAGTCCAATTATGGGAAAGTAACATTGAAAGACACTCACAAAAAACATTAAAGACAATAAATACAAAAATTAATAATAAAAAAAAGTTTTTAAAACAAGCTTTTATTTAAATGCTCTAAAAAAGAAGAAAATAAACTTTAAATTGAATCAAACCCATCAATTTATTACATTACACAATTTATATGATATAAAAGCTTGTCACGAGATTTAGGTACTTGTGTAGATAAACAAAAATGTAATAATTAGGTATGTAACTTGATCTTGACATTAGAAAATCTAAGAACAAAAGTATGTATTTTATAAAACAGGTAAATACATCTACACAAGGAAATCTCGTGACAGGCTTTTATATCATATACATTGTGTAATGTAATAAATTGATGGGTTTGATTCAATTTAAAGTTTATTTTCTTCTTTTTAGAGCATTTAAATAAAAGCTTGTTTTTAAAAACTTTTTTTATTGTTAATTTATTTTTTATTTTTGTTATCGTGTTTTTGTATCTAAATGTTTCTCAACCTGTTCATACTATCCCTAACCTATACCACGTTATAACTCTTTAAAATTGGTATGGTGGCCATCTTGTTTTTCGCCATTTTGAATTTTTGCACTACCGCTAGAATTTGCCTAGGGTATAGGTTGATATTAGTTAAGTCACGACCCCGCTAAGTCTTACTGTTTAGCCGGGCAGTAGTACATCATCCCCTCGAAGGGTTGAACGCAGACGTTAATTTATTCGTATTCTTTTTAGCAAACCCTTTCATTTGATACCCATATCATGGGAGTCCACAAAAAAATAACTAGTCCGCCATATTGGATTTAGAGTGTTCATTTTATTTTTCGTATTCTTCTCAGCAAACCCTTTCATTTGATACCCATATCATTGGAGTGTGCAAAAAATAACTAGTCCGCCATCTTGGACAGTCCGCCATATTGGATTTAGAGTAAATTCATTTTATTTTCTTATGTCTTCTCAGCAAACCCTTTCATTTGATACCCATGTCATGGGAGTGCGCAAAAAAATAACTAGTCCGCCATATTGGATTTAGAGTAAATTCATTTTATTTTCTTATTTCTTCTCAGCAAACCCTTTTATTTGATACCCATATCATGGGAGTGCACAAAAAATAACTAGTCCGCCATATTGTATTTAGAGAAAATTAATTTTATTTTCTTGTTTCTTCTCAGCAAACCCTTTCATTTGATACCCATCTCATGGGAGTGCGCAAAAAATAACTATTCCGCCATCTTAGACCGTCCGCCATTTTGAATTTAGAATGACATAACTTAGCTAACCATGCATTGTCATCCAAACTAAAGTGTATGCAAAATTTCATCTCAATCGGTTGAGGATAACTATTTTAAAATTCAGTTGCAAGATTTGACCCGCCACAACAACAACAACAACAAACAAACAAACAAACAAACAAACAAACAAACACAAAACATTGCAAGTTAAATAAAAGCTTGTAAAAAAATTGACCTATGTTTCCTTTTGGAAAAATATTTGACCAAATAGACTCAGTGGCGGACTAACGGGGGGCGGAAGGGGCGGTCCGCCCCCGGCCTCTGATCACAGGGGGGCCTCCAAATGTCGACAAGTTCTTTTGATCAAATCTTAAACAAAGCTAAAAAATATGCTCAGTACCTACCTAAGTAAGAGGCAGTTTGGAGTTGGAGGCCCCATAGATACAAATAAATACCGGTGATTTATAATTTCTAAATTAAAATAACTTCTACTGCTAATTGTTACCCTGTACATCGCTTAATACTTCTTGATCATTTCCATCTCAGTTGCATCATGCGAGAGAAGTTTTTCCAAACTTAAACTATTAAAAAATTATCTTCGATCTACAATGAATCGTCAAGAACGAAGAGCGACTCGTCAATCTGTCCATGCTTTCAATTGAAAGAAAAGTTTCAAAGGAAATTGATTTCACTGAAGTGATTGAGGAGTTCACTAAAATACGGCACGAAAACATGTGAAATAGCTATATACTTACAGAAAATAAAAACTACCTTTTATATTGTTCATTGCTGATTCGTATTTTATCTTCCTCATCCATATATATATTCTATATACCTATGTGTATGTAAGTCATCATCATCATCAGCCTAATACGTACCACTGCTGGGCACAGGCCTCCTCTCATGTAAGTATTTTAAATAACAAAATCTGCTAGAGCCTAGCGTAGACACACATTATATACATAGAAATTTAATTTTTAATACAAACATTTTTGTTGACAGAACTACTACAATAAGAGTAACCATCAAGACAAATCGAACGAGCCCCAACATGATAAGTTTATCATGTGTAGTTAAGGAATTTCTATGGCTATCTTCCGTCTCCTTACATTGCATTGTCACCGACTTAATAAGTATTCAAAAATTTCAGCAAAACTGGTTTCAATTTAATTTGCAAGATTTGAACTGAACATACAGACTCGTACATACAAATGTGAACTGTAAATAAAAGCTTGTAAAAATACATTAACTTCTAAGACAGGGAGCCTCATTCAGTTTTGCCGCCCCGGGCCCCTGACAGGCTTAGTCCGCCACTGAATAGATTGGTGAAAACTATGGTTTGTACTGAGATTCCAGTTTAGAGTGACTTTTAAACAATTACTAATTTCTTAAAAGTGTTTGTCAAGGTTTAAAAGACATTTTAAATCTTTAATTTAAAATTTTTCTAAACAAATTTAATTTTTCATTGTTCCATGGAAACTAGTTGTAATTTTATTACATTACATTGATAAGTTAACTCCTCTCTTACGCGGCGTCCTGCGTGGGCGGCAAAAAGCGGCCGTCACCGTCCTATGTGCAGTTTACAAAGCATACAACCTGTATGTCCGACAAACGTAGACTTCCCTATATGTTTTGTGATGTAGACTGAAGTAGGGATGGGCACCTAATATCGATGTTTCTGAAATATCGATGTTTTCCACTGAACATCGATGTTTAAAACATCGATGTTTTAATTTCGATGTTATATTTTCAACATCGATGTTACTTGTAAACATCCAAACATCGTTACGTAATACGTATCCCAGAAATATCATTTAATTTTTCAGTACGAAAGTTTTTAAGTTGCTAAAAAAAACGAAAAAAATACTAATTGTTTACTAATTGATTCTTTGTACATTGTGGCTTACGCGACATCTAATTTTCTAGTTTCTACTTCTACAAAACTATACACTTTTTTTCAGAGAACATAAGAATTAGTCACTTTATACAGGGTGAGTCACTTTTTTGTAGCAGGACTCTAACATTCGATAGAATACAATATTTTAAGAAAAAAAGTTCCTATAAATATATGGTATATCTAACTTCATAAAGGAGAACAGGGTGTTAAAGTTTCAATTTTTTTTTTAATTTTTTTACAGTATTTTCTGAACGGAATGGTATTTTCGCTTAATATTTTACACACGTTTTAACCTCAATAGGAGCAACAATTTCTATTGATTTTGTCGAAAACACTATACTGGAAGTTGCTTTTCTCGGGTGTCCAGGTTATTTAGATTAACAGAACATTTATGAAAGAATGATGTTTTAGCTACAATTTTGATCTCTTGCAATTTTGCACTAACTGTGACGGTTTTCGAGATATTGGTCATTTATTTTTAGTCTGATTTTGATGACATTTATTTAGTCTGATGTCTCCTTACATTGCAACAAAAAAAATTCTATTTTTGGTTTTAATTTTATTTTATAACGAAGTGATCTGGGCATCCGAAAAAAGTAACATCCAGTAGAATATTTTCGATAAAAATATTAAAAATGTTGATCTCATCCATCTTAAGACATGTGCAGTGCACCGTAAAAAATGAAACATTAACAACCTGTATCTCCCATAGGAAGCTAGATAGACCATACATATGTTTATAGTAGCTTTTTCTCTCAAAATATCATGTTCTATCAATTGTTAAAGTCTTGCTACAAAAAAGTGATTCTCTGGATATTTTGATAAAGAAAGTTCCAATAAACATGGTCTATCTAGCTTGCCAGCTATAGAGGGTGTTAAAGTATCATTTTTTTCGATGCACGACATGTCTTAACATGGATGAGATCAACACTTTTAATGTTCTTATCGAAAATACTATACTGGATGTTACTTTTTTCGGATGCCCAGGTCACTTCGTTAAAAAGATAAAATGAAAACTAAAATAAAAACTAAAATATTTTTTTCCGCTGCCATGTAAGGAGATGCACCATCAGACTAAAAATGACCAATATCTGAAAAACCATCACAGTTAGCGCAAAATTTCAAGAGATCAAACTTGTAACTAAAACATCATTGTTTTATAAATGTTAGTCAAATAAGGTCAGTGTCGTACGATAAAAAAGTTCTGTTAATCTAAATAACCTGGGCATCCGAGAAAAAACAACTTCCAGTATAATGTTTTCGACAAAATCAATAAAAATTGTTGCTCCTATTTGGTTAAAGCGTATGTAAAATATTAAGCGAAAATACCATTCCGTTCAGAAAATATTGTAAAAAAACTGAAACTTTAACACCCTGTATCTCCATTATGAAGCTAGATAGACCATGTGTTTATAGGAACTTTTTTTCTCAAAATATCGTATTCTATCGAATGTTAAAAGTCCTACAAAAAAGTTACTCACCCTGTATATATGATTTTCAAACATCGATGTTTTCTAGTCGATGTTTTTACTACCATCGATAGTAGGTACCGATGTTGAACATCGATATTAACATCGATGTTTTTAAAAATGTGCCCATCCCTAGACTGAAGCAGGAGACGCGGATTTATCAAATAATTTGAGCGTTTCCTCCGTCTCAAAACCGCCGCAACCGCGCGCGCCGTGACGGTAAGATCCAAGATGGCTGACTTCCGATTTCGCCGAAAATGGCACTAATTCTAGTTTTTTAAATGGAACCCCCTGTATATTTTTGCATGTTTGGTTTCAACGCACCAGGAAACATTGTGTCAAATGTCGTCCAAAATGTTTGCATTCATCGTAGAGGAATACGATACTGCTCTAAGTACTCAAAAGCAGCTGATATTTAAACGTGATTTAAACGACATATGTACCGTTATTACCTTTGAAGTAAATGTAGAACATTCAAATAAATTTTAAAAAAATATAATGTCAATAAAAAAAAATGTTGACACCACCAAAACGAGATGTTGCATTAGAGTTGCGTGTACTCTGACACGTAGAATCCAAATACATATGTAAAAGTATACAGGGGGTCTCATTTAAAAAACTGGGTTTAGTGTCATTTTCAGCGAAACGGGAAGTCGACCATCTTGGATTTTTTCGTCACGTGGTTGGAATTATTTCTAGTGTAAACGCCCAAAGTTTCAAAAAAATCTGTTAATTGATTTTCAAGATATAAGCTTGGCCCAACTTCCTGAGCCCCCCGGCACAATAAAAAAGATTATCGTGACAGTGAAAAATAAAATTAAATCGGAAAAAACATATAATTTTAAATTATTCTTTTACAGAAAGTTCACACGCCAAACAATTAAATGTTCAATTAGTTGCGTACCCACCAGTGGCGGTGCGTGATATTTCAGTTAGCCATATCTTGAAAACGACGCATGGGACCCACTTCACTTTTTAGGTGATGACTATACACCTCTTACAGAAAGGATTTATAGTGAAAAAATCGTCATTTTTATTTTAATTTTATAGGAACATTTTATTTCCCAAAATTAAAATGGCCATAACTTTTTGAAACAAAAAATATTTTGTAACAAATCGAAAAACGTCTCCTTATATTTGTTTCTAGATTATGAAAAAAAAATATACTGCAAATATTCCACAGAGCGTTACTGAGAACCCAGGGAGTGCTCCAGTGTTTTTGAAAATTTTTTCGCAAACTTTGCTGACGGTTTTTTCACTATAAATCCTTTCTGTAAGAGGTGTATAATCATCACCTAAAAAGTGAAGTGGGTCCCATGCGTCGTTTTCAAGATATGGCTAACTGAAATATCACGCACCGCCACTGGTACCCACTGTTCGTTTTCGATAATAAACTAAACGTAACGGTTCGTCTTCGGAATGTAAAATAATCGAAATATATTTCGATATTAAAAACATTCCGAAATGCACCATTCCGATTTTTAAAACCATCCGATTATGCCCATCGCTAGTCCCCCGTCCCTGAGCAGCCACTTATTACACTCGAACCCCACTTAAGTCGCCAAATCCGTGCATCATTACCTCGCTTAAGTCGCGAAATTTAGCCTCTCTTAAGTCGCGATCATAACCTCAACTTTTTCGTGTTTTAGCTGCAAAAAAGAAATATTTAGAGATATACCACAGCACTTGTTATAACGAAAAATGAGCCAACTGAACGAACAAATCAATGTACGTATATCCAGTCGTGCGTGACAAAGTTCCATTTTCCACTTGAATGAATATTTTAAAGATTAAATATTTTTAAAAGACACCTAACCTATTTTAAATCAATAAAGGTACTACACAATAATTTTTTTCAATAAAAATTGTACATATTCATGCGAGAATCCAATTTCCAAACGTAGTTCTAAAACTTTTACAGGCGGCTACTTAAGCGGGACGGTTTCGTGAAATACTAGGGGGAAACGTGGTGAAATAAGAGAGGATGTGAATTAAGCGAAGGTGAAATAAGAGGGGTTCGAGTGTAATTGTTGTTTTCGACATGCGCAGATGCTACTAACGTTTAATGCGGCGAGTCGCAACAGAGTCGGACTCAGATCACTATTATTACAAAGCGATAGTTATTAGGCCCACGACGTAGGCAGGATAGGCCCACGACAGCTAACTCAATTATATTTAAGTCCAACAGACACACATGAATTAAAGTAAATAATACGTGACTTAAAAAACAACAAAGCTGTTGGACTTGATAACATCAAAACAGAAGTATTAAAGTCCATTTCTAAGTATATAGTACAACCATTAAAGTATATTTTAAATAAATGTATAGATGTTGGTTGGTGGCCAACAGCTTTTAAAACCTCTGTTATAATACCAGTCTTTAAAAAGGCGAAAGAGAAAACATAAACAACTACAGGCCGATTTCACTGATAAGACATATAAGTAAAATCTTTGAGAAAGTTTTAAAAAACATATTATCAGCATATGTTGAAAAATATCACCTGTTATCAGAAAATCAATATGGATTCAAAAGCAAAGTATCCACAGAAGACGCCAACTTGTCCCTAACAACAAAAATTCACTCTGCTTTAGAGGAAAGTAAACCTTGTTTATGCGTCTTTATAGTTATATCAAGGCCTTTGATACGATTAGCCACGATCTACTCTTACAGACATTAGAAGATATTGGTGTCAGAGGAAACTGTTTCAATCTATTTAAAAATTACTTGTCAAATAGACAACAGTGTGTAAGAGTGGACAGTGTACAGAGCGAGACAAGGACTTTGGAATACGGAGTACCCCAAGGAACCATCTTAGAGCCTATACTTTTCAATTTATATATAAATGAGTTATTCTCACTTAAAATCAGAGGATAAATAACAGGTTTTGTAGATGATACAGCAATATTTTACAAAGCAAATACTTGGGGCGACTTAAAACTGCAAGTAAAAAATGATTTTACCTTTTTGAAAGACTGGTTCCATAACAAATTGTTAACTATAATCTCCCCCTTTTCTTGCCATAAATCAAAACTTCTCTTAGAACCTATTGAGATCGAACACCAACAAAGCCACTATAAAATTGAAGCTAAAACAGAAATAAAATATTCAGGTATTATAATTGATTCTCATTTAAGATGGAACTCCCATATTAATTATGTAATAAAAAAAATGCAAACGTTACTATTTAGAATAAAATGTTGAAGACATATTAAAATTAAAATTGCAACAAATAAAAATAATATAGCACGCCTTAGTTGAAACACACCTTAGATACAGTGGCGGCAGGTGATAAAGAGCACAGGGGCACGTGCCCAGCCCAAATTTAAATAGAAAATATTTCTTTTGTGTTAATTTACTATAAATTACTGTTACAATAATATCAATTAATTGACGACAAACTATTCATATTCTAATTATTATTCCTTTTATACCACAAATAATGATTTTTGTCACATATATATGACAGACTATCGATCGAACACCGAGCCACCGTACTTTGAATTCCTCGCATTTCGCGCGCGTGGGCACACAATTTCCCAGCCCTCGTTTTTAATTGGGCTTTTTCGGTGACTGGTAAAGTTTGGCGACGATTGAAGACAGTCAATAAATCGGTCGAAAATCAGCTGAACAGGTCACACTTGTTGAGTGACCGTTTTTAGTGTTATTGTTTATTTTCTTCGCTGAGAAGTGTGTTTTTACTGTTTTTGATTGTGAAACGTTTCAAAATGAATTCGGTGGACTTTTTATTGACTAATAAAGATATTACATACGAGATCCGAACGGAAATTAAACGGTTAGGAAGGCCGATACCCGATTTGATTATTTCCAAAATTTTAATAGTAGTGTCTACGATAGATTTAAGTGGTTATGTGGGTGTCCTAAAAGAAACAAACTGTTTTGTTTTATTTGTTTAGTGATGGGTGGCAACCGAAGTGCATGGACTCAAGAAGGGGTGAGTGATTTAAAACATTTAAATGAACGAGCTAAGAAACATGCTAGCTACAATGAAAAACATTTACATAACATCTTATCTAGTGTGTTGGGAAAGGTAGACATAAGGCAACAGCTTGATAGTGCTTATCGTGAAAATTTAAGACGTCACAATGAAAATGTGGATAAAAACAGACATATTTTAAACCAAATAATTAATTGTATTAAATTTTGTGAAACAGCTGATAGAGCTGATTTCCTCTACAAATAACAGTAAGATATGTACTTATATCAAATTTTTTTCACATGTTGCCACCCATTATTTTAATATATTTAAGCTCTCAATATTCATGATTAAATATTATTTCGAAAAGCTACCAAATCCCAAAAATTATTCTTGTGAAAGTCTATATTTTTGTATAAAAGAATTTTTCATTGAAATTCTGAAGTCAGTAAAACGCATGACCTTGAAAATTTTAAAAATGTTCGCCTGCGGCGCCATTGGTAGCTAATGGGTAATCCTACTGACACACCCTGTGCCCACCCATGTAAGACACCCACGAGCCGCCATTGCTTAGATATGGCATACTGGCATGGGGAGGAGCTTTAGACGCATATAGCACCCTTATAAAACCTATGTGAGATATTCAACAGAACTTCTGTTTTCTGAAGCTAAATTGCTGGACATAAGACAACTATATTATTACAATGCAAATATATGTTATCACATAACAAAACACCAGTCTTCTTTACCTACCCATAATTATAACACAAGACAAAAAAGATAATTATGTAATTCTGCAAACAACAAAAACTATTAGCCAAAAGTCATATAACTTTTTATCCCCTAAATTGTATAACACCGTTCCCAAGGAAATAAAAAATATTAACTCAATTCCATCCTTTAAAAAAAAATCAAAAAAACTTGTGTTTGCAAATCCTCGTCTAACATTCCATGAATATATTGATTAAAAAAATAATTAACCATAAAGAATTAAAAGCCATACACATTTAAATGAATTTAAATCTAAGCGACAAACTGAATTTTAGTCATGTCATGAATTAAGATACATACTTACCTAGAACTTATCATTTTGGCCGAGTTTTCTTCCCGATGTGATACTGTCATTTATTCGGTGCTTCTAAGTATATATTTGAAAAAAAATGTCTAAATCCTTTATATGTTTTCTTCTCAGTGAATCCATCTCAAAACAAGAGCTCTTACATAGGCGCTTATTGAGTAACGATAATGTATTAATTCAACTGTTGTATTTAACTGTTGTATTTATTTATGGTGTATTTGTTTATATTATTTATATTGTAATTTTAATAATTTTTAATAAATTATATTATTATTATTATTTATATTATTTGCTACTATGGCAAGAATACGGATGTTCTATGACCCAGTTTGATAACTAAGAATTCAACGTTTAATGAAGTAGGTACATAATTGTGTAACCTTATAATGTGTGATTTGTGAATCAAGTTTCTTCGCGTTTTACGTCCAAGTTTTGAGTTTTTAATAGGTAAGTTTAAAGTGTTCTAAGTACATGATGGAGCCGTAATGTGTTAGTTAGCCCCCTAGTATGTTTATTTGCATATTCATTATTTTGTTATGATGTATTTTCTGTGAACTATCGCTTTGTAATAATAGTGACCTCCAACTGTGTTGATATTGATGATTGATCGGTGTAATCCTGGCTCTATGGCGCAGTGGCGGTTGGTGATATTTCAGTTAGCCATATCTTGAAAACGACGCATGGGACCCACTTCACTTTTTAGGTGATGACTATACACCTCTTACAGAAAAGATTTATAGTGAAAAAACCGTCAGCAAAGTTTGCGAAAAAAATTCAAAAAAACTGGAGCACTCCCTGGGATCTCAGTAACGCTCTGTGGAATATTTGCAGTATATTTTTTTTCGTAATCTAGAAACAAATATAAGGAGACGTTTTTCGATTTGTTACAAAATATATTTTTTTTTCAAAATGTTATGGCCATTTTAATTTTGGGAAACAAAATGTTCCTATAAAATTAGAATTAAAATGGCCATATCTTTTTGAAAAAAAAAAAATATTTTGCAACAAATCGAAAAACGTCTCCTTATATTTGTTTCTAGATTATGAAAAAAATATACTGCAAATATTCCACAGAGCGTTACTGAGATCCCAGGGAGTGCTCCAGTTTTTTTTGAATTTTTTCGCAAACTTTGCTGACGGTTTTTTCACTATAATTCCTTTCTGTAAGAGGTGTATAGTCATCACCTAAAAAGTGAAGTGGGTCCCATGCGTCGTTTTCAAGATATGGCTAACTGAAATATCACCAACCGCCACTGCTATGGCGTATCAAGGAACCGTTCCATCTCTTTCGGTGTTGCCACATCAACATAAAATTCCTATTAGCTATTTTAAAATTTATTGTTTCACAGCCTTAATGAAGTTGAAAAAATATGACAGTAAACTTCTGTTATGCACAAGAGTCTGAAAATTAAAGTAACCTAAATAAATTGATCATAATGCATTTTTATAAATATAGGGTTTTTATAAAGGCGTATTATGCAGATACAGCTAGGTCACGCACCATTGCTCAGTAGATTTCCGCTGAGAGGGGACCTGTGTTCTACGTAAATACATTGGACTAACTTTGACCAAAGTGATCAGACGTCCGTCATTATGACGGACAGTCCGTCATTCAGAAAGCTTGTCCGTCTTCAAGAGCAGTCCGTCAAACTGTCCGTCATTGAAATGTTTTTATTAAAATGTCCGTAATTACGTCATCTAGGTTAATCTGAACACGTATCGACGTATCGTATCGTAATATTAGTATTTCAAAAAGGCATCAAATTCCAAAAAAGTATCCTTGTGAAAGTTTATATTTTTATGTAAATGTATTTTTCATTGAAATTCTGAAGTGCCACGAAAACGCGTGACCTTGAAAGTTTTAAAAATTTTCGCCTGCGGCGCTATTTGGCTCGCACCTCGCGGCGCGAAAAATTAACTCTAGCTTCGTCAATGTGAACCAGCTGAATATGTCCGTCTTTGGCAAAATCAAAATCTGGTCGCTTTAACTTTGACATAAAAATGCAGTACACTCGACTCCCTCTTAAGTCACCTTCGCTTAATTATCGTTTCCTCTTATGTCACCACGTTTTTCCCTCTTATGTCACGAAACTCTCCCTCTTAAGTCGCCGCCTGTAAAAGTATTAGAAGTACGTTTGGAAATTGGATTCTCGCATCAATACAATTTTTATTGAAAAAAAAATGATTGTGTAATGGCCTGAGCACACAGAGCGCTATGTTCGCTACGTTCGCTATGTTCGATATATGGAGTAAAAATAGTCCCTGTTTGTTGGCGAAACATTTAACGCATCTACTTACGGACTGTATGATTTGCGATGTCCTGGATGACCCTGGGTGCCGTATTTTCTGTCTCTAGGTGTCTTCAGCAGATATGGAAACACCGCTTGTTGATTCTCGAAAATGTTAATTTGTCGCGTCGCGGCGAAAAGACGAATTGTCTCCAGGAGATGGGGGAACACCACCGTGGATTATTGAAAGGTTTTACTAGCGTGATACGCCGCAACGAGACGCGAAATAGTTACTCGAATTATGCGTTGTGCCGAGATGAGATGCGACTTTGTAACTGTTCGCTACAAACGGAAACAAAAGGAAAGGATATTGGGTCGGAAGGAAGGGGGAATGGTGGGCCCTTTATTTCCGTATGTCAATTTTAAGCGCGAATATTTGATTTAAAAGTACAATGAGCGCGTCGTCTACTAAGAGTAGGTTTAATTTAGTTAGAAAGAAATAAACGAACGAACAGGGGAATACAAACGCGAACATACCCCCCGCCTAAAATACGAAGTATTTTAAGTTTAAAGAGAATAGGGGAGAGGACATAGTTTAACCACGGGTCTCTTAAGAGTTCCTAACGCGGTTTTCAAAGTAACGACTCGTACTACATTATCTGAGCCTGGGTGAGTTTCGAAGACCCGACCCACGCGCCAGTGTAACGGGGGAGATGAATCGTCTTTAATCAAGACAACAGAACCTACTTTAATAGGAGTCGAAGGGTCGGTCCATTTAGACCTTTGTTGTAACGTATGTAGGAATTCGAGATTCCAACGTTTCCAGAAATGTTGGTGCATTTGCCGGATCAATTGCCATCGTGTGAGCCGGTTTAATTTGATGTTAGTTAAATCAGGTTCGTGGAATGAAGTTAGTGGAGTTAGAGTCAGAAAGTGTCCCGGCGTCAAAACATTCAAATCGTTCGGATCGGAACTTGTGGGAGTCAACGGACGCGAATTTAGCAATGCTTCGATCTGTACGAAAACCGTATACAATTCTTCAAAAGTCAAGATCTGATCTCCAATAACGCGAGTCAAATGGGTCTTTACGGATTTAACCCCTGCTTCCCAGATCCCTCCAAAATGAGCGGCAGAAGGAGGATTAAATTTCCATTGAATATGTTCAATAGAGGCCGCACTTTGAGCAAAGTTCAGTAATTGTCGAGAAGCGCCTACGAAATTAGTGCCACAGTCAGAATGAATTTCAGAGCAGCATCCACGTCGAGCAATGAAGCGGCGAAATGCTGCTAGGAATGCGTCAGTTGATAAGTCGGAGACTATTTCTAAGTGAACAGCACGAGTGGATAAACAGACGAATAGGCAGAGATATGCCTTGAGAGTTTTAGCACCTCGAACACGATTCATTGTTATAGTGAAAGGGCCTGCGAAGTCAACACCAACTATTTGAAAAGCTCTTAGTGCTTGTAAACGACATGGGGGTAGATCACCCATTGGTGGCTGTAACGCTTGAGGTTTAGCTCGAAAACATCTATAGCAATTGGATAGACATTTTCTTATAGCTCTATGAGCGGATAGAATCCAAAAATTCTGCAGTATTAAATAATGAAGGGTTTTTGCTCCAGGATGGAGATTCCTTTTATGCACATCCTCAATGATGAGGTTGGTCAAACGATGTTTTTGTGGTAGCAACGCGGGAAATTTATGTTCAAATGACAATTTGGAATGTCGAAGACGACCACCTACTCGGAGGATGCCCTGGTCATCAAGAAACAGATTCAGCTTACGTAAAGGCCTTGAACAGAGTTGATTGGTTTTTAACTTGTGAATTTCAGATTGAAATACTTGACCTTGAACCAGTTTCACCAACCTCAGAATAGTGTCATGGTATTCAACGTTATTTATGGGTCCCACCTTATGGTCAAGGGGTTTTTGCTATTATGATGGAAGCGAACAACATATGCCAGCACATGACATATCGTTTGAAGTGAAGAAAACCTATGTAATAACTGCATGAGAACAGATGGTTCAATCTGAACGACAAACACTTTAACAGTTTTTTCCTCTTCGCAAAGTGATTCCGTATTTGATTGGAGGGAGGAAGCTAATTTATCAGATTGAGGCCACTGTTCGAATGGTAGCGATAACCATGGTGGTCCGGACCACCAAAGCTGATGATTCACGAGTTGAGATGGAAGGATACCTCTTGATGCACAATCTGCTGGATTGTCGATAGATGAGACATGATGCCAGTTAATAGAAGGCACACGTTTTTGTATATAGGCTACTCGGTTCATAACGAATGTTTTCCAACGATGAGGAGATGAATGGATCCACGACAAGACGATAGACGAATCAGTCCAGGCAACGACATCTGATATACTCAAAACACCAGAGTATGTTTGCACAACCATGTGTAGTAATTTAGACAAAAGCACTGCTCCGCACAACTCTAACCGAGGAATAGTTAATTTATTTGACCTTGTAGGTGCTACCTTTGATTTGGATATAATTAAACGGGTTATGTAAGACTCCCCATGCTTAAACCGACCAAAAACCGTTGCTGCATATCCAGCCAGTGATGCATCGCAAAATCCATGGATTTGACATGGACTGTTCCGGTCGAAAATTAATTGACGATCCACACTGATGTCTGAGAGAAAAGAAATTTCTGATTTGTACTTTAACCATTGACGAGTAAGAGGTTCAGGCAGAGAATCGTCCCAGTCACAGCTGGAATGCCATATCTGTTGGAGTAAGTGCTTTATGTAGAAGGTGACAGGAGTGAGATATCCCAATGGATCATATACACGTGCTAATTCTGACAGAATTCCGCGTTTTGTACATGGACGGTCGAAGGACATTAGTCTAAACGTGAACGTGTCTGTCATTGGGGACCACTGGAGGCCTAAAACTTTAAGAGTGAGTGTGGGTACTGAGTCGAAAGAAAATGGGGCTTGACAATGTTCGGCCGGAAGTGTTTCTAATAGATCTGAATGGTTACTCGACCACTTTCGTAAAGGAAACCCTCCAGATTCACACAGTTGAATAAGCTCAGATTGTAGATTCTGTGCTGCAGCTAATGAGTCACAACCTGTGATGATGTCATCCACGTAGATATCAGTTTGCAGGACCTTTGAGGCTGCGGGATATTTAGTCTGTCCATCAAGAGCCAGTTGTTGCATTGTTCGCAAAGCTAAGAAAGGTGCAGAAGACACACCGTAAGTAACAGTTTTAAGCTTATATTCAGTCAGGAGTTCATCGGGATTGAATCGCCAAATGATACGCTGATAATCCCAGTATTGAGGTGCAACTTGGATTTGTCGATACATCTGTTTGATGTCAGTTATAAAAACGACCGAGTGCGAACGAAATCTAAGCAAAATCTCGACAATGTCTTGTTGTAATTTTGATCCCACGAGCAGATTATCATTCAATGATTGGTTGTTGGCGGCTTTGGCCGATGCGTCAAAGACTACCCTCAATTTTGTTGATGAAGAATCAGATCTCAGTACCGGATGATGAGGAATGTAGTAGGAATCGAGTTCATCGATGGGGGCAGCTAATTCCATGTGATCAGAATTCAGATAATCACGCATGAAATCAACATATGATTGTTTAAGAACAGGATCCTTTTTCAAACGATGCTCCAAAGCGAAAAAACGTCGAATAGCAATATCTTTAGATTCAGGAAAAACAGGTTTAGAATCTCGAAAAGGCAAGGGAACGACGAATCGACCAGATGGGAGTTTGCTATACCCTTCAACGTACAATTTCTCACATAGCTCATCGTCTGGGCTAGTCGAGATCATGGGGACCTCTTCAACCTGCCAAAATTGTCTCATAGTGGACTCAAGGTCATTCTCTGGGCAATCTTCCATGATTTTGACATGAAAGGAATTGATGACGCGTTCATTAGTTTGTTCAGGTTGAACTGAGCCAGATAATACCCATCCGAAAATGGTATTGAACGCTGAGGGGCAACGAGGACTAGGGGCAAGGACAAGGCCCGGGCGAATAAGTTGAGCATAAACGTCAGCACCCAGCAAGAGATCAACGTGGCGAGAAATGTAGAAATTTGGATCAGCTAATTTCAGATTATTAATATGATCCCACGAATAAAACTGTAATGATTGAGAAGGTATTACCGAAGCAACATGAGGTATGATGTGAGCTTCTAGATGTATCGCGGGTTGACATGATCCATGAGGACTTATCTTGCAATGGATTGAACCCGATGAAAATATACTAGAATTTGCACCAATACCTTGTATTTGAATTTTGTCATGCTGTCTTTTCAAGTTAAGATTACGAGCAGCCTTTACTGTAATGAAACTAGCCTCACTACCATTATCTATTAAAACCCGTAAGGTGTGCGGGTGTCCTTGCGAGTCATGAACGTCAACAAGGGCTGTGGATAACAGAGCTACCTGACGAGAAAGTGAACTAGCCAATGCATTGACAGTGGGCACAACTATTTCAGCTGGTGCTGTATTACCACTATCACTGGTTTCATTTATAGCTCCTGAGCTGCCCGAAAACCTATCGAAGTGTAGCAAAGTATGATGATTCTTATGACAGGTACGACAAGTGGATGTAGAAGAGCAATTCTTGACTTGGTGCGGCCTCAAACAATTGATACAGAGCCTCTTTTCTTTAACTACCTTGAAGCGATCTGCGGGAGACTTGGCTTTCAACACGGGACACCGGTAAATTATATGATCTTTTTCACAAACTAAACACTTTTGTTTCGAAGTATTAGCTACCAGAGACGATACCAATTTTGGACGCGATGTAAATGTATTATTGTTTTTTGAAGTATAAGTATTGCTTTTAAGGGAGGTCGAATGCTCTGCAGCAAGAACATGACACTGACTCTCTACAAAGGTATTTAATGTATCGAATGCAGGTATTTCACCTTTCAAATTCCTAATTTCTGCTTCAAAGTATCGACGAGTTTTAGAATCAAGTTTTTCTAAAAGAATGTTAAGCAACATAAAATCCTCTAATGAATCTGCAATTTTTAATGCCCGCAAAGCTGATAAGTTTTCATTAAAATTATAAATAAGACTTCGTAAACCACTAGGGGTTTCATCTTTTAATTTCTGCAATGATCGTAAACGATCCCAATAATGAGTTGCTAGCTCTCTTTTATTGTCATATCTATCTAATAATGTTTTGTATGCAATGGGGTAATTATCGTCTGATAGCACAATAGTTTTAATTAGGTTGAGAGGCTCACCCGATAGACAACCCAACAAATACTCAAACCTTTCGACATTTGCTAACGTGTTGTTATCATGAATACTTCTATTAAAGACTTGAATGAATGCGCTCCAATTTTCTAATTTTCCATCAAATGTTTGTAAGTTCAGTTTTGGCAAACGCGTTTTCGACGTTTGGACAATTGAAGTTTTATCGGCAACTGGCGACTGGGCCGAGGACCGAAACTGAACCGGCAACTCGCGAACTATGGATTGAATAGTAAAATAAGTCTCGTCTACTCTTTTCAAAAAAGCATGTTCCTCATCCAGGTTAGAATCCGGTAAAGTCGCAACCTTCATGACTATGTCCCCGTGAATTTTTAAAATATCATCATAAATGTTTTTTTACAGACTCGCTTCTTACTTCAAGCATACGACGCACGGTATGATTTTCGGGTTCTGTTTGAAAGGAAGCCGCAACGGTAGCTATATCTTCTAATCGTAAATACAAACTCTCACGGAGAGCACGTTGTTCCCGAATATGTTTATTTTGAGCCATGTTTTCTCCTAAATCCGGATTTAACAGAGAAAATTGGCAAAATACAAAACGACAATAAGCAACTAAAATACGAAAGAAAACGACAATATGTGTATCTTAACGCGGTATTAAATCGGTCGACGTGACCAAAACAACCGGTTAGAAAACGACGCCGTAAAAAATGTGACCGCGGGAAAACAGCACGCTAACCTCAAAAAATTAACGAATTACGTACGTATATTAAAAAATGCGACGGTCGGGCCACAGGAAATGTGGTTTTAACAGGATTAATCCGACGATGAAGGACCAAGGAATGTTTGTTGGCGAAACATTTAACGCATCTACTTACGGACTGTATGATTTGCGATGTCCTGGATGACCCTGGGTGCCGTATTTTCTGTCTCTAGGTGTCTTCAGCAGATATGGAAACACCGCTTGTTGATTCTCGAAAATGTTAATTTGTCGCGTCGCGGCGAAAAGACGAATTGTCTCCAGGAGATGGGGGAACACCACCGTGGATTATTGAAAGGTTTTACTAGCGTGATACGCCGCAACGAGACGCGAAATAGTTACTCGAATTATGCGTTGTGCCGAGATGAGATGCGACTTTGTAACTGTTCGCTACAAACGGAAACAAAAGGAAAGGATATTGGGTCGGAAGGAAGGGGGAATGGTGGGCCCTTTATTTCCGTATGTCAATTTTAAGCGCGAATATTTGATTTAAAAGTACAATGAGCGCGTCGTCTACTAAGAGTAGGTTTAATTTAGTTAGAAAGAAATAAACGAACGAACAGGGGAATACAAACGCGAACAGTCCCCCTTGTTTTAAACGGTGGTGGCCATACAGACGTAAGACGCTAGGCGCGCTATGTTTGCGATGTTAGATGCGTAGCTGAGATGTATGATTTCTGGCTATATTTTTGCAACGTCGCCGAAGACGCGCGGGAACAGATGCATTTCACGTGTGCTGCAAGTACTGTTAAAGTAGTTCCTAACTTATTATACCCACATTATGGAGCAATTAATCAATTGTTTTATTAAGTGATGTTATTCACCGTACTTTTTCATCTTTTTGTTGACATCGTGTATCCATAATCTTTTGCGTTTCTTCTTTTTACACAACGAAAACAGCAATACTGCTTCATCATCAGTACTATCACTCTCCCACGGCAACCGGCATGATAACATGTTTGTGGGAAACTAAAAGTCTTGTACTTACTATTTTTTGGTGTGGCCATATTTCATAGCAAACAAAGCGAACATAGCGTACACATTGTTTATAGCGAACATAGCATAGCGCTCTGTGTGCCCAGGCCATAATACATTAAATATAGACACCTAATATTTAAAATACGTTAGGAGTCTTTTAAAACGTTTAACCTTTAAAATATTCACTCAAGCGGAAAATCGAACTTTGTCACACACGACTGGGTATACTTACGTTGATTTTTTCGTTCAGCTGGCTCATTTTTCATTAACAAGTGCTGTGGTACATCTCTAAAAATGTCTTTTTGCAACTAAAAACACGAAAAAGTTGTGGTTATGATTGCTTTTAAACGTAACTTAAAAAAGAGTAAATTTCGTGACATAATGAGTGTAATTAATTTCCACATATGTATGTACGTAGTACCCTAACTTCTATAACTGTATATTGTATGAATTACTAAAATTGTTTAAAATAATCATCTTCCAAATTGATGTTGCAAGTCATTTTCCAGAAGAATTTGTCGACGCATTTTGATAAATTAATTTTAAATAAACAACAATAAAAACATCAATAATCTAAATTAACAATAAATAATCATGTCAATTACATCAATATTATCAATTTTTGAAAAAAAAAAAAAGAAAATAAAATTTCGCCCTCGGATTCGAACTCACAACAGCGCGGATCCATCGATACAAAATCGACAAATTTTCCGCCTCAGCTACTCGTATTTCTTGAACAACGTTATCATATCCATCTCAATATCTCAATATGAGTTTGATTTACGCGTTATGAAACTTACGTCAAACAATATACAAACTCTCTTGGAAGACTTTGAAACATCAGTTGAATGGAAAAGACGATTACTTTCCGTTTCTTTCTATCTCTTTTTCATTCTTTTCATGGAAGACAAATTTTTTATGTCTTTCAAACTTTCATTCAACATTTAAAATAGATTTTATACTTGGTCAAATGATACATTTGGTCAAATGATGTCTTCCAATATGTCGCTATCTCCTGGGCTATCAATATATGGAAGAAATATGAAGCCAGTGGAAGGCGCAAAATAGCATAGTCACGTTGAATTGGTCATTCCAAACACCCGACGCGAACCCTATCGAAAATGCGTGGGTTTACAAGTTTTATCTTCATAAGAAAAAAATCTACACTTTGGAGCACTCTCAACAGATTTGTGGAAGTTGGAAGTCACCTTTAAAGCAATACGCCGAAAATCTCGTGCAAAGCATTATTCAAAGTTACCAAACTATAATCGACATTGGTGGAGACGGACCACCTATTAATATGTTTGCATTCAAAAAGACACTACTGACGTTCAATTAACGCAAAAAAAAAAACAATAAACATGTTCTCCCACAACCCCCCCCCTCCCTGGTTCCGCCCCTATTCAAGGTTACATGAAATGTCGTTTGATCTCAAATTCATGACATCGCTTGAAGGGTCTCGAAGTTGACTGGACCCACTGCAGACCACCAGTTGAGCACCAGAAGTAAAATTCCACCACCAACCCACAATTATTTCTATTTTGAATTTCGAAATAAATGTTAAAATTGGTGGAACATAAAAAAAAAGAAACAAAATATTTTTTTTTCGTTTTAACTCGCCAGGTAAAAATCCAATTTTGAGAAAATTCCCACTGAGGGTGAAACCCTGGTGGCAAACACTACTTAAATGATTTGAATATTTAAAATAAAAACAGGTGGGAAAATAAAACTAACATTTAAGTATAAATATTTCTTCTTCAATGGCATATCATTATCACACACAAGAAATAATCACATTGCATAAAAATGTATTTCTAATATATCTATAACAGCGGTATATGAGATTAATATTGATATTTTTTAGATGAATGTTTGATTCACTATGTAAAATAATATGGGAATGTGATACTGCAACAAAAATGATGATTCTTTCACTTGATGCTGTCAGTGACCTATTAAAAACTTCAATCCCAAATTGAATACTTCCCCCACAATTTAGACCAGAATATAATCCAAAATTGATCATTACTACCAATTAACTACCAAACCTAACTCAAAGAAAAACTGCACCTTGAAACATTAATTCATTTGCAAAATCGTTGATACAACATTTTGCTAATAAACTGTACCGAACTAAAAATGTTGGTAATCTTGGTTTTTCGAAACAAAAGTATAGATTACATTACTTAAGTAATAATAAAAACAGTAAGAAGAAAAAATAGTGCAAAGTTAATAGTAACAGATAAATGTAATTAACCAATATCTTTAAGATATGGTTTTGTATAAAATTGTTTTACAAGCAACATTATAAACTTCCTCGCATTGTGCAAAGAATTATTGGAATCCTGAATCTGCAAAAAATAAATAAATTTATTTGACAGTGTCTATTGTTTCTTTAACATTATTAATTCAATTCTACATTGCTACACCTTATTTAATGTTATCAATTTAATAAGAAAAAAATATATATTTTGAAAAAAAATGTTTTAACAGAAAAATTAAAAAAAGTAAAATATACGCTTACCTGTTTAAGAGCTAGTTCTGCACATTCCTTTATTTTCCCCTGTGACTGCCCAAAGTCGAGGGTCAGCAACACCTTTACGCATTCAGTGTTACCCCCTGGCTGACCTACTTTTGCCGGGGCGTCTGCTATCCTCCTGATAACTTGAGGTTCACCCTTCATCTCTGGAAGTTGTGCCAGGGTGTACCCTAAAAAATTATGTCCAGTGTGCAAAAATATCAACTAATAATACTACATGACATACCCGCCAAGGCTCTACAAAGAAACCGAAAACTCAGAGACAGACTACCCTGCTTCGTAAGGCCAATGGCAGTAAGAAGTCCCCTTCCCCATCGGGAACCACCCTTGTCTTCCGAGATTTGTAAAAGTATCTGCGCAAACTTATGTAGACTAGCCCCACAGAAAGGTTCGTCTTTGTTGCAATGTTGCAACACCAGTAAAATAAAACTACTCCATATTAACGGTAGCTTTGGTTCAACTACTTCACTAAAAAAAAAAAATAAAAGTTTTGTAATGTTTAATTTACTACTCACAATTTATTTAAACAAAAAATCAATGAAAAAGCTTAAGGTTTAAGCCAATTTTTATTAACTAGGTAAAAAAATTCTCCTAAGCTAGAGACTTTATACATATATTGTATATAGTGTTTCGTCACCTGACGAACATACCAAAAGTCCCCCGAAGAATCGAGTTGTGCTATGACTGCTATCTTGGAAAATGGTGACCAAAATTTCATTTTGTTTAGTAGTCTCGAAAACCGTTTATGCTATCAAAAAATGTTTCAAACAAAAAATATTCGTTATGAAATTTGTAATATTTTTTTTCTTATCAATATTTTTTATAAAGCTTACTGTTAAACTAGAACTTACGATGTTACTACTGAAAAAAGTTGATGACATTCAGCGCCACGCGAAACCAATATATATATATATATAAACTTAAACCTTATAATATCTGTACTAGTTTAGTTTTAGCACCTACTTACAGAAATTGATACATCTAACTAAACTTTGTATATAGGTAGTACGTGATAAGAAAAGTTGATACCTAAAATTACAGAGCTCAAGTCACATTACGCTCTTGTCACAAACGGTCACAAAATTAGATATTTTTCGACAATCTTAAATTCGCGACTGTTGTAGGCAAATGGGCGCAAATAAAAAAACTGAAAAAAATAATAAAAACGTAAAAAAGAATAAAAAAAATTCTCGTAGATTGCGATAAAAATACTTTTGAATTCATTAAGGGTAGTTTCCACCCTTTTCAGAGGGTTAAAACTTTAAAATCGAAATTTGGAAAAGTATGACTTGCTTACTTAAAAAAAGCTTGCAACTTTACTTTCAGATGGCTTTTGTGCCAGAACGGAATGAGCAACGGTATGACCGCTAGAAGGCTCGAAAGGTGAAAATTTACCATTTTTACGTTATATCTTGGTATGTAAAAAAATAATGTATTAAAACCATATTATAATGTGTTTCGGGTCGATGATTACGAATCTGATGTCCGATTTAGAAAATTCGTTTTTTTATTGGGCCCCATGGGGCCCTATAACAAAAAATATGATGAATTTCGAAATTTTAAAAACACCATAATATTCTACACAAAATTTTGAGAAAAAATGGTCTCTTTCATTTTTTCAATTTAATGCGTATTTTTAAGTTTAAGTAAAAAAAATCGAACACTTTTATAATGGTATTTCTCACTTAATAAGTTTTTGAATTTGTTGCTTTAAAAACGCCTTAAAATTAAAAAAGAGCATGATACCTTTTTTTACTCAAAATTTTGTGTAGAATACCGTGGTATCGTAAATAAAAATAGTAAATCGGACACCAGATTCGTAATCAGCGACCCTAAAACCCTAATTATATGGTTTTCATACATTTTTTTTACATACCAAGATATAACGTAAAAATGGTAAATTTTTACCTTTCGAGCCTTCTAACGATCATACTGTTGCTCATCCCATTCTGGGACAAAAGCCATCCGAAAGTAAGTTGTCAAGCTTTTTTTTAAGCAAAAAAAAATTCTTTTAGGTCATACTTTTCCAGATTTCGATTTTAAAGTTTTAACCCTCTGAAAAGGGGTGAAAACTACCCTTAATGAATTCAAAAGTATTTTTATCGCAATCTACGGGAAAAATGCGATGTTTTTTCTGTTTTTTTCAATTTTTTTTTATTCGCGCTCATTTGTCTTAGATCGCTTGCATTAGAAACTAACAGGGTTTTTTTTGTTCCTGAATCCTGCTTCTGATTGTAAAGTATAACAATCTCGACATTTCAAGAAAGCAGATCTTGCTGGAACAAACTAGCTAAGCCCTCTACTTCACATATGCTTTAACAGGGTGTGATACGCTAGATCTGCAATTTTTTTAAATAGTAAACTAAAAGCATTAAAAATATTACAATGACCTCAGGGAAATTGTATCAGTATTTAGCAGCCCTTCTTCAACCAAAGAAGTAGCGTATGCAGAACTTGCACAAATAAACGAGAAGTACTACATTAAAAGGAATTGCACTAAACAGCCAATTTAGTTACATTAAAAATATATTTAACCATTATTAAATTTATAATTAATTCAATTTAATCGTTACCTCCAACTAAAAATAGTGATGCAGCAGCTCAACAGTCATACTGTGTCTTCCCACAGGTTCAACAGTAGAAAGGTAATAAAATAAATCCTACTGGGGATGGGTACAAAAAGGAGACCTCTTAGTACCTGTGATCGTGACCAAAGAGCCCACTCCTGCTCCAGTATTACTTACGTAACCTTAATTAATAATATAATTGATGTACTCTTTGAAAAATTAAAAAGAAAGGTGTCCAAATTGAGACCTCTAGTACAGCAATAAAATTGAAATTTAGTTTGAGAAGCAGTCATACATTGCCCTATACAACGTCTCAGTAAAAAAACTAGTAAAAATATTCAATTACGTGGTTATTACGCTTCTTTCTTTTTGAGCAGAAAAATTCTAATTTCTGGTTTAAAGATAAGCTTTATCAAACAATCGATAAGAACAAAAATTATTGCCAATTTTATAGTGAATATTTTTTGTTTGAAACATTTTTTGATAACATCTATAGAAAAATAAGTTTTCAAGATTAATAAACAAAATTAACTTTCGGTCACCATTTTCCAAGATGGCGGCTGTAGCGCAACTTTATTCTTCGGAGATTTTTGATATGTTAGTCAGGTGACCAAACACTATACAAAATATATATACAGGGGTGGAAAGTCCAAGACTTCAAAGCCGAGCATGAATAGATAGAAAAGAATAAACTCTTCTAGTAAAGGGAACTGACAAGAGAAATATTATATTCTTAGTTGCCAGACTGACATGTCATTTTAAAATTTTTATAAGCGTTATTATCTGTCTTTCCTGTTTACATCAATAGGGTAGCAATAAAATTATGTAGGCGGGACGCCCCGGCCATAAATTATAATGCGCACGTGTGAATTGAATTCTTGTCTAGACTCTAGAGAACAATAACCAATTCGGCGATGGGCAGTCGGTGATGGGCCGTGTCAACTACCCCTCTCTTCACATTCTATCACGCGCAGGTCTCATACGTTTCTTATACGTGAACGAACGTGAAACACTGTGGCATCTAACTGTCTTTGTCTGTCCATACTGGTGTCTTTTAACTTATTCTCTTCTACACATGTATCGCCAATATGTAAAGGTGCAATTTCCTAATCTGTATATATGCAAAGTCCCTAGCGTTTTAGAATTCTCATAATATGATTACCTAATTTTGCTAATTAAATGATACCTAATTTTCATAAAACGATTACTAGGCTTCGGAATGTTTGTCTGTCCGCATGTATAACTGCGTAAGAGTATCCCGCGTTCCCGCGGGATGGCGTATTATTGTGCATACGCGGGCACTGAAGCGTTTTCGTCAATGCCGTATGTAGCACGGGAAAGAAATACACGCGTATATAATGTACAAGACGCTTAAAAAATACTGTTTAAACTTTCATTATCATGGAGTTTTATAGTTCCGAGCCCTGCGTTGCCGCACACATTTCCGTACTCTAATGATTACACTATTGTAGATATACACCACTCGGTACAACTGGAACCTCAAAATTAAGAATCACGACACATACAGATGTACGAGTACATTCTGGCATTTAGTCATGGCAGGGTTTTTCAACATAATTTGCCACACCTTTAAAAAGTTTGTTTCTCAAGGTATAAAATGAAAGTTGAATACAAAAGTTACAGAACTTTTTGCGATCGGCTTTAGTTTTTCTGGTTAGCATATTAAACATTTTCAAGAAAAATCCTGCAACTTTTGTATTTATGTTTTTTTTTTCATCTCTATGTAAAATTGACTATGTTCTATCTAAAATAAGCGACTTAATGAAGGCCAAGGTTAATCGAATTTGTCTGTATAGCAAAAATCAATATGAAATAGAGAAAATGATACTTCATAGAAAAAAATCAATATATCTATAAATTCACTTACTTTATTTTAACATTCACCATCCAGTCCAGGCAGAGGTTGACCAAAGACTCTGTGTCCATGCATTTAGAAATTCTTTGGATAAATATAGCATTTAAGGTAAGTAAACTGCCCTTGCTTAAAATCACTTGCTCAAGCTCATTCTGCTTGGACACTAATATATTTAAAAGTTCCCCAACTTCTCTCCATGTTGGTTGGAACTCTTCCGATACTAAAAGCAAAAATCACTTCCTTAATAAAATAACTTGTAATTACTTCACAGTAATTATTATTTCAAGCAAGAAAATGAAACAAAACCAGAAAGTCAAAACCTCACCCATATTACAAAAGTAACTTGTCAAGGTAAGCTCGAGAAGTGCAGCTAGCATGTCATGGTCGTTTACAGCTGTGCCTAGAGTCTTGAGTAAACATCTGACAATCAACCCATTGCCAGGTTTATTTTCGATCCATTTGCAAAAGGCCTTGAATGAGGCACTGCTTGTCTTATCAATGTTTAAAATACATAATAATTCTTTCATCAGCACCATCATCTCCTCTTCAGAAGTGACAATGCACTCTAAGTCGTTGAGTTGTCGCGATACCGCATGGTAAATTTCCTGCCCCTTGTGAACCAGATTATTTTTGTTTCTGCTCGAATACACGGACAATAGTTTTATGTAAGTTTTTATATAAATTTGTCTTTTGTATAGCAGGTTCGTCGAAGGAGATGCCACAGGTTTAATGTAGCCAGAAACAGTCTTTAAAAAAACTAAAAGAGAAGGACGAAAAATGCTTTTAATTTTAAAAAATCCACGAAAAAAAAATAAGGAAAAAACTTCCAGGCACGAAAAATCATCTTATTACTAGTAATTCTCAAGTTAAACTTACTGTAAAATCCTATAGTCTAGATCCAAAGGATCTTCCTTAAATATAACAGATGAATCACAGCTCATAACTACCCAATCCATTATGTGCTGAAAAACAGGCGGATCAAGTATTGACCAATCAAAATTCTCCACTTGCACAAGCAAAGATTTGGCTTTCTCAGAATAATTTTTCCTCACATTGGGTTCATTAGCAAGTTTCACTACTAAATTTAAGAAACACTGATATACACGACCTTTCACCTGAGGGGGAGTATTAGTAAAGTTATTTAACCAATTTGCCCAGGGCACTGACATAAACACGTGCCCCAAAAATGAGTGACACTCTGGCAGATACTGGTCGACAACCTAGAAAAAAACAATTAAATACTGCTTATAAATCTCTATAGTAATATTTACACCAGCTACTTTTAATTTAAAGGTTACATTTTTCAAAATGCATCATTTTCTATCTTTTGAACAAAACTTTAAAGTACTGCACTCACCCTAAGCATAAATTCTACATCAATTACCGAAGGCCAAAAATTATGCCATGGCAACGAAGTAAAAGTCTGATGAATGGGAACCAGAATATAATCTTTGACAGATGTATGAGCATAACAAGTAACATACCACTGCCATATGTAGCTTAAAATACTACTAGAAGCTACAACAAAAATTATTTTTATAACCAGAATAACACAATTTCACTTACAAAAACAGTCTACAATCAATCTTTCCAATTTTTTTACCTGGTAACGTATGAATAATAAAAGTTACACACTCATAGAAGGCACTTATAACTTTCAGTGCAAAGCTACCATCGGCAGAAATCCACGGTAACAATACGGACCTATCGTCAGCCAATTGCTGTATCCAGGAAGCCATGTTTTCCTTTAAATTTTGCATCGAGTATGGCACCATCCAAGGAGCAAACAGGTCCCGAATAAAAGGCCATATTTTCTCACACAACTTATCTCCTAATAAACCTACAAAAAAATAATTCATATGTAGGGTTGGCTGATTATGCCGCTATACTGCGGTGTAGTATAGGTGTCAACGAACGGCCGCGGCGAGCAGTGGGCAGCCGAGCACCTGAGACGTTTACTTCAGTCGTTTCGCCCGACCATGTGGCAGACTACCATTATTATTAGAGTGTTAGAGGTCTTTATGTCGTCGGCGTCGGTATTATATTACATTAATAATAAAATGTCACACGTGCAAATGCCTAAAAAATCACCATTTGCTGACAAAGTGAATAAATTCATCAGTGATTTCAAATATTTATTTTATGATGGCACGACCGTAATGTGTAGAGTCTGTAAAGAAAAACTGCTGTGTAGGGACAAACGCGATTGTAGCCATCACATAGTGTGAAACATAAAAACAAAAAAGAGGGTATGCCCTTGAGAACTCAGTTTATGTTCAACTTACTTTTAATGCTAAATTCTTGTGACGTACCCCTAAATGTACTCAATAAACAACCATTTCATGAGTTCTGGAACAAATATGTTCAAGAAATCTGTTACCAGGTGGCCCATTACTTAACTATCTACCAACCGTATGCAGTGACTTAGTAAAGTGGATTAAAAGTGCATACAATAATACACGGTTGTGATTATGTATTGACGAGATAACAGACTGTAAAAAACATTATATTCTAAATGTTACAGTACGTGTACTGGACCCTCGAAAATAAACACGCCCACATGCACACTCGCTAGTAAAAGACTACCAGAGAGTAAAGGCAACACAATTATCTGATGCTACAATGTTTCTACAAATCTTCTCCAGTTCGTGATAGTACTGCTAACCAAGCTATATCATCAAGCTAATTAAGATGACAAGTTTTAGATACACATATGGTTAAAAAGTGTGAATTTATTGCTTTTGTTATTATATTTAATTAGTTATTTTCTCATATTACATGTTTTATTTTATGACGCGTACGCCTATGTCACATGGCACATTTCAGCCAACTCTCTTTCATACATATCCTCATACTTGGAAAGAACACAGGTGTTCCACATTACCTTTTTTTTTAATCTTACTACTGTCAAAACTGCGACATTGTTTTGTTTCAAAGGCTTGTAGATTGGTGAGTTGTTGGTAAAACAGTGTTTAAAAAATACAAACTATAATTTAAAATTCAAGACAAACACAAACATTCAGGACAAACGACACTGCAGTATGAAGATCATCACTCACCGATAACGTACGTCACATTATGTGACCATGTCGAAATGTATAAATGCGATAATAATATAGCAATTTGTTACAAAAGACAAACATAAATTGGCCTAGTGAGAAAGACATTATTCAATTCATAGTTTTCATTCATGAGTGGTTACACTCATCTTCCTTTTAACATCGCACTATTGCCCTTGTTACTTCATGGTAAGAAAGTTAAATACCTTGGTGAGTGTTAAGCATACTGACGATGATCCCATGTCCAGTCATACCCAAAAGTATAACAAAAACATCCATGTAGTTACGGCACTTAGGATAGAGTCCATACAGACCGTATTGGAGCCTCTCTTGAGTGAAGTGTCTCGACAGCAACTCGGACGTTTGCAAAAGCTCCTGGTGTTGCAACATCTTCTGATGCTGAGCATATTGCCTTAGCTGATCCCTAGTAAAAACATTTTTAATACATTATCAAGTTACAGGTCAGACTTTACCTTAATGGCAGCTTCAAATTTATGACAATAGGCTGAGATAAAGAGTTCAAAATATCTAGCCATACTGATTTAGAGAGCAGATTAGTCTCTGGATTACCATTGCTCGATTTTAGAAGATGCATCAACACTTCTCCATAATGTTCGGGGAATTGATATTCGAAGACATTCAGCAAATGTTTCCGATAGAGCCCATGAAGCATTTGCGCTTCTAGTGGAGGTTCAAACCCTAATGTTATTAAGGCTTTGATAACTAACTGGATAAACTGAGACCTCTGACTAAGTTTTGGTTGTTTGTTGTGTAGCCAGTTGTCTATTTCAAACTAAAAAATATATATATATATATATACGTCAAATCCAAACCAACAATACACTGCTAGTCAAAAGTCCTTTACCTCTCTCATATCTTTTGAACAGTTTTATACTTAGACTAATAAAAGTTGTAGAGTTAAAATAAACGGTTATAAACTTCTCTACAAGTGGTAACAGGTGACGTAATCATCATAGATGCCTTCACAGGGCCACTGTAACCAATAACTTTAAAAGTATGGCAAGTGACACCTTGTTTGAAAGGTACTTAAATGGTAGTAAACCCTACTTCTTCCACAGCCCAAATTGCATCTACCTGTGAAGTCAGTCATAGAACAGTACACAGGGTGTTGATAAAAAACATATTTCACCCATACAAAAAATGGTGCATCAACTTTCCGACCAAAAACTGGAATTTTGTGAAAATATGTTCACTAAAATTGACCAACAGCCAGACTATGGAAAAACAATTTGTTTTAGTGATGAAAGTACTTTCTACCTCAATGGAAAAGTTAACCCTCAAAATGTGAGGTGTTAAGAGTGACACAAATCCTCACGTTTTGTGAAAAACATACAGTCTCCAGCAAAAGTAAATGTCTGGGCATATTTTCTGGAAAACCACATAGTTGAGTCTGTATTTTTGCAAACTAACTTGACTAGTGAAGTATTATAACAGTAAGTATCTGTTACACTTGAACTTAACTGTTGTTAGATGTTACAAAACACAATTGAGCCGTTAATTCTATAAATTCTGGAAGACAATCTAGATGAATTTGGTAACGGAAATAATGTTCCAAGACGGTGCTCCTGCACAGTATTGTGGTGCAGTAAGATGTTATCTGGATGAGGAACATTGTGGTAGATGGCTTGGACGACGAGGTCTAGGATAGAATGGCCAGGGGTATCTTAAATCTAAGGTTTAACCTACAGAACCTGGCAGTATTGACGTTTTAAAACACCAAATTGTTGAACAACAAGAGTTTAGCATAGGATGTTTTACTGTCAGGATGTAGATGGAGCACATTTGAACACTTAATATAAGAGCTGGCCTGATTCTTTACTAAATAAATGCTAAACTAAAATTTTAGCGTTTATTTATTTAATCCATCAAAACTACCCTAAACCCAAATAAAATTAGTAGGACTGAATACGTCTTTTAAATACCTTTCAACCGAGGTGTCACTCGCCATAGGGTCCCATTTACAACACCTGTTACCCTGGTAGAGAAGCTTACATCCGTTTATTTTCACTCTCCAAATTTCATTAGTCTACGTATAACCGTTCAAAAGATACGGGGGTGGGGGGAGGGGATGTTTGATTAGCTCTGTATAATTTTTAATTTTACCTTCGAAAGCAGGGTAAACGTTGTGTCAAATTTTTGTCCAATCTCTTTACATATTGTACCATACATAAGTAACAGATTGGCAGTCCCAACATTAGTCATAGAGAAGTGAGGAGACAGATAAACTGCAGAGCTGGGTTCTTTTAAAATCCTTTGGAGCAACCTGGGCATTTGATATTCAACATTGCATATGTGCGACTAAAACAATCAACAAAGAGCTGTATCAGCTTATTAAAAATTAAATATCTGTGTAACGACACTATTTTATACTTATTGTACCGAGAATTTAACTGTAAAAAAATAAGTTGTATAATAATCTTCAAAAGTACCTGTCCCAATGTTTCCAAGCAAGCAGAAAATAACATCTTTGTAGGCGGATATGTGTTAGTTTCGTCATTCAAAAGCGATAAAATATAGTAAAACAATTCTACCCCTAACTCCGCTGTTGCTGGATTACATTTTAACTGACCCTGCAACAACCTGCAACAACAACAGTCATTTATCCTGTCCAGCAGAGAATTTTCTTTTTTATTTGTCCAACACCAACCCGATAGAGTGAGCACCCGCAAAGTCAGTTGTAAATTTGCAACATAGCCACAAATTTTATAATGAATTTTTATTTGCTTATCAATATACTTAAGGGACTTAATACATTTATGTTTTAAATTATTTTTTAGAATATCGCTATCAGGCGAAATCGCTCATAAATTGTCATAGCCTAGCAAATCTCAAGCGGGTTTCAAAATATTCTCCAAAACATTATTTATGTATATATCCAACTTCAAAACATTATTTATCTAGTCCACATGGGAGTTAAAATTGAAGTCAAGACAAAGTAATAGACCAGGTGGTATCTGCTTTGGGTTTGAGCACTTTTTCCATATAATCCGTAATTTTTATTAAACAAAATGTAAAAAAAAGATAGACAAACAATAACATATAATTAACAAAAAATTAATGTTGGAAATATGTAATATTTAAGATTGGACATTCCGCTGTCCAATATTCAGGGTTCAGTGTGTTTAAATTTAGTTTTAATCCAACATCAACCTGACTGGCAAAATGTCTATCAATGGCACTGTTTTTGTAATTATAGAAAAAGTCTATATTTTTAATAATCCTAAAAACAAGAAACCACTTTTAAAAGTATTGTCTGTACTCACTTGATGGTGTGGTGAAGCGTAACAGAAGCTGTTATCAAACTCCGTGACGGTGGCTGCAAAGATTTCGCTAAAAGGGACTCGTAAGCATTACGATTTGTCTGGACTTGATGGCCAATCCTTTCATTGATCCTTGCTTCCTAAAAAACAATGTGAATGGTAAGCAAAACTTATCTACGAATTATTAGAAGTATTATTTTTACAAACCTGCATCTCAAGAACAATCGCGCGGCCCCAGAACAGTGCACTGCCTGATTACGCCCCTTACAAGGTACTTTCTTCTTCACTTTATTCAAAACCGACCTATAAAGTTGAGGTACCAATTCCTGATAAGAACAGTCCAATGCCTTTTGCTCCGATAACTTCAGAATGTGACTATGCGCGGACTGCCTCAAAATTTTGAAGCACTCTTCGAGAGATTTGAACATGTCCTCCCTGCAACTGAAGTCGACCTTTGGTATTAGTGGCGCGGAAATCGTTATCGGGGGTGGTGGTTTGGGCTTGTCGTAAGACGACAATCGTCTTAGGATCCTCTCTTTCGGATCTGAGCTCTCCACCCTGCTGCCAGGGTTGATGAGTGGTTTGTTCACGTTTGTTTTCTCGCGGAAATTGGCAACGCGCCAGGTCCGGATGCACATCTGCTGCTCCAGCTTCAGTTTTTCATAATCCAAATACTCAAACCAAGGTGTCTAATAAATAAGATAAAAAATATATATTTTGTTTTTTAATTTTACCTTTTAAAATAGAATAGATAATGAGAAGTTGGGAGTGTATTAAAATAAGGGGTGAAGAGAGAATGATTTCCCACTCATTGCCATTCGCCATTAGAAGTCACAGATCTGGATTTCCATGTAATTAGATCTAATCAGTGTGGCATACTTAATGTCGAATGATGAAGAATGAGCATGTTGGCTTGTATCCTGACCAGGGGAGCTCCAGTGTTGCTACCTAGGAATTATCGCCCTCTAGTATGATTAGATGAGATTATATGGGACATATTCTCCCAAAAATACACTCCAACAGTAAAACCGTTAAGCTCAATGAACAAGAATGATTTTCTGCTGATTAGACTTATCAGAACGTGTCTAGTCCCATCTAATCACACTAGAGGATGATGCCTCCTAGGTAACAACACTGTAGCTCTCCTGGTCAGGATACAAACTGGCATGCTCACACTTCATTATTCACCATTAGATATGTCACACTGATGAGACCTAATAACATGCAATTCTGGATACGTGATTTCTAAGTGATCTTATTAAAATATGTCTAGTCTCATCTAATCCCGCTAGTGGCAGGTGGCAGCTCACAGTAATTTTATTTGAAAAGCTCTAATTTCTTTCATAGCCATTGTTATCTCTTTCTTATGTGTTATGTTAAATAAAAAAATTCCATCTGGCAATCTGGTTCATTCGGTTTAAAGGTGATTGGCGACATTTCTCAAACATTTGTTTATATTATATATTAATGATATAGTGCAATATTGATAAATGTAAGATGCGATGTTTTGCTGATGACACCTTTTTATATTTAATAGGTGAAAATGTGAAAGATATTATTTTTATTACAAATGCTGCATTAATAACAATAGCAAGCTGGCTACATAACAATAGTTTAAGTGTAAATACAGAAAAAACTAAATTTATGTTAATAAAAAGTTAGATATAATTTAGTAGATACAACGCGTCATACAGGAGTATATCGTATGTGTACAGCAGACATCGGCTAGTTGTGAAAAAAGACATATACTACAGTTCTCGTTCTAATGACCGGCGCAAGTGGTGAGAGGACTGGTCTTATTCCCTCACTACCTTCGAGGCTTATGCTGTTGCTTATGTCTCTTCTATTTGTCCTTTTTCATAACTGGCCGATGTCTGCTGTACACACAGGGTATATCAATGATACAAAGCTAGAACAGCTTAAACCAGGCCTTTCCAAAACGAGCACTCAGTGCCGGCGCGCATTGGTGCTGCACTTCGCAGCACCGGTGCCTGTCACTAAGCAAGGTTCAACGACTTGCCTGCCTTGGAATTACGGGGGCGATAAGGAACACGCCAACCGCAGCAATGGAAGTCCTACTAGACCTGCCTCCTCTTCAATTCGTGATTATGGGGGAGGCAAGAATGGGATTTTTCAGGCTACCTGAACTACCAAGTGGTATCTACGAAGACCTGGGACACAACAGAATCAAAAGACTAGTGGGTGGAAACATCTTAGAGATGAGGAAAGACCACATGACTCCTGAATTCACACAACAAAAACTTCGGGATGGAAATAATTGACCGAGAGAAACGGAAAGTAAACAACAACAGGAACAGAACTGAGAGAGTAACCTGGTACACAGACGGGTCAAAGACTCAGCAGGGAACTGGTGCTGGCATTTACAACGAAACGGAAAAGCTACAGTACAACATTTCACTTGGAAAATATACCTCTGTATTTCAAGCGGAGGTATATCCAATACTGCACTGTGCTAAAGAAAATATAACGAGGTCTTACACAAATCAGCGTGTGTACAGCTCAATAACAGCGTGTGTACAGCTCAATAAAACACTCAAGTTTACCTATCAATTGTTGGTAGATAGTGGCTAAATTTTTAATAAAAATTGAGCACAGTGTAAAATAATAAATCTAGATCATTATGTGCTAAGTGTATGTTAAAGAGCAAGGTGCATTAGAAGAGTATTCCTAACTGAAAGTCAAGTAGAAATTGCAATCTTGTCTGTTCATTACCATAAAAACTGAACAAAAACTCAAGATCTCACAAAAAACGATCTCATATAAAAACAAAGTAAGCAGTGTATTAACAGGACCGTACTCTGAAAATTTCTTACAAGAAGCCCAAAATCTCTAGTGATGCCGTGCATAAAATGTGGAACAGACCAAAATGTCGACGATGCGAATGCATGGATGGGATGCGATAGTTGCAATCGCAACATTCATAAAAAATGTTCTGGTATGTCAGCCTCTGAAATAAAAGTTATGGAACTAAAGGGGAAGCGTATTCTAAAGTTCATGTGTGAGGAATGTCAAAGTGGACTTATGCAGGTCCCCAAGCTACTACAAGCAATCGATGAATTGAAATCAGAAATCCAAGCTATGAAATTGAATTCTTCTCCTATGTTATCTACTCACGAAGAGGAAATATTCACGGAAATAAGTGATCGAATAAATCGCTCCACAAACATTATTTTCTTTAATATACCTAACCAAAACAATGATATGGAAGATGTGAAACGCATTATTACAAATACAACAGGCGATTGTCCTGCTTTGGTTAAAGTTATGAGAATTGGAAAAAGCAACAAAAATGGTATGAAGCCTGTAAAAGTAATCCTTAAATCTCCTCAGGAGGCTTCTAATATAATTAGAAATAGATATAAATTAAAAAGGTAGTAATGTTTATGTTAGTCCGGATCTTACTGTGAAACAGCGGAATTATGAGCAAACAATTAGAAACGAGCTGAATAGGCGAGTGGCACAAGGAGAAAATAATCTGCATATTAAATACATAAATGGTGTTCCTCATATTTCAACAAAAAACTGACGTCACAACACACAATAAAATACAAAACAACAGAATCACTAGTAATCCAGAAAAAAAACCATACACTCTTAGAAATTAAGTATATGTACACAAATATCTCTACTTTAATGACCAAATTCCAAGAACTTCTTTTTGAAGTTGAAAAAGTTAAACCTGATATAATATTAATAACAGAGACATGGCTTAAACCTATTATTACAGAAAATATTGTAAATATCCCAAGTTTTACCCTTTACAGAAGCGATCGCATATACTCGAGAGGAGGAGGCGTTTGTATCTATGTGGCAGATAACGTTGAGGGGGTTATAGTGCATTCATCAATAATAAACAGTTTTGACACTGGTTCAATTGATTCTATATGGCTCAATCTTAATATTTCGAATAAGGAATTCAACATTGCATGTATATACCGTCCGCCTGACACTCAAAGTGAACAGGACAAACTGCTTATTGATGCAATCAGTGAATTTAGTACTACTCAGAAAAATGTATTATTATTTGGTGACTTCAACTATCCCGAACTAAACTGGACGGTTCCAACATTACAAGATGGTATCAGCCAACCAGCCAGCTTTATGAATGCAATTTTGATGACAAATCTCATTCAGTTAGTAAAATTTCCTACACGTTTCAGAAATACCAATAATCCATCATGTCTTGATCTAATTTTTGCCTCAGATAAACGACTCATCTCCACGATTGAATCTAAGCCCCCAATAGGGTCCAGTGACCATATTGTACTCCTGGCAGTTTCCCAGATATTTTGCAGTGCAGAAAAGTCAAATAAAATTGTTAAAAAACGTAACTTTTTTTAAAGCAGACTACTCTTCCATAAACAATGACCTGCAAAATATGAACTGGATAGCTCATGATACCGATGAAAGGTGGAGGAAATTCATAACAAACATAAGTAATACTATAGAAAGACGCATACCAATTACTACAGTGGGATCAAATAACCACCCTTGGATAAACACCAGTATTAAACACGAAATCAACAAAAAAAGGAATTTGTGGCACCTTTATCAAAGAACAAAATTACACGAGGACTATCAAAAATACCGACAATGTTCTAACAACGTAACAATGAAAATAAGAAACGCAAAAACACAGTACGAGAATGGGTTGATAGATAGTGGAAGCAGCAAGCGTTTCTTCAAATATGTCAAAAAATCTCTGGATTCAAGGGTATCAAAATTGGTCCTTCGAGATTCTAATAATACCCCTATTCAGGATCCTTTAATAGTAGCAAACATGTTTGCGGATTATTTCTCAGCCTCATTTACTTCTGAGCCATTAGATAACCTTCCCGAACTCCCAGATAACACCAGAAATACTAATTCAATAGAGCATATTGCCATCACTGAGGACCTAGTAAGTGTAGCGATTGATAAAATAAAAACCGACTCCTGCGCAGGCCCCGACAATATTCCCCCAATTTTTTTGAAACATTGTAAAAAGAACCATATTGGAACCGATTACACATATAATGCAGACATCATTAGTAGAAGGTAAAATTCCTACAGAGTGGAAGTCGGCGATTGTGATACCTATTCACAAAAATGGTGACAAACTCGAAACAAAAAATTATAGACAAATCTCCTTAACATCGTTACCTTGCAAATGCATGGAAAAAATTATAGCACATGAAATTACAAAGTTTATGACGGAAAGTGGAGTCCTACATGAGAATCAACACGGATTTATGCCAGGACGTTCCACCACTACTAACTTGCTCCAATGTTTGCATCAGTGGACCAGATCAGTTGATGAGGGACTACCAGTAGACATCATTTATCTTGATTTTAAAAAGGCTTTTGATCTCGTACCACACGCGAGACTTTTAAGAAAACTGGAACACTATGGGGTTAGGGGAAATTTATTATCATGGATCAGTGATTTTTTGAGCAACAGGAAATGCCAAGTGCGTGTGGAAGACGAGGTATCTGAGGCATATGCAGTCACAAGTGGGGTACCGCAGGGATCTGTATTGGGTCCCCTCTTGTTCAATATATTCATTAGCGACCTGGGACCATCACTAAGCACGACATCTTCCTTCTTTGCTGACGATACAAAATTTTATGCAAACCCAATAACCGAATCAGACAAACTTGTCGCGGATATCCGGATGGTTGAATCCTGGTGTAACAAATGGCTACTACCTCTAAATGAACAAAAATGTACTGTACTTCATGTGGGATCCAATAATCCAAATATTCAGTACTTTCTGAACGGAACTGAAATACAACCAGTTACCGAGCAAAAAGACCTTGGGATTTTAATATCTTCAAACCTAAAATGGGCACCACACATTAGTAAAACCATAAAAAAAGTAAATTCAGTCTTGTATTTAGTGTCAATAACATTTAAAAACTTATCTACCGATCTACTGTCAAAAATCTACAAGGCCTATATAAGGCCAATTTTTGGAGTATGCCGCCCCTGTATGGAACCCATATTTTGCTGGTGATATACATGCTTTGGAACAAATTCAACGGAAAGTAACGAGACTCTCTCCAGCTATTCGTGATCTACCTTACGAGGAAAGACTCTCAGTGCTTGGTCTCACTACTCTAAGGGAAAGACGCATACGTGGTGATCTTATTGAAACTTACAAAATTTTGCACAGTCATTATAGTGTACATTTGGATTTCTTTAGCTTTAGTGTTGATACTCGTTTAAGAGGGCATAGTTATAAATTAGTGCGCGAAAGATTTCACAAACTATGTCGTCAATACTTTCTTTCAAATCGAGTGCACTATTATTGGAACTCTCTTCCAGAGAACATAGTTTCAGCACCAAATGTTAATTCATTTAAAAATCATTATGATATGTATTTAGCTACTTAACTACCTACTTTATATATTGTAGCATTTATTTTGGTCTGTTTGTGATATTGAGTATTATTGTCCATGAATGTTAAGTATTACACACAGGGTTACTGCTAAGTTTAAACGGCTTTGCCGCCTACACTTATGGCTAATAATAATAATAATAATAAAAAATAAGAGGATCGATATACAGGCTGCCCTAAAGGCAATTACAAACCCAAAGGCGACGTCAAGGCTGGTATGGGAATGTCAAAGAGAACTGACACGACTGGCAGACCACAACAAAGTAACTTTGATATGGGTACCAGGACATACAGGAATCGAAGGCAACGAAAAAGCAGACGAGTTAACGAGAAAAGGATCGTCTACTCCATTTACTGGCCCAGAACCGGCGCTGAGAGTATCAAAGAGTATAGTAAGGGGTCAAATAGGAGAATGGGTCAGAAATCAACAAAATGGATACTGGAACTCTATATCCAGGCAAAGACACGGAAAAATGTTTATTAAAGGAACATGTGAGGAAAGAACTGAAGAACTATTAAAAATGAATAGGATTCAGATAAGAGCTGTTGTGGGCCTCCTAACAGGACATTGCGCCCTCAAAGGACACCTGCACAGAATGGGGCTGTACAACGGAGAACTGAAATGCAGACTCTACAACAGGGAAACGGAAACAGCACACTTAGATCGCAAAAGGCAGGCCATATATGGACACCCCAAACTTTGTCCAGAAGATTACAGCACCCAGCCGGCGGGGAAGCTATACAAGCTTGTACACGGGACCCGGCTACTGGAATGGGTGGTGTGAGAAGGATGGGAGGTTGCGCACAATAAGCCCAAGGGGCTGCAGTGCAATCCGGCGAAAAGGACGGCTCCCAGAAGAAAAAAAACCGGTGCCTGTCCCCTGCCTTCCCCACTCCTCCGCACCGCAGCCGCCTTTGCGCGACAAAGACAGCATCATATTCTTGTTTTCTGTTTATATCTCTCTCCCACCCACACACCCGCGCAACACTTAATTCTAATTCTAATGGGACAAGAATCGGTCAGTCATTAACAGAGTGGCCCTTCGTAGACATCGTAATGCCAGGGCAATCCAGCCCAACATTTAATTCCCAATGGGAGGATTCATATCTTGTTACTAACGTCGACGGAAAAGCCCAATGTTTAGTTTTTCATACAACCCTAAACATCAAGTCCTCGACCTTTCGGCGACATTACAAGAACAAACATTCTTCGTCGCATGACACAATTGTTGGTGACGAAAGGACGGAACTGATAGCTAAATTAAAATCAGAACTACCAAGCATTCCAGAGGTAAGCATCATTATTTTAGTACTATTTATTAAAAATTGACCCATTTTCCTGAAAATATCAGACCTTTAACGTTTTCTGGTATTTTAGATTTCTTAATTTAATTTTAACTTTTAATTATTAATTTGTAAATGAAAAATGTATTTATTTCTATTTACCCCACAGATTATTGAACCCGACACATCTGAAGGCTCAGTTCGAGCGAGTTATCTCGTTTCACTAAAAATTGCCAAGATTGGGCGACCGTTTACCGACGGAACATTTGCCAAGGAATGTAAGGTGGAGTGTTCAGAAATGTTGTGCCCATCTGTAACAGGACTGTTTGAAGGGGGAATTTGTCCGAACAAACTGTCTCTCATCGTGTGAAGGAACTTGGTGCTGATTTAAAGGACCAGTTACGTAATAAGTGTGGCGAAATCGAGAAGTATTCGCTTGCTTTCGATGAGAGCACAGACAAAAGTAACACGGCCCAATTAACAATATCTATTAGGGGGTGTCGAAAATGACTTCACTGTGACAGGGGAATTGCTTGACTTAGTTCCCCTCAAAGATACCATAACCGGAGCCGATATCTTTGCGGCGATAGGGAACAAAATGAAAGATATGGGGGCTGGCAATAGAGAAATTGTCCAGTATGGCTACGGATGGGGCACCAGCAATGTCATCAGAAGGGGAAGGTTTTGTAAGGCGTATAAAAAGAATGGTGCGAAAAGCTGGGCTACCTCCAATTGTGGTGGTTCATTGTATCTTACACCAAGAACAACTGTGTGCGAAATCGTTTCACAAATTTAACTCTGTTAGGAAGGTGATTTCAAAAGAGTATTAATTTTTGCCGAAAGCAAGGTCTGAACCACCGGCAGTTCAAGGAATTTTTAATTGATTTAGAAGCCGAATATGGTAACACACCATTTTATTGCGTTGCACTTTAGCTGAGTTGCGCCAAAGTGCTTAATCTTTATCGAACTTAGACAAGTGATTGCGTTATTCATGGAAATGAAGGGTTCTCCTCAACCGTGTTTGCAGGATAATCAATGGGTGGCAGACCTTGGTTTCATGGTTGATATCACGAGTAGTTTGAATGAATTCAACATTTCTTTACAAGGGAAAAACAAGTTGATCGGCAACTTGTTTGACAGGATCAAAGCTTTTAAGATGCAAATTTCGGTGTTTGAAATTCAGATTACCAGAAAAATTTCGACAATTTCCCATCTTTGGAGCCATTAGATTTGCCAAATTATGAAGAGTACTAGAACTCTTGTACTAGTAGAATTGTCACTAAAAAAATCTCGGGATCGAATTCGGTCACCGATTTAAGGAAACTGACGAGATGGCACCTACCCTACAGATTTTTATGGCGCAATTTTCAGTGCATCCTGAAACAGCACCAAAGACTTACTTAGGTCAACTGTTAAAATTACAGTGCGATACAATTCTCAAAGCTAGGTACTATCATCTCTATGGCGATTTAATTTCCTTCTACAAAAGTGTTGATCAACAAGAGTTTCCTAGACTTCATGCTCTTGCTTTAAAATTTGTTGCTATGTTCGGAACTACGTTAGATTGCGAACAAAAGTTTTCACTAATGAATTTAAACAAAACAAAAACTAGAAGTTGTATGTCGGATGCCTCCTGGATGCCGGAGGCAGTGCTCAGAATCTCCACGGCGAAACCTATTGTGTCAAATTTATTATTAGCCATAAGTGTAGGCGGCAAAGCCGTTTAAACTTAGCAGTAACCCTGTGTGTAATACTTAACATTCATAGACAATAATACTCAATATCACAAACAGACCAAAATAAATGCTACAATATATAAAGTAGGTAGTTAAATAGCTAAATACACATCATAATGATTTTTAAATGAATTAACATTTGGTGCTGAAACTATGTTTTCTGGAAGAGAGTTCCAATAATAGTGCACTCGATTTGAAAGAAAGTATTGACGACATAGTTTGTGAAATCTTTCGCGCACTAATTTATAACTATGCCCTCTTAAACGAATATCAACACTAAGGCTAAAGAAATCCAAATGTACACTATAATGACTGTGCAAAATTTTATAAGTTTCAATAAGATCACCATGTATGCGTCTTTCCCTTAGAGTAGTAAGACCAAGCACTGAGAGTCTTTCCTCGTAAGGCAGATCACGAATAGCTGGAGAGAGTCTCGTTACTTTACGTTGAATTTGTTCCAAAGCATGTATATCACCAGCAAAATATGGGTTCCATACAGGGGCGGCATACTCCAAAATTGGCCTTATATAGGCCTTGTAGATTTTTGACAGTAGATCGGTAGATAAGTTTTTAAATGTTATTGACACTAAATACAAGACTGAATTTACTTTTTTTATGGTTTTACTAATGTGTGGTGCCCATTTTAGGTTTGAAGATATTAAAATCCCAAGGTCTTTTTGCTCGGTAACTGGTTGTATTTCAGTTCCGTTCAGAAAGTACTGAATATTTGGATTATTGGATCCCACATGAAGTACAGTACATTTTTGTTCATTTAGAGGTAGTAGCCATTTGTTACACCAGGATTCAACCATCCGGATATCCGCGACAAGTTTGTCTGATTCGGTTATTGGGTTTGCATAAAATTTTGTATCGTCTGCAAAGAAGGAAGATGTCGTGCTTAGTGATGGTCCCAGGTCGCTAATGAATATATTGAACAAGAGGGGACCCAATACAGATCCCTGCGGTACCCCACTTGTGACTGCATATGCCTCAGATACCTCGTCTTCCACACGCACTTGGCATTTCCTGTTGCTCAAAAAATCGCTGATCCATGATAATAAATTTTCCCTAACCCCATAGTGTTCCAGTTTTCTTAAAAGTCTCGCGTGTGGTACGAGATCAAAAGCCTTTTTTAAAATCAAGATAAATGATGTCTACTGGTAGTCCCTCATCAACTGATCTGGTCCACTGATGCAAACATTGGAGCAAGTTAGTAGTGGTGGAACGTCCTGGCATAAATCCGTGCTGATTCTCATGTAGGACTCCACTTTCCGTCATAAACTTTGTAATTTCATGTGCTATAATTTAAGTGTTTGCATATAATGTAAGTGTTTGCAAAACTGTTTATTTTTGATTACCAATATTCTTTTGGTAGCAGCGCGCATTGTTTTGACCCGTCCCATTCAACGAAACATTGCACTCGCCCCCTCAATGGCCAGCCCACTACCGCTGCCACAACACCATTTCCATAAGTAATTCTGTCTCTGTCATCCCTCACCTTCCACCCCAGAGTTGAAGAGCCCTGGGTTAAACAATGTTGTAAATTAACCATGCATGTAAAATTAAAATAATTTTACATGCATTAAAATAATTTTACATGCATTACCAATAAAATCGCAAACAAATTAATTTTTTAGGAAGAATAGAAAACTTGCTTAGCAGTTGGACTAAATTGACATTAACATGATAGAAATAAAAAACTATCAAACATTATCACTATTTAAAACAAAATGCAAAGAATTTTGTACCAAAAATATTAATTTATGATATGTATAATTCGATATATGGTATGATATTATAATAATTAGGAAATATTTTCACGTACTTCAGAGGTAATTTTTTTTATGTTTTATATTTTTTTGTTTCTTCTTCATTGTAAATCTTTGTATATAACTTTGAGCTAATAATAATTATTATTATTATTATCAAAGAAGTCGCATATGTTAGCAATATGTGGTTACACATAAACAACACAATAAGCATTTTCCCTTGACTCCACTGGTATTTTGAATAAAATCCAGCTGCAATTTTTAATAAACAAACATTTTTCATATTGCTAAGATAGCAAAAATTATTCTCATTCTTTCAACATAATTTTTATTCCAGAGAAGAATTCCACCATATTTATTGACTTGTTTTAAATTTTTGAGAAGAAAAACACATTATGATTTATAAAAAAAAAATGGGCTTCCACCACGAATTTGAAAAAAAGTTGCATCTTTTATTTCAATACAATTTTTAACCAATTTAATATATTTGTATGGGTGGACCAATTTAGATGATTTTATAGAGTATCTCGAAAAGTGTAAGAGATACAAAAAATCTGATACAGCAGCCCTGGATTAAATTTTTTTGGGAAACTTACAATCGTCAAAACAGACCATGGCTATCGCGATTTGCTACCGAGGGATTCTTAATTTTGACATTTTTTTAAAATGTTCCGATATTTTATTAATCATAGCAAATATATGAAGAAACAAATGTGGGATTCTTGTGACACTTCTTTCTCTAGAATCATTTGGTCATTTATTAGTAGGTCATTAAGGTTTCGGTCGGCCACTTTAAAAATTTTAAATTTGCCGCTACTCTTTCCACTTTATGCGCGTTTTGAGGTTCAGTTTAACCTGAGAACAAGTTTATCCTCAAACTTCATTTAAAATTTTTTTTCAATTCAGATGTCCAAAATTCCTAAAATAGACAGTTTTGTCTAGAAATATTATAAAACAGTTTCCATAAACTGAAGAAAAAGTTGCATTTTTTTTTTGCAAAAAAATTTATCAGCTGAAGCTCAAGCTTCCATGTCCATAAAAAATTACAATAATTTATAAGCCCGTCATCAATAATAAGTGACAAGTCATTTAATGACACTAGAAAAATCTACAAAGAATGAGTCCCAAATGCCGGTTTCCAGCACCGTTAAAAAATTGTTGTAAACAGGTGTAGTCACTTTATTATAACTTAAGAATAATATTCAGTCAATACCAGGCCAAATGGTATGTTCCCGAGCTCTATTAACTTGCATATGTGTCCAAAAACGTACAAATGAGCGTACATATGCTAGCTTTTGACAATAACCATAGGATAAATGTAAACAACTTAACACCAATAAGAAAAGTAACAGAAAGAAGACAATTAGATGTATTTAAAAGTCTAGTGATTTTCAAATGTAATAGTAGCATGAATAAAGACAATGAACAGTCCACTGCTCTAATTAACAAACAAGGTTATATTTAAAATTAGTTTTGATTATGATGCTCCTGATGATGTCCAACATGGTTGGCAAAACATGTGCATTAACGAAAAATAGTATTTAAGTGATAATAGAAAACATATTTATGTTTTGTGTTTGTTTCTAGGCTGAAGATACTAAACCTTACTCCGATACAAATTTATTCAATTCAAAATACACTCGAACCCCTCTTATTTCACCTTCGCTTAATTCACATCCTCTCTTAATTCACCACGTTTCCCACTAGTATTTCACGAAACCGTCCCGCTTAAGTCGCCGCCTGTAAAAGTTTTAGAACTACATTTGGAAATTGGATTCTCGCATGAATATGTACCGGGTGGGCAAATTTCGATGTTTTTATAGGGTATCTCGGTAACTGTAAGGGCTATGGAAAAATGAACCCACCTTTCCCGACCTCTTTTTTCGAGATAAATTCATTGGTGAAAACCAGAATTTGCTATATATTTTCGTTTTCGAGTTGTAAACGAAAATTGATTTTTTTGAGTTTTTCGATTGGTGTCGATAACTCGGTTGTTTGTAAAATTAGAAGAAATCTGTTTGCACGTTCTACAGGCACTTTTTTAAGTAGAATAGGATTTCCTTAACATATTTTTTATATCTTGTGTAGTTTTTCGAGTTATGGCATAAACTTCTATTTTTTTTTAAATGGAAACCATAGTTGGCTATGATTTAGCTAAAAAGGGGGTTTTTTTCTCTTTACAACGATATATAGTTTGTGGGGTCTATGATGAGTGTTTATGCGGAAACAGTTAAAAACATATGTTTTCTAATAAAGGACAGTATAGTAATTTCAATGATTTTGCACAGTAGGCGCCTGTCATTTTGAAAACAGAACAGTTGGATATTGGGATGTAAATACACAGTTACACATTACTGTTTGATTAATTGTTTATGTTTGGTTTTTGCTTGCATTATAGTTTTAAAGTTTCGATTAAAGAAATTGACAAGGCGATGGCGTATCAAAATTACGAAAAGTTTAATATGCTAGAGTGTTTTATTCAAAATGGATATAATTCTGAAGCTGCATCGGAAGCATATTTTAATCGCTACCCTGAAAGGAGACAACCTAATATGTCCATCTTTGGTAGACTAAAAGAAAACCTCGTTGAATACGGAGGATTTAATAAACCAAGACCAAAAAATTATCGTATTCAAGATGCTGAGGATGTTGCCATAAATGTTGTTGGTATGGTAGTCGTAAATCCTTCAATTTCAAGTAGGCAAATTGAAGCAGAGTCTGGTATATCGCGACGAAGAGCACTTTCAGTTTTAAAAAAACACAAATTTAGACCTTATACAATAAGGAAACAACAACAGCTCCTTCCAACTGATCCTGAACGCCGACTGGATTTCTGCAATTGGTACCTACAACAAATTGAGCAAGACCAATTATTTTTAAAAAATATCATTTGGACAGATGAAAATTACGTAAGTAGTGCCGGAATTTTCAACCGACACAACAAATATTATTGGTCTGAAGATAATCCTCATCAGACTGTTGATGTTCAAAATCAAGGACGTTTCGGTTTTTAGTGTATGGTGTGCCCTATATAATAACCGCATTTTAGCTTACCAACTTTATGATGACAATTTAAATGGTCAACGGTATTACAATATGATAAACTACCACATAGTAGAAGAATTTTTAGACAACTTGCCACTTAACGAAAGACGACATGTATTTTTTCAACAAGACGGGCACCACCCCATAATACTAATTTAATCTCGGAATTATTAAATACTAATTTTTGGGGAGAAATGGATAGGGAACAATGGGCCAGTAAAGTGGCGCCTCCTCGGTCGCCAGATCTCTCACCGTTAGATTTTTTTTTTTTTTGGGGAACCATTAAAGACAATTTATACAAAAAAGACAAATAATACACTGGTTCAACTAAGAGAAAATCTTATAGACTGTCTGAATTCCGTTTCAAATATTCACATCTATAATGCAACAAAAGTGTTTCAAAGCGATGTGAACTGTGCATCGCAAACAACGGACAACAATTTGAAAACTTTAGGTAAATAATAATGCTCGTATTTTTTTTTTTAATCTGTCTAGTTTTGTTTTTGTAAAAATATATTGTATCGTATTTTTTACATACATTATTTGTTACAAATTTGATTGTTAAGTGTGTTAAACTTTCTTGTTATGAATATGTTATAATTAATTATTAATTAGTCACTAATATGTCATAATTAGTTATTTAAGTTTTAATATACCATTCATTATATACGACTGTTACTATGTATTTATGTTACTTTTCGCAGGAGTAAATTTCCATAGCAACAGTTATTGTTATTAAAACATTGTTGTAACAATGTGTTACTATAGAAACTTACTCTTCCTGCAAAAGAAAAAACAAAGTAACTATACCTATACAAAAAATTAAAATTTTTAACTGTTTTCCGCATAAACACTCATCATAGACCCCACAAACTATATATCGTTGTAAAAGAGAAAAAAATCCTCTTTTTTAGCTAAATCATAGCCAACTATGGTTTCCATTTAAAAAAATAGAAGTTTAAGCCATAACTCGAAAACTACACAAGATATAAAAAATCTGTTAGGGAATCCTATTCTACTTAAAAAAGTGCCTGTAGAACGTGCAAACAGATTTCTTCTAATTATACAAACAACCGAGTTATCGACACCAATCGAAAACTCAAAAAAATCAATTTTCGTTTACAACTCGAAAACGAAAAGATATAGCAAATTCTGGTTTTTTCACCAATGAATTTATCTCAAAAAAAAGAGGTCGGGAAAGGTGGGTTCATTTTTCCATAGCCCTTACAGTTACCGAGATACCCTATAAAAACATCAGAAATTTGCCCACCGGTACAATTTTTATTGAAAAAAATGATTGTGTAATACATTTATTGATTTAAAATAGGTTAGGTGTCTTTTAAAAATATTTAATCTTTAAAATAATCATTCAAGTGGAAAATTGAACTTTGTCACTCATTTGGCTCATTTTTCGTTATAACAAGTGCTGTGGTATATCTCTAAATATTTCTTTTGCAGCTAAAACGCGAAAAAGTTGAGGTTATTATCGCGACTTAAGAGAGGCAAAATTTCGCGACTTAAGCGAGGTAATGATGCACGGATTTGGCGACTTGAGAGGGGTTCGAGTGTACCTTGATTCTGATACTCACATTGCTTCCTTGCATTACGTAAGCTAGTAAAATGGATTTGTATTGTGGTGGCAGGTTCTTCAGTAAAACGTTATTTTCTTGCAGCCGAGGTTCCTCTAACCACAGAGAGAAAGCTCGAAAAATTTGGTGGCAACTGTGATAAAATTGTTTTTTGCATAGTTCCTCGTTATCTTCGTCTTTAACGTCCAATTTCGTCTGAAAGTAGTCCACACTGTCCTGCAGCCTCCGTTTAATTTTCTTCAGAAAAGCAAAATTTACTAGACCGTCGAAAAATCTATCTCCGACACACGCTTGGTCCACAATGCTAGATGGAGGAATTCGGGCTAGGTACAAAGTGAAAAATCTCTGCCACAGCAGAGGTAACAAGGGATGATCTATTGGGGTATCCAATGCCTGTTGGGCCCACCGGTAGATGCAGAGAGAACCGGATGTAATAATAGGCACTTTAACCACACTAGCAGCTTTCTGAAATATTTATTACAAAAATCAGATTCGTATAAATTTAACAATTAGCTTTAGCTACCTTAAGGGCTTGGTCGACGTTAACCTTGCCCTTCTGTTTGCTCAACTGTACGAGCAGTTCATTCCACAGCCCCGTAGTAACTTCCTTCTCTTGGTGTTCGACTGCAATCCAAATATAAGCAAGCCAAGTATAACCCGAAAGAGAATTAGATATTAGGCTGCCGTTTGTGCTTGTACTGGAGACCCACTTGAATATAGAGCTTATTGTGCCAGATTGTTCTTGAGGAGTACCGCACTACAACAAAAAATCGTTCTAGGTTAGGTTAGGTTATCATTGGACAAAAATCGTGCTGTTATGTCTTAAGTGGCTTAAAAATGGAAATAAAGATTTCCAATATCAGATGCTTTAATAACTCTTTCAGGGGCAAGATATTTAAGCAAATAAAAGTCTTAGAGGTGCACCAATTTAAAAATCATATATTGTTATTTTCTGTTATACAAACAAACAAAACATGAGCACTTAAGATATAAAAAGGTAAAAAAAAAACATTTTTTTCTTAAATTTTTGTAGCAAATAAGTGGTTCAGTTTTTGTACCACTGCGCACAAACAATAAAAACAAAAATACAATTAATTATTTCCCAGATGGTAATTTTGGAAACAAGTTTTTTTCTTTCCGAGGCAAAAGGGTACGTCGCATACGGAACATACCCAGTCCGTCCTAATTTGTTTTTTTGAAGTACTGCATAGCGCACAGCGACGTCTGGTGTCCCTTTTTGGCCATTAAAAATGTTATGACTTCTCTTCCAAACTCCTTCATAGTTTTCTTTGGCAAATTTAATTCTTTGTATAGAACAAATGTGTTTACGATGGCTGCATCAACAAAATAGAAAAAGATCCGGTGCCACCATATCTTAGATTTTGTTGTTCGGATTGTGAAAATTTGATAGTAAATGGACGTTTTTGTATTATGGTGCGGTGGTACAATTTTCGTACCACATTTTACCCAAAAAGTTGGTCAAAATAAAACAAACTCACACTTTTATGTAAATAATAATCTAAGTACATTACTACTAGTACATCTAGTCTACCAATGTTAATAAAAAATAAATGTATCCTTATCTTTACAACTTATTGGTATGAAAACAAAAACAAACTAGTAAAATTGCGTTTTTCAAGAGAAACATTAACCTGAAATACGTGTTGCATTGAATATAGCCGGTGAATTACTAATTTTACGTTATAGACACACCAGACATTAGTCAGACGTTAAACCACTGCTCAAAAAGTAACTTGCATTTGAATAAGTGGTATCTTTTATAGACCATCGCTCACTTAGAACCATTTTTATTTGGGTACAGTTTATGTACCACTGCCCCTGAAAGAGTTAAGACAAATATCTAACAAATGTTTATTTGCAATATACTGCTATTATTTACTTTTAAAGGTTTAGTATGCTTACTTGAAGAAGGTCCCTCAAAATGTTGTGAACCGCATCCAATGCATCCGTATGGAAGAAACCCGTCCGCACGATAACATTCAAGAGGTATATTATGCCCATGTCTCTGTTCCAATTCGGTACCGACACTAACGAATTCATCCATAACCTCACCAAACACCTGGGGCTTTCGAGGTCATAATAAGCAAAATTAACGATCTGAGTTTCTATCATGTTACCGAATTGTTGGAGTACGGTATTTTGGGCGAACACCAAACTCTTAGCCATTGAGATGTAGCCCCGATCGGCGTTTAACAGATTCACTAATATAGTTTGAAACTTGTCACAATTTATGATGCACTCCTGACTGTTTATGAATAATGGAATAATCTGGTATAACGCAAATAGAACTGCTTCGTGTCTTTGTTGGGTTTGAAGGGACAAAAGTTGGGACAGTCCCTGACTGCAAATTAATGGAATCAAGTGACCCCAAGTCGTCATTAAAATGGCGACAAAGGATGCAAGTGATTGCTGCTCTCTTATGCCTAAAGGACAAAAAGGGTAGTGAAAACTAAAGCAGGCGACATGATAACTAACCTTTCAATAGAACGTCATATCTTTCCACTTCCTGGACTCTCCCAATTTCTGTGAAAGCTTTATCGCTTATGTGGAGTTTCAACCTTAAAATCGTCTGCCAGGCCCAGTTTACAATTCCGGGCTCCTGGCTAGCTGCATGGACAACTAAAATTGCTACGTCGCAGTGAACCTCGTACGGCAGAGTGTCCCAGTTAAGTCTGGATAGTATCATTCGAGCTAGCTTACTTTCATTGGTTACCAGAGGATTATTCAATAGTAATCTAAAAAACAAAATTGTAAAATAAAAAAAAAAGTATTCTAAAAATAACATTAACCCTTTGCGGCATGGTGGCACCGTATGGTGCCACCTTTTTTAAAACAGTTTTTTGCAATTTTGTAGTTTAAATTCGATTTAACCAATGTTTCTTGTATTTTTATGATTGTGGGATGTTACAGAATTAAAATTCATGCACAAAGGTACGAATTTGTTTGTTAATTTATTTATATTAATTAACAAATTCAAAAAAAACCTTTTCTTAACAAAAAATTCATTATTGGAGAAATTTTTTAGCATCATCGGAAAAAAATTATACAGATTTTCGGGGTCGCTGATTACGAATCTGCCGTCAGAATTTAGAAATTCAAAATGGCGGATCCAAGATGACGAACAATAATTTCAAATATCACCGGTTTTCATAAAAAATTATTATGCAATGGTTTTTTGGGTCGCTGATTACGAATTTGACGTCAGAATTTAGAAATTCAAAATGGCGTATTAAAGATTGCGGAAAAAAAATTCAAATATCACCAGATTTCATTAAAAATTATCATATTATGGTTTTTGGAATCGCTGATTACGAATCTACTTCAAATTTTGAAGATTCAAAATCAAATCAGATTTCATTGAAAATTACTATATAGGGGTTTACTGAATTGCTGGTTATGGATCTGACCTCATATTTTGAAAATTAAAAATGGCGGATTCATGATGACACCCAAAAAGATCGTTCTCATACTTTCAAGTTGACCGCAATCCTTTTGTAGGAATAAAATCAGTAATTATATATAAATGGGCACCATAACCAATTCGAGATTACTAACTCCGACAGCTCCATATGTAAATTTTGGAATGAATCCAGTAATAAATTTTAGTTTTAGGCTACCGTTTTTGAAAAACTTCCTATATGCAATTTTTGGTGAAATTCAGTAATATCTTAAATATTTAGTCATCATATTGGATCCGCCATTCGGAATTTTTAAAATCTAAGTTCAGGTTGGTAATCAGCGAGCTCTAAATTCTCTGTGTATCAATATTCAATGAAATCCGGTAATATTTGAAATTTTTGTTCGCCATCTTGGATCCGTATTTTGAATTTTTAAAATCTGAGATCAGATTCGTAATCAGCGACCCCGAAAACCATCAAATTATATTTTTTAATGAAATCCGGTGATATTTGAAATTTTTGTTCGCCATCTTGGATCGGCCATTTTGAATTTCTAAATTCTGAGATCAGATTCGTAATCAGCGACCCCGAAAACCCCTGTATAACAATTTTTATGAGAAACCGATTATATAAAAAATGTATGCCGCAAAGGGTTAAACAAGCATAGGACATTAGAAGTATTGCATTTTTCACAAATTAGACTTTTTCATTTTTTGTAAAAAGATAGGGTATAGGCCAAAGTATTCCAATTCTTCTGCAATTAGGTAATACTGAACATATTTTAGAAGGATTATTTAAACCATTTTAAGCTAAATATCACTAAAACAGCACCATAGTATAGGTAACTGGTTCTTGAGACAAGTTTAACCCTTCAACGGCTAGAGTTACTTATATGTATGTAACGCTAAGGAAGCAACGCAAAACATGACAACAAGGCACCATTATTATTGCGAATGGGGCAAGTATTCGTCAGTTTGTCATTGAAAGCAGACGAAACAACATAGTGAATTTAGTTTATCAGCTAGTACCACCACATTTCATAAATTAGGTGCTAAAGTCAAGTGTAAAATTTAGGGCGGTGAAAAATGGATATTCGACTAGAGTAAGTAATGTTTATCTTTTGCTTTTAGGTTATGTTTTGGTATATCGTTAAATTGTACTAGTGAAATAATTTCACTTGCACGCCGTAGTGAGTTTTTATAAAATCTGATGTAATTTTTTTTATATAAGACTGTAAAAGTTAGTGTTACCTTTAGGTAACGCTAGCTGGTTATGATGTACAAAATATTGCAAATTATTAAATCAGTGTTTTTTTTTTATTTTAGACGTGGATTTACTTTGGAAGAAGCGATTCAAATGGCATACGATGATGATATTGATGTGCACGAAATATATATTGAGCCACCTGAGGCAAACATACTGACGGATGAGGATTCGGGTGAGGCAGATGGTGGCGGATTACTGGATAATCTTAGCGGTCGACAATTATTGTCGAAAGCTGAGTTAGTGCTTTGAAGCGCAGTTACTGTTGATGAAGCCGAACCAGAAGAAATTTTAGTGCGTCCTGCTAATGGCTCCGACCCAAATGATGTGTTTCTGCGTCCAGGACTGGAAAAGATAACATGGATTCATGGAGACTTTGAGGAAAGAACAAAATCATTTTCTGAACCTGATTATAGCAAATATGAAAAAATGAGTTATTTGGACATATTTGAAGAATTTTTAGATGACAATGTCATTGGATTGCTTGTTGAACAGTCCAATAAATATGCCCTTTTCTGTAACCAGCCACATCCAAATATATCTAAAGAAATGAAATGTGCAATCGGAATTTTGATTGTTACAGGTTATAATGAGTTACCAGGGCGAAATTTCTACTGGGATTCTAAGATGGACATGAAGAACTCTATGGTCAGTGATTCTATGAGAAGAGATAGATTTCGCCAAATTATAAAATATCTGCACTGTGCTGATAACTTGCAGCCTCACCTTCAGGACAAAATGTGGAAGTTACGACAGCGAATGGATTTGTTAAAATCTAAATTTATTAAAAATTGGATTCCCGAACAAGATCTGGACTACGACGAATCCATGATTAAATATTTTGGGAAGCATTCATGCAAATAGTTCATACGAGGTAAGCCCATAAGGTTTGGGTACAAAATGTGGTGCCTCAATTCCGCTACTGGTTACTTGGTAAATTTCGATATGTACCAGGGAAAAAATCCAAGAGCAAACACGGTTTATGAAACTCATTTTGGAAAATGTGCTGCTCCACTGATGTGCATGATAGATGAGTTTTCGAAGACATGAAGACGCTTCCTTTTAAATTCTATTTTGACAATCTTTTTACAAATTGAATTTACTTTTTAATCTAAAACAAAAAGGATACGACGGTACCGGAACGATGAGAAAAAACTGAGTACCAAAAAGTTGTACATTACCGCAGAAGGGTCAGGTAGCTAAAACTAAGAAACGGGGAGATATTGTTTCAAATATTGACAAAGAGGATGGAATTATTCTGGTAAAATGGATGGACAATAACGTAGTGGCAGTGGCGTCTACATGTCATGGTGTAAACCCAACCATTCAGGTGAAACGTTACTCTCAGGCTGAAAAGAAAATCGTTCAAGTACCGCAACCACGTCTAATTGCTGAGTACAATCGCTGCATGGGTGGAACAGACATGATGGATCAGCAAATATCGAGATACAGGATTTCAATCCGCTGAAAAAAAGTGGTGGTGGGCAATTTTCACCTGGCTTCTGGATGTTTCCGTAGAAAATGCGTGGTACATTTCCAAAAAATGCAAGCACTTAGTACCGCTTACTCAATTACAAGTAATGATTTATTTACTTAATGATACAAGTAATGACTTTTTATTATCTTTATATGTAAAAAAATAATCTCGCCGTTGAAGGGTTAATACTGTAAAATACATTATTTTCTACTATCCTCTCTCACTTTACCTCGATATCAGGTCAAGATCTGCATCAGTAATTTTCCAAATCGATAAAGGCAATTCTTCATACAAATACAAGACAAGTGCCCCGATTTTATCGATATTTTCTTTGACCTCCCTTAAAATATTAGATAACAAATGGGGGTATTTTGAAGTCAGATGGGTTAATAGTATTCTAGCTGATTTTGAACAACTCTCTTGGGTAACTTCACTTATAAATCCAACCTAAACTTAAAAAGTGTTATAATAGATATTCAAAGATTCATCTCAACATTTACCGCACCCTCAACAGATCTACAGTGGCTGCATAAATAAAATCCACATCTTTATCTTCTCTGGCTAAGGCCATATTAGCAAAGGTATTCAGTAGATAATATACTTCAGCGTCTTCAAGACTACCTAATTTTTCTTCAAACTGCGCTCTTAACTCTTCCTCCCATATTTTTTTGCTGTAATCCTCGTCAGCTAGAGGATTTAAAATATCTTTCGCCTGCCTGTCTGAACTGTGTAAGAAGTAGAATATCTTCCATAAAGTGGCCAACGTTACCATATGATACGGCACTACTGCAAGAAATTGCCAAGCTCCTAATTTCTGAGAGGAATACAAATAATAAATTGTCCTAAGGAAGAAAGCATCGTATTCCACTTGAAGACGCTCTAACATAGCTTTATCCTCAAGACTTTGAATCTAAAAGATAATAGACGTTAATGGCAAACCCACACCTAAATTTTTCGAGCACATTACCTTCAAAAATTGTTCCCACTGATCAGTTGCATACTGAGCTACATGTCTTATAAAACGACTGAGTCTTTTAGAAAACTGGTTATACCTGGGTTGATCGTAAGTCTGAATGCCTGTGTATATTATTTTTAATAGCACTGTGGAAAAGGCGAGGAATCTCAGAATGTGATATTCCGTTATACAAGAGACATCATAAATATCCTAAAAAAAATAATATGAAAGCCATAAGAATCGTCCCTTCAAGACTAGTAACTGTTATTCTAAACTGACCTGGTAATCTCTCCTGTGTATCAATAACACATCTCTAAATAAATCATCTAAAGGTAACTGATTAAGGAGTGCCACCAAATCGTTTTCTCTCAAAGAAGTGCCAGTAGACTCTTCATCTTCTTCTCCATCAGAGTCCACCATGACCCACAAGGCATCAGTAGCCATTTCTTTGTTCTGAGCTATGTCTTCCAGGAATGTTTCTCTCGCCTTAATTGGCATTAGTATCATAGCTAAGACGGCAAGAATATGGTTTATCTGGTAACTGGCGAATGGAGATACTTTTAAGTTAATGTCCAAAGGAGTTTGGACAAAACACGACGCCCACGAACCAACACCCGCCGGACACCTTTCAAAAAAAAGTTATTCCAAATTTTATTTAAAAAATGTAGATGTACTAGTACAAGCCTCTCCAACACGATCACTCGGTGCCGGCGCGCACCGGTGCTGTACCGCAGCACCGGTGCCTGTCCACTGCCTTCTCACGCGTTCGCAGCACAGCCGCCTTTGCGCGATAGAGACAGACAGCATCATATTCTTGCATTTAATTCCCGGTGCCTGATAGGCGCTTGGCCAGAGCGGCAATAGCACCGGAGTTGGAGAGGCCTGTACTAGTACTTACTCTTACCTTAAAATATGATTTAAAATAAACAGATGATCCTGAAAATTTGCCAAGCGCAAGAGCAGAGAAACAAGTTGGGTTAGCCAGTCCCTTGTCTCCTTAATAAACTGTGACTCTCGTATAAGTATCCTTTGAAAAGAAAATAAGATAGATATGCACAATCTAACCTCTGCTAGGTAGGGTTTTATATGCAATGGTTCACTCTGCATTGTCAAAGCGACTTGGGCACTCTTATCCAATTGTGTTACAGTCATGCAGTTATTTATCACAGTTTGCAGGAACAGTTCAATCTACAATAATAATAATAATAAAATGATCCAGATAAAATGATCTAGAAATTATTTATTTCTAAAAAGAATCATTTTATCAATAGGACAATGTAAAATTCGACATAGTGTAAGTGTCAATATTTCACTAAATTGCAAACACTAAAATAAAAATGTAAATTATTATATACTAGATTGTGGGAAAAGTTTCCACCACTTGTTTCCGTATCTTGCCAAATTTTACGGGATTGTTCTGGAACTTTGTATCTAAAATGTATATAAAGGTTGGCCGATAGACTGCTTACACCAAATTTGCCATAGCACTCCATTATGATTATGTCTACAAAAATCGTTCTTAAGTCCAAGCATATTCAACTGTTTCTGTTTTACGAATGCTTGAGCAAAAAACTACGCTCTGGTCTGCCGGTTGAAATTGAACAGAATCTCCGGCGTAATATCCGTGAGCTGACAAAAGAACTCCGGTACCATCACAATAATAATAATAATAATAATAATATTTATTCATCCTTTTGATCACAGTCGTATGATATAGGATATGTCAAGAACATAATAAAATAAAATAGAACAACAATCTAAAAGTAAAGTAAAAAATAAAGGAGACATAATATATAAAAAACTAAATACATGAACATGCATTGTCAAATATGTGAACATTTACACACATAAAAAAATACAATATGCCATACACATAACAAAATACAGTGTACGTCACATATAGTTAAAAAATAAATAAATAAATATAAATGTGTATATATGATAAAATAAGTATATATAATGAAAATACAATAACTGTTCATCTGCAACACCTCAGCAGAACATGGAAATATAGCCTATGGGTACCTCTTGATCTGAGTAGCCACCAGCTTCAAGTGCGGAAGAGATGCATGACAAAAAGTGGGTTCTCTACACGAATCATAAGCAGAAGCTCCAGTAGCTCAGACATAGCGAACGTGGGATCTCCACACCAACCCCTAAAATGCGTGCGCAGAAGGTGATGCTGGGACTGCAAAGGAATCATTCACTGGGAGATGCTACCAACAGAGTACTGTTACCGTCAAAGTTCAGTATAAGCAGTTGGATACTGCTTGTACATTGCTGTTCTACATGAAACACAGGACAAAGTCTACTTCCTCCATGACAATATTCAACTACACATTGCAAAGATAACACAAAGAAAACTTCAAAACTTTGGGTGATACGTTCGTCTACTCACTGTATTCACCAGATTTAGCACCAACAGACTACCATCTGTTTTGGTCGCTAGCCAGCCATTTGCAAGAAGACCGTTGAACTTCTTAGTTCAACGGTCTGGACTAACTCAAAAAGTACCTCATCAAGTTCTTCGCCTCAAAACCTCAGGTTTTCTATGCTAGTAGCATTCACAAATTACTAGATAAATGGCAACGTGTTGTCGATAATGATGGTGCATATATTCGTTAATTGTTCATTTTATTGAAGAGAAATAAATTTGAAACAAATTGGTGGGAAAAGAGGCGGGAAACTTTTCTGACAATCTAATAATTTAATAAGTTAACACAAGAATATGTCAGAGAAAATATACAGGGTTAGACAAAGTCACGGAATGGTCAAGTAACTTTGTTTTAAGATGTAATTCTTTTGAAATTTGATATGGATATATACTCGAAACTAATGAATTCAATTATTATGTTTAAATTTATTTTTAGACTTCAAGTTTCACAGGAAATGCACCCATTTATTTTTTTTTATTTGAAACACCCTGTATTTTTTACATTTTGAAGAATAAAAATGTAAAGAATGCAGAATAAAAACTACCTTCATAAATATCAACATGTTCATTTTTATTGAAAGAGTGTAGAACAAAAAAATCTTAAAAAAATACCGATTACATAAAATCAAGATTAAAACTTGAGACTATAACAAATGTTCAAAATGTGCTCCATTTACAACTTGACAGTTATGTAATCTATCAACAAAATGTCTCAACGAATAATGTTTCAGAATGTTTTAAATGTTCAATTCAGAATGTTTTAAATGAACAAACATGTTCAAAACACTTGGGAGTTCACTTCTTCACTTCTTTACTTGATGAAACACTTTGTATTGACACTTTACTTGATGACACACTGTACAACTAAAAGGATAGTGACATCAATAATTTGTGTCAACCTGACAAATCACAATAAAATCTTTTTGTTATGTATCTTTTTATCATTATCGATAGTTTTTAAATTTTTTTTGTGCAGCATTCTTATCAATAAAAATGAATACGATGATAATTATGAAGGTAGTATTTTATTTTGCATCCGAAAATTTAGAAATCTACTGAGTGTTCTGTTTAAAAAAAATTAGTTGGAAGCATATCGTGTGAAACCAAAAGTCTAAAAAAAATTAAAATGTCATAATTGAATTCATTATTTTCAAGTACTTATCCATAGCATACCAAATAAATGTAATAAAAAAATTACATCTCAAAGAACAAAGTTATTCGATCATGTCAAGACTCTACATTAATCCTGTATATTGCTACCTTTACAGCTGTTTTGGCAAACAAACATGTCATCAAAGATTTAATTTAAAAATTTTACCTGTATTCTAAGTTCCTCCGCAGAATAGGAATAAAGAACGTGGTTTTCATAAGTCACCTTCTGCACATTTCCTAATATCCTGACAATGCTTTGGAAAACGGATCTGTGAAAAATACTCTTACTATAGCTATGAGATGCTGATACCATAATCCCATCCTGGCATTCTCCTCTCCCTGCCACTGTGGCCGTTTCGATTGTCCACAGTTCATTTTGGAGGACCTTATATTCTTTTCGAATTTGCTCTAACTCTAAAGTGTTGGCAGTAATTTTTTCACATACTCGCAGATAGTTCATTAATAATTCGTAAAGCGGATGTTGCTTGATTGCCAGACCTTTTGAAAATATTTTTTAAGAGAGGTTTTTATAAGCAAGGTGTTTATTAACTACTTAAAGTTTATTAACTAATTAAAAGAGTAAATCATTTATTACAACTCTACACAAATTTAAATATAATAGGATAATAACTTTAATATAAAAAAAAATACCTTTCAACTCTGCTTCTATGTATTGCAAATTAAATGCTTCCAACATTCCTAACTCGTCATTATTATATAAAGCACTCAACTGTGATTCTGTATAAGGTCTAATTATGTTTTGTGTGACTGCCTTCTGTAAGTTAGTTTCAGTTGCAGGGAGTCTAACCTTATCAGCATTCCTCTCTGCTTCCTTTTTCAATGTATTGATAATTTCTCTATTAATGTTCAATATTTCTGTGAAATCTTCACACAACTTTTTTGAACGGTCTTCATTTTCTTCTTAAGTCAATAAAAACATTAGAATTATGTAAACTCAGTATTACAGGGCGAATCTGTGAAGTGTCACCACCTCCCTTATCTTGGAATATTATAATTTTTAGGGATAAATTTAGACACAAAACACATAAGATTACATAACAAAAATGAATTTGTTACTGTTTATGTGACATCACGAGCTATCAACCCTAAATTTTTAAATGGAAATCAATTTTTTTTTAATAGTAACATAAGTTTCCAAATTACTTCTGGAATACGGTATGGTATTTATTCATTTCAAATTTTGACACTAAAATAGTTTTCTGTGCATTATTTAATGAGACATCCAAAAAAAACGTCATCAAAGTTGGCCGAGAAAAAAATATGTATTTCTATTCTTAATCGATTTATAACCTTATTGACTTGTCAAGACTGTCACCATCATATGACAACCATTGTTTATTTTACAAATTGCGACAGTCACTTGTCAAAAGTTTGACAACCGAAAAGCTTAGACATGACCGCTATTTCCATCTCTTTCGTTCATAGCCATAGTTGATGACATTTTTTTCTTATGTCTATGATTATCCCATATTGTAATCAATTAGAAATGTGAATTAGAGGCAGACCATGACACACAAGTCAATAAATAAAGTCTTGTAATTGCAATAAATTTAATCTAGTAGTGTTTTAAGTCTAATTTCATTCCTGAAAATTTAATTTTTTGTATCATTCCTCATTTCCAAGATAATGGGGAGGGGGTGATACTTCACAAACTCAGCTTGTATATGTAATTCTTAATCTCACCAGAAATTATTTTAACTTCCGTGGGGGAATCACTTGTTTGAATTGTTATATTAATTTGTTTTTCTTCTGAACCTGTAACTTTCAACACATTTTCTGCAACTAAATCCTCTTTTACATACTTTTGTGTTTCCTCTAAATCAGACTTAAGTACATTTTTAGTTAAGGAACTGTTTTCAGATTGTTCCCCATTAGTTTCTCTAACAGATGCAAGTTTAGCTTTATCCTTCTTTTTCTATAAAAAATTATGTTTAGCAATTCATTAGTTTCATTAGTAAATAATGGTGTATTTATGAATATCATACCTAAATACATACCTTTAACAGCGAATTTCAGTAATTAATTTATTATTCATCAAAATAATCATTTACTTATTTACAGGATTTGCCCTATTTAAGGAGTTCTACCTAGTTATGGAATTTAAATTGTTTTTTTTTGTGATTTTTTTTAGTGAAACTAACTTTTTCAAATATATTATGGTATATAAAGTATATTACGGTTATGTATTACTGTAACTACTGAAACCATTGTCATGAAATTGGGTATATAGTATGTGTAAAACCAACATCGGCCGGTTGTGAAAAAGGACAAATTCTACACTTCTCGTTCTAACCAATAGCGCAGGTGGTCAAACGGCAGGTCTTATTCCCTCGCTACCTTTGATGCATGTGCGATTGCTTCCTATCTGTCGTCTCACTTCTGTTTGTCCATTTTCATAACTGGCTGATGTCAGCTTTACACACACAGTATATTTTTTCCATATACAGAGTAATGCTGTAATGGTAATTCGTAAATTATGCAAAATTTTATTTTCAAAAAATTTCTCTTCCAGAGTTATACCTGGTGTTCATAAAATCCGGAAATGGCCGAATTAAAAAAAAAAATCATTTTATAAAGAAAT